>OX418218.1:89370584-89816864 GCA_948455865.1 Conomelus anceps | reverse complement strand
GGGGTTGATATACACATGCTTCATTTAAAAATTCACCTTAAAAAAGCACGGGTAAACCACTAGTAAAATAATACTAGAATCAGAAAGATGCAAACCTGATTTTTCTTTGGATGATTCCCATATCAACCTGAAGCTTTAAGCTTGTGCGGGGTTGGTAGGTGGGACAAATGCTTAGCAAATGTTTGTGATTGTTTCCTGATGCTTGTGTAATGAGAATGCCAGATCTAACCATTATTAATCTTTGTGGCTCTCACGAGGCTATTAATAATATTTATAGTGTGTTGGCACATACTGTGACACACCTGGACTTGCAAAATGCCTGTCAACCAGGATTCAATATGGCGAAAAGAGGCGTTCGAATTATAGCATTATGTCACCATACTATTTATCTTTCTCTTGCTGTATTAGAGAGAGAGAGTGAGAGTGAGAGTGAGTGAGAGAGAGAAAGAGTTCATAGAATTGCAACTTACAGGGCGCGGTTCCCTCGATAGATTTCAGTTATAACTGAGTAATTGTTATTACACTATTTTTGACAAACATTCACCAGTATTTGTCAACAGCTGTGTGTGTGCGTGTGTGTGTTGGCGTGATATGTCGGGCTCTTTGAGACGATTTCAAAATCTCCCCCCCCCCCCCCCCATGGGCAACACCTGTTCCACCTGTGCCGACCCGCCATCTTGTATTCTGCGCCGCCTTCAAATATTGAAACTAGTCATAATTTTCTACTAGAGTACAATAAAGTGAAAGGCTACATTACTTTGTAGAAAGTGCAGGTCGCATAGCTGTTTGTCTATTGGGCAAACGTTTTGAGCAGCTCGATGCAGTGCTCTATTACATATAGATTTTGTTAAAAGTTGAACATTATCAAGAATTTATAATTTCTGTCATATTGGGATTGGTTTTAGAGACTTGAAGCAAAATTGTTGTAATGATCAAATATATAATGATGTCATATCTCAATTTTTCAATATATTTCAATTTTATTCTCATTCCAACAATTCATGTATACAAATTGACAATAAATTTCTCAATAGACTTATAATGTAATAAATACCTATACAATATTTAAAAAATACAATCTGAGCTAATTTTGATTAATACAGTACTTACTAAACTCTAATTTTAAGTTATTGATATGATATCCTGTTATATTAAAGCTGTGCGCTGGGTTTTTGGTCATATTTTTTTCGAAGTTTCTTGTATTGAATATTATTGGGTATCTATTGCTGTAAGAAAAAAATTCAATTATTTTGTGAAATATGGGGGTTAAAAGTTGAAATTTTTCGGTTTTGGGGGGCAATTCATTTCACCTATGAGTGATTTTAAACGTTTGATAAATTTTCCATTACTAAAAGACACATTGAGGAATAAAATGACACACTTTTTATTTCAATTCAACAAACAGTTGAATTTTTGAAAAATTTAATTTTTCTACTGATTTTTAAACATGTATTTAAAAAACCTAATTCTTGATCGGGGGAAAAATATGTATAATTTTATTTCTCGAGGTGTCTAGAAAATTTATCAAAAGTTTAAAATCACTCTTAGCTCGTAGGTGAGATCAATTGCCCCCCAAAATTAAAAAATTTCAACTTTGAACTACCATATTTTACATAATAAATTGATGAAAAAACTTTTTCTCACGGTAATAGAAAACATTTCAAAGCCCTAATAATATCCAATACAAGTAACTTCGAAAAAAATTCACCAAAAACCCAGTGCCGCACAGCCTTAAAAATAAGTTTTCCAAAATTTCAAATGTTATTTGAAATATAAATAGTTCTTATATATAATGGTCCTTGCTACTTAAAAATACAGACTTGCATGAACACCTTGAATTGATTCTATAAAGCAGTCTAATGGTAAAAAAAAGTAAATTCGTATGGCTTTTCGTGGTGGGGAGACCCTTACGGGTAGTTCCAACTCGCCGTTTTTTAACGACTGTTTTTTTTATATGCAACCGGGACCGACGGCTTAACGTGTTCTCCGAAACACGGGAGTGGCTCGAGAAAAATAGCTTGTAGTCAACTGGGATCGAACCCAGGACCTTTGGCTTACCAGACCAGCGATAAGCCAACTCGGCTACGCCGACTCCAAGTCTAATGGTTTTTTTTTGCAATAAGAAAATGCTTTTTTCAATCTCCTACTCAATCCCCTGCCCCCCCCCCCCCCCCCCCCCGACGTCAATAGTAAACGATATTTCATCTTCAAAATACAGATCACTATCATGAGGATTAATATTTTTGATTCGAAATTTCCATTTCCCAAGGTCCATTGAGCCAAGGATGCAAGAAACATTCGGCGGAAGACGGAGAAGAAAGCGGATCCTTGCAGTGATCAGTGATGCTTCGCGCTTTCTTTTTATATTTCCTCTCTCCTGAGTCTGTCTCTTTCTAAATTTCACTAGTTGTGGTGTGATGCTCGTTCTTTAGTGATGCATCCTGCCGAACTTTCTAACTCTCCCAAGGCCTGTAGGAGTGCTGCGCTACAATAATAATTCTTTTTTAAATAATTACCTGCTGGCTGCTCGTCTCTAGTTTCACCAACTGCACTTTCATTATTCAAGTTTTTTTGTACCAACCTTCTCTAACAATGGTTGCAAATCTCTTCAATTATCATGCGTTTTCTTAAATTATTATTAATGAGTGTAGTAATTGTTGGAATAGTAAAGTGTGAAAATGTAATTGGTGGAAATGGTGAACGGTAATAAAAATAGAAATAAAATAGAATTTTATGGTAGCTAGAAAATATTGATACTGTCAAAAATTTTATATTATTATCTACTAATGGTCCACCCGTGCTTTGCAACGGGATGCTTAATTGGTGGAAATGGTAATAACAATAAGTACAATATAATAATGTATCATGAATAGAATATGGTAGGTAGAAAATATTGATACTGTCAAAATTATTATATTATCTACCAGTGGTTTGCCCGTGCTTTGCTTTGGGATTTTTAGATAAACATACGATTTATGGATTTCAACCGCCAATGCTAATACAATTCCGAAAAGGGAATTACGAGCTCCGATATTGATACGGAACAAATTTGCTGCTTTGGCTTGTGACTAGAAGCTTATTTGCATCATAGTGACTTCTCATGTATCAGGTGTTTTATAAGCTTCCTGTTTATTGTGTATAACACATTTTGAAACAGTAATAGTGCCCGTAAGTGTAATTGGAACATCACTTTTGAAAAGTCTGAAAATAAAATAAATTACTCTGTGCGTAACGACTCCTCAATTTCAAGTGTTCTTCAAACAATATTCAATTTACGTTTGAAAAATACTCAACAACCGGATTCATTTCAACTGTTGAATTTGATTTTGTGTCCTGACCTTGAAGGCGAGAGCTCAAGATCTTCTGAACTTGTAAAGGTCAGGGCGTATACAAGAAACAAGAATGTGGGCGCTCCTATCATATGTGTCTCTCACTCACAGCCTACCAATTTCTCTTTCTCTCTTTCACACTCTCTCCAACTCTCATCTCAACTCTCTCTCTTCAACTTATCCTCACTCTAAACTTGACAAAAAATATGTTGGGATGACGCTAGTCTGTTTTTTTTTCACATTTTTGTTTTGTCGGAGAAGCTTTACCCAGCAGACAAGAAGATAGTGTATAAATAAAGGTAGGCTAGGACCAAGACTCTCTGTCTCTCACTCTCTCTATACATACATACATATATATGAATACAGAATATATAAACTGTATACTGTGATAGGGACAGACTACATTTTTGAATCGTCCCGGGCAGGAACACACCCTAAATAAACCTACCTGGTTCTTGGTTATGATGATGATGGTGATGATACTAATACTAATGCTAGGAAGTGGTCTTACATTATTAGGTTTGTAATTCCCTAGCCCTATAGCTACATAGCGCTAAAGCTTCATAATGTTGAGTTTCTAAAATGATTGGTAGAAGCTGAGTGGTGTTTAGAAATATTTTGGAGTATCCCGTTTTGAAATGCCAGTAATATTATTAGTTATTTTTAGTAAATGTATGAAGGAAGTAATAATTGTTTCACTGTATTGGGACTATTCAATAGTTCAATAGTTGCACGTTCTTGAAGCTTGATATTTATGGCATTAGGATAATTGTAATGAAATAATTTAGGTCTTCATGAAATAACAAATACAGTTGAACCAATAGTGAAGTTATGGATATCTTTATGAAATAGCATAATACCTTAATATCTCAATTTCCAACACCAAGAAGATATAAATAATTATCTATATATTGAAATAATATATTTATATATGAATATATTATATTTATAATATATATTACATATAAAGTGATTTATATATAATATATAAATCTCTTTTTATTAATATTAATCACTAATATTAATAGTAGACGCATTATTGTAGTAAACATAAATTATTATGATGTTGAAGATCCATCTTTAAAGTTTATATTACATAAATTATTATTGATGCTTAAATCAATTTTAACCTACGCTTACAAATATTTGGATTTAAATAAATGTTTAGTGATAGAAACAGTTTTGGGCTAAAAGCCTGTTTGTTTCAGTACAATAAGTTGTATTTTGACTATAAATAAATACTTAAACTATTATCTAGCAGTGTTTACCTGTGATAAAATATCGTTGGCTCAGTTTGGGTAGATGATACATAGGTGTTTTTATTTTTCGAACTTTACAAAATTATTGCACAGGCACAAAATTAGGGTACAGGTTTGGACAGAAATTTCACGTCAAACGTTAATAAGTTCAGGGCCACTGACGTGACGTGACGTGACGTGACGTGACGTGACGGACTGATACTGGTAGCAAATTTGTAACTTAGATACTAAATTCAAGTGTTTAAAAACCTAATGCCTAATCAAGTATTGTTTTTCTGTGGGAGTAGCCTATATATAGTTAGAGGAAACGGAAATCAATGTATATTGCACAACAATAGCTTACTATTGATGATGGTGATGATAATGATCATGATACGATGATCAATCGATGATTATTGCCTATTGTGTTGACATCGCCAAATAATGGCATCCGGCCCTTTTTTGTTTATAGCTCATCTCCCACTGAATTTATATATCTGTATACACACCATCTATTTTCATCTCAATCGTCTTTGATTTCCAATGCAAGGCTGTTTTTGTATATCTATATTTGTGGATCGATATGTTGTTGTTGCTGGCACACGGTAATGGCTTGGATAGACAAGGAGAGAAGATGAGAAAGTGATCGATTAAAAGTGAACGTTGGATTATGCAATCTGATTTTTTATCAGTGAGAGTTGATTGTTTTGATTGTGAAGATAGTTTTGTTGTTTTGAAGTTGACAATTCCGAGATTGATTTAGGAAAGTGTTGCTTATTTCGAACTTTAATATAAGGGAGAAAAAAATAAATCGTAAACTGAAATATTTACTGTAATTTTCATATTTTTGGGGTTACGTTGAAATATTATTAATTTTGTTTTGAGGATGAAGCTTAAGTCTTAAACCGGTGTATAGGTAATAAATTGGATGATGGTGATTGATGAGTCGGAGTAGATTGTTTTGATTGTGAAGATAGTTTTGTTGTTTTGAAGTTAAAAATTCAAAGATTGATTTAGGAAAGTGTTGCTTATTTCGAACTATAATATAAGGAAGGAAAAAAAATCGTAAACTGCAATATTAAGGTAAATAACTGCAATAATAAGGTGGATTACGAACCACCGGGAAGTGATTTTACAGCAGAGAAAAGAGGCTATTTTGCTGGCCAATCCAATCGGTCACCCTTACAAAGAGAGCCCAGGTGTTTGTAGCTTATCTCTATCTGATTAAACAGATACCTGCTACAGCTCACGGCTATCCCTTAATAAACTAAGCCATTGATAAGCTGATTGTAAACAAAAATATATTTCTGAATATTTTAATGATTGTTCAAATTTCACCAGTTCATTCACTTATTGAACGTTTTCTTCAATTAATAGAAGAATATAATGAGCAAATAAATTTATGTAAAAGATTAACTATGTTATAATATATTTTCAATTATAAACGTTAGACTACAAAAATATTTTTCATTTTTTTGTGGTACAGTTTTCTCGGAACAATCAGTAAATAATTTTCAATGGTTGGGTTCATGGGAGCCTTACCGGTAACCGGTAAACGTTACCGGTGGCGTCTAATTGGTCGTTTCAAATTTTTTAACGTATATGTATTTGAATAGACCAATCAGACGCCACCGGTAACACTTACCGGTTACCGTTAGGGCTCCCATTTACTCAATTATTGTATCTTGGTTTTTTATGTATTTTATTTGATTTTTATGGTAAATATAATGATATTAATTGATGATTTTCTTTGTTTTTACAGGTGAGTTGAACTCTTCCAAAGCATTGTTGGAAGATCGAATTGTTTGAGTAAGTTTTTTATTACAATTATTTTCATACTGGATTCTTTAGCCTCCGGACACCATATATACTCCGGATATATTAACCTTTTAAATAAAGGTTTAAATACCTGCGTTTTGGTATCCAATAATTATTTTGGTGAATTTGGTATTTTATTGGTGAACATACAATTATTTGTATTTTAAATGAGTATATAAGTATTTTAAATGAGTTGAATCTTTTTTTGATGTAATTATTGAGTTTTGTTGTACCAATAATTATTTTGTATGGGTAAACCTGCCGGTTTAGTGGGACCCGTGATATATATTTTTTTAATAAAAAAATTGATTTTTGTGTCTATGAATATAACATGTAGAATTGAAGTTTAGTTTTTAAAATTTACATTAGAAAAATTAGAAAATAGGAAATTTTTGTCAGTGCTCAGTTATAATTTTTACTATTTTGTTCCTCAATTCTTTCGGAAATCAACATTCCTGCCTTGCATGGATGGATATATACACAGGATATAATCTAGAGAGAGAGAGAGAGCAAGTATAATATGTTTGAAAGATCAGCTGCTCCTTCAATATCCTGAAGTCCAGGTGCTTATTTTTTCTGTTTTAGGGGGGCGGTATTGTGTCACCCCCCCTCCAGGTGCTCACCCACACATCCACCCGAAAATGTGTTCCGGTTCAAAAACTATACATCTGTCCTGAAAATATACGGACAATTTTGTAGCAGAGTTTTGAAATTTTGAATTTGTGTAAAAAAAAAAATGGGAGAAAGAAATTTGTTGTGGAAGAACAGCACACTTTAGGCACGTTTCCTGTTTGGTAATTTTATTTTTTTGGGGTTTTGGATGAAGAAACATTTTTTGGCTACGGATGTTAGGATGCTGTGGCCTACGTTCATCATCTGCAGATGTTCTGGTTGGCTACAGCTGCTGTCTCAGTCCTCACTTACACACTCTCTTCCCCCTCTCTATCGCTCTCTGACTCTCTCTCTCTCACACACATTCTTTCTCTCTAGCACCTGTCCGTCTCTCCGATTACCTGCTGTAACAAAGCCGGCTGCTGCCAACAGATCGCGTTACTCCTCTTTGTAGTCTGTGGTTTAATAGGCGGCTGCCACAAGGTTGAGAGTCCTGGGTTCGATTTTTCTTCATCTTTGTCTTTTTCTTGTAATTCTTTTGTAGTAGGAGGCAGTATCAGCATTAGATTAAGATTTTTATTCGTCACATACGTTTGTGTAAGTAAACGCAAGAAAGGGTTACCAAAACAGTGACATGTGACTATGAAAATTGAAAAAATTCTTTATTAGGTGGAGTTAGAGGTATAAGACAATATAAATACAAGTTAACTTTTTATTGTAAATTTAATATGACTTGCAGTCAGTTTTAAATTGTGATTATATAATAAATATACTCACATTTGGCCGAACGTTTTCGATTTATTGAAACCCATCTCTTCAATAACTGGAAAACGTTCGGCCAAGTGTGGGTTCAATTATTATTATAGGCTATTCACAATTTAAAACTGCAAGTCGTTAAATGTACAATAAAGTTGATATTGAAAAACGTTGATATTAACAACGCAGATCGTTGTGGAACAAGAAATCCAAGAATAAATACAAGCTGAATACAATAATTCATACAATTATAACACACGTTAGTCTAAGTAATACAATGGTGTATTTCATTGTAAATGGTGTGTTGTTAGCTACATAATATAAATAATTGAGTATTTTATTGGATGATGTGTTTTAATAAAGTAATTTTGTCAAATGAAGAAAATGATGTATGAAAATTAGATTAATTATTGAAAAATAAAAGATAAAGATAAGTAAAAATAAAGATCATTATTTTATAGAATGTTTTAATAATTTTATCCAATGTAAAAGGAGTATGAATCAAATCAAATCGAAATTTATTAATCAAAATATAATCACAAAATCCTGATAGTGTAACTTAATAGTTACTGATTATGTTTTATCAATAGTTGTCCTGTATAAACCTCACTATAAAGACTATGTGTGGGGCAAGATGCATTATTAAAAGTAAATTATTATGAAAAAAGTGATAAAAAATTTATAGGATATGTTAATGAGCTAATTTTGTGTATAAAGTAGGTTATGCAAAATTGTATGGATATCAAAAGAAATTAATGAATTCCTGGATTTCTTGTTCCATGACGAACTGCGTTGTTAATATTAACTTTTCATGTGAAATTTATTAGACTGCAAGTCGTTAAATTTCACATGAAAAGTTAAGAAATTAATGGATAGGGCTTGAAATAAAAATTTAAAATGTACAAAGTAAAAAGTGGAAGTGATGCCAGTGATACTTGGTAAACAAAAGAAGCACCCTTTTCAAGCAGCATACTATATTTAGAGGATGTACGGTAACTACAAAATGAATAAAATTGAAAAGAGAATACAAAAAATTTGAACTTTTTTCATTATTTGAGTTAGCACCTAGTTAGAAATTAATAAGCTATCTATTCTATCCTAATAATTAGGTTTGGCTACTATATTATAATGTTCTAAGGTTTGACATTTACACCAACATCCTCTTTTACACACTAAAATTTGAACTAAATTAAAATTTAAAAAGAATGGCAAATCGAATTCAAGTTGAATATTTGTTTCGTAGACTAACTTCAAGCTTCTATGTACCTGTGTGGAGACCACATCAGCAGTTATATGCTGATTTAGTAGTTATACTAATTTTTTTTAAACTATGTCATGGATAGTGGCATAAAAAATAATGCCTATAATATAAAAAATGTCATAGAAAAGTAGTCTTCAATGTAATCATTAATAAGATTAGCATCAATCATAAATTAATTGATTGGATAGCATTGAATTCTGACTTGTGCTCCTCTTGTTCACTAGCACACACTCTACCGGTCTCTCTCTTCCCCCCTCCCCGCACTGTCTCTCTCTCCCTTCTCGCCCCCCCCCCTCTCTCTCTCTCTCTCTCTCTCTCTCTCTCTCTCTCTCTCTCTCTCTGTTCAAGTGTCAAGAATGGACGAATCTTTGTCCAAACTTCGCCATTTCATGCAATTGCATCGCTTAGATTGTCATGACCATAGTTGATATCATTTTGATCATACAAATGAGGTCATTGTACATAATTATTTGCACTATAAAAAATAGTATTTTCTGAGTTCACAACTGTATATATCTATTTGATGTTGATAATTTAACCATTCATATGTAAATTTGTAAATTTACATGAATAAAGAAAGATAATCTAATCTCACTCACTCTCTCCATATCTCTCTCTCTCCATATCTCTCTCTCTCTCTCTCTCCTTGTTTCACTATAAAATAAAAATATTTAACAACAAATTCAGGTTTGTTGGAGAGCAATATTCCATCTAAATTAAAATCTATTCACCTTGAATGAATCACCTTTTCCAGGTCAGACCTTGTATTGAAATAGGAAAACTAGGAAACTCGACATTGTTGTCGTTGCTGTAATGTAATTAGCTTCGTCTTTTAGAGAGAGAGAGAGAGAGACCTGTTCACAGTAAGGCCTTGTTCCCAATTCGATTAGAGGACACTTCGTTTTATAGGACTAGGCTGCTTATTATAGGCTTGCAACCATGATTGTAATCAAGTTACGGAAGATTCAGCTGTGATGCAAATGAAAAGTGAATGGTGAGATAATTTTTGGCGGGAAGAAGAAAAGGATAAAGATACGATTAATGACATTATCTTTCTTTATTCGTGTGAATTTACAAATTTGCATATGAGTTGTTGAAAACAAAATTATTAACGTCATATAGATTCCTTTTGTAAACTTAGATTATGCTATTTTTATAGTGCTAGAAATTATGTTCAATGATCTTAATTTATCAATGATCTTATTAAAAAAAATTTATTGAAGAGAAAATTCATGTATTAAAAAGAATATAAAAATGTTACGTATTAAAACATTGAGAGAATTAACCCGTAAGGGTCTCCCCACCACGAAAAGCCATACGAATTTACTTTACTGTTGAGAGAATTGATAAAACATCAATCAATCAATCAATCAATCAATCAATTTTTTATTCAATAAAATACATCACTGGTCCCACTAAACCGGCAGGTTTTTCAGTAGGTGCCCATACAAAATAATTATTGGTACAACAAAAACCAAAATTTTTCAATAAATACATAAAAAAAAGAATTAACTGAAAAAATAAGAATAATTGTACATTATAGAAAATAATAAAGTATTACAATAAAAAACAGAGTTATAAGAAAACTAGAAAGTTATAAGCAAGAAAAAATAGAATAAAAGACAAGGAAAATGAATAGCAAAATAAAAAAACAAGCAAATAAAGAAAAAGGGATCTTACGCAATTTAGTATTATAATGGTCGCTCTTGTAATATAACATGATTACAGTAGGTATAATGAATAATAAGACTTGAAGTTTTCACAACCACATTTATTGAAAACTGTGAGATACTTGTTTCGGTTGTTAAAACATTATCAATCTCAAACAAACTAAAACTAAAGTATCCTACAGAGTAGCTTAATATAGTCTATAGTAAACACTTCTCTAAGCCCTAAGTCTGTTACTGAGGACCGTATCTGTGAACGTTCCTTCAGTGACTCGAGGGACTCTTGAAATGACTATTATAAATGCAATACAAGAGTCACTTGAGTCAAGATACGCTCGAATCAAGAGTCACTCGAGTCAAGAGTCAATCGTCCCTCGAGTCAAGAGTCAATCGAGTCAAGAGTCACTGAAATAACGTTCATAAATGTGTTTAATTGGATTTCTACTGAGCTATAGAAGATTTTCCCGTTATTTCAAACTAAACCAATTCTGGCAGCGGGAACTCAAAAAGGAGAGTTTTGTCAATGAAATCAAAATATAAACCGAACTAAAGTTTATTTTCAAGTCATGATAATTTGAGTGCCAAGACTTTTTTCTCTTTCCATTGAATTGAAACATTGTATAACTTCTGCATCAAGACTAGTGACAACTATTGTCAAGTTTGAACAGTTGTGAGGAGTTTATACATTGTTCGTTTCTGCGACTTGAAATCCAACCTTTGCGAATAATTTTGGAATTTTCGGGACTATTTTTCGGAATAGGACGATTTTCGAATAATGAGACTATCGTATACAATAGAAAAATATATCGATGTGAAGAGTTGAGAAAGTCAATAGTTGATAAACTCTGAACTTGACCTTCAAAATTTAGACATCGAAGACAGACGAGACAAAAATAGCTCACAAAAGCATCAACAAGGTGAGTGAGGCATATCATGTACCGGCCACGTGCACACGTGGGGACAAATTTGACAGGCGAAAGCGGATGTAGACGCCCGAAAAAGAGATGGATGATTGACAGAGAGAGACAAAGGTGACAGACAGACAGGATGAAGAGTGAGACGCGTTGACGCCAAAAAAAGAGAGTGCGTTCACCTAGATTTTGCTTCTCCTTCTCCTTCATCATCATCTTTTTTTCTTCCTTTTCTTTTCTTCTCCCTATTTTATTTTTCGTCTCCTTTTTCCTGTTCGTTTTCTTATATGACTTACAATCGCCGTGTTTTGTATACTTATTGACCGAACGAAGAGAGGTCGCTGTTTCAAGTCGTAGACCGTTCTGCATTTGCCTGTCTGTCTGTCTGTTTGTAACGCATTTACGACTAAACGTTTGGACCAAATTCTATGAAATTTTGCATAGATCTGACTATAAGGAGAGTGCATTCACCTAAATTTTGACAAATGCTTCGTCATCGGTTCCGTTTCCGTTGCGGTTCGCAGAAGGAGGACGCCACTCAGCCAAATGGAGCCAATTTGCGGCCTCAGTTTGTAGGTGGGTGTAGGCCACAAAAGAGAGAGAGGGTGTGAGCGAGATTGATAGAGAACGAGTGAGAGAGAATGATAAAGAACGAGTGATAAATAAAAGAAAGGAAGTCACAGCTTGGCGGTTTTCTAGTTCCGGAGTCAGATCCGTTCTGCTCTTATCCAGCTGAAGAGGATGTGGGTGCTTAGTTCATCATTAATAATTTCTTTTTTTCTTCTTTATGTTTCTCTTCCTCTTCTCTTCTTCCATATTTTTCTCGCAATTTTCCATTCCCCTCATCTTCATCCTCCCATTCTTTCATCTAATTTATATTCTTGTTCTCTCTTACAATTCTTGTTTCCTCTGCTTGCATTTTCCTTTCTCAATTTTCCATTCCCCTCATCTTCATCCTTGCACTCCTTCCTCTCCTCAATTCCTCTCCTTCTTTGTATTCTTGATCTCTTGCAATTTTCTGTCTTAATTCTCCATTCCCCACATCTTCATCCTTCCACTCTCCTTAATTCTTCGTCTTTCTCTTCTTGCATCTCTCTCTCTTAATTCTCCATTCCCCTCATCTTCATCCTTGCACTCCTTCCTCTCCTTCTTTGTATTCTTGATCTCTTGCAATTTTCTGTCTTAATTCTCCATTCCCCACATCTTCATCCTTCCACTCTCCTTAATTCTTCGTCTTTCTCTTCTTGCATCTCTCTCTCTCTTAATTCCCCATTCCCCTCATCTTCATCCTTGCACTCCTTCCTCTCCTTCTTTGTATTCTTGAACTCTTGCAATTTTCTGTCTTAATTCTCCATTCCCCACATCTTCATCCTTCCACTCTCCTCAATTCTTCGTCTTTCTCTTCTTGCATCTCTCTCTCTTAATTCTCCATTCCCCTCATCTTCATCCTTGCACTCCTTCCTCTCCTCAATTCCTCTCCTTCTTTGTATTCTTGATCTCTTGCAATTTTCTGTCTTAATTCTCCATTCCCCACATCTTCATCCTTCCACTCTCCTTAATTCTTCGTCTTTCTCTTCTTGCATCTCTCTCTCTTAATTCTCCATTCCCCTCATCTTGCAATTTTCTGTCTTAATTCTCCATTCCCCACATCTTCATCCTTCCACTCTCCTTAATTCTTCGTCTTTCTCTTCTTGCATCTCTCTCTCTTAATTCTCCATTCCCCTCATCTTCATCCTTGCACTCCTTCCTCTCCTTCTTTGTATTCTTGATCTCTTGCAATTTTCTGTCTTAATTCTCCATTCCCCACATCTTCATCCTTCCACTCTCCTCAATTCTTCGTCTTTCTCTTCTTGCATCTCTCTCTCTTAATTCTCCATTCCCCTCATCTTCATCCTTCCCCTCTCCTTAATTCCTCTTCTGATTACTATTCTTGTTATCTCTTCTCGCATTTTTTCTTATAATTTATCAAAACCCCTCCTCTTATCTTTATTCCATATCTTTCATTCTTCCTCCTCCCCTCTTTTCCCATCGTATTCATCATAACAGGCCTATTCCTCTTTTAGTACTATTCTTCTTCTAACATCTTTCCCCCTAATTCCTCCATTTCCTGCTCATCCTCTTCCGCCTCCTTCTGCTCTTTCTTCTCCTCTTTGTTCATTATATTCTCCATACAATACTTCTCTGTTTTTCCTGTGCATGATCATCTTATTCTTCTTCCTTATTTTCGTTATTCTTTAATCTCTCCTCATTTTTTTCTCCTTTCTCTTTTCTTATTCTTGCCCCACCACCACCTCCTCCTCCTCCCCTTCCTCCTCCTCCTCCTCTTTTTCTTGTTTATTATCCTCTCCATACAATACTTCTCTGGGTCTCCTACCATCATCATCATCATCATTAATATCATCAGCTTCTCTTCTGCCTCTTCCTCATCATCATCATCCTCCTCCTCCTCCTCTTCCTCCTCCTCCCCTTCCTCCTCCTCCTCCTCCTCCACCACCACCTTCTTCGTCTTCTTTCTCCTATGCGTCTTCTTTTCCTTGTTCATCTCCTTCGTTTTCTCATGTGACTACAATATCGCCGTTTTCTGTACACGCATTCCAAATTTCCAATAGATGTATGAGTTCAGCACTTTCACATCCGCGTTGCTTCTAGTGCATTCTGTTGTGTGTGTGTTCATTGTAGAGCGGAACATTATTATCCAGGGTCCCACAGCCTACAACCAACTCATTCACCCACTCTCACTCACTCTCTCTCTCTCTCTCTCTCTGAAAGCATCTGAATTACCATCTCTCTCTTTTGATCACATCTTTCTTCCGTCTTTCTCTTTCTTCCGGTCTGGATAGCTAGTCATAACAGGAGATGATGATAAGGATTCGGTGACATGACTTTCTTTCGGTTCAGATACCACCTACGCCTTCTCCACCACACCGATTCTTACGGACCGAAAAGGAGACTATGGAGGTCCAGCGGCCCCATTTCTCCAGCCGGAACATCGGACTAGATTTCGCCAACCGATGCACCAATTTTGCTTGGTGATATTTCAGTTTTGTTGTCACACTAAATCATGAAATCGCTGTGGTGAGATTTCTCTCCTATTTGTACGTTTTTTATTGGATGTTGAGGACCTGTTTTTGTTAATACTCTAGTTGTTTTTAGGTGGGTTCCGAACCACCGGGGATGATTTTACAGCATAGAACAAACTATTTTTTGCTGGCCAATCCAATCGGTCACCATTTCAGAGAGGGCCCAGGAAAGCGTTGTTTAACTAATATGATTGAACAGATACCTGCTACGGCTCATCACTTTATGATGATAGAGCACAAAACTGATCCATTGAGTGTCTATTTGAAGAACATGACAGGATTTAATTCAGTATGTAATACCTCAAATTTTATTCAGAACTGATTTTCAAAGTTTTACGTCAATAAACTTGGAATCATCTTGGTTGGAAAAAACTTTGATTGGAAAAAAACTGATTGAGAAAGTACAACAGTGTTGTGAAAGCAACTCACTTTTCCTGTTCGTCTTTTTATTGCAACTATTGAACGAACGAAACACGTGATGAATAAATAAATAGCTAACTACAAGCAGTAACTGATAGCAAGTTGACACAATAGTTATTTAAATGCTTTGTCTGTTGAATAAAGCGAAAAATGTCGGCTGTTGTCAAGTTACTATCTTTTCAATAATAATGTCACCGTTCTAATACAATAACGTATGTTATTACGTTATGTTATTGCACAATAACGTATCTTTCCCTATGAATAAAGCATGAACGTTATTATCTTGCAATGGGGAATTATTTATTGTGTACTAGCAGGTTGCCTGATTCAGTTGAATCTGGATATCTAGAATAGGATATAACCTATTTTATTTCATCTTCTTAATTTTAATAGGCTAATCAAATAAATTATTTAATTAAAAAATATAATTTATCACAGTGGTCTCTTTTTTCCTATCCCTCTTCTTATTCTACTTCTTCCTCTCTTTTTCTTCAATCCTTCTTCTCTTTTTCTTCCTACTCTACTTCTTTTCTCTTTTCTTCCTTCTACATATTCTCCTCCTCCTCTTTATCCACCTCCTCCTCCTCTTTATCCACCTCCACCACCTCCTCTCCTCTTCCTCTTTATCCACCTCCTCTTTATCCACCTCCTCTTCATCCACCTCCTCTCCTCCTCCTCGTCCTCCTCTTTATCCATCTCTTCCTCCTCCTTCACCGTCTCCCCTCCTCCTCCTCTTTATCCACCTCCTACTCCTACCAATTCTCCTCCTCTTCCTCCTACCACTCCCCCTCCTCCTACAACTTCTCCTCCTCCTACCACTCCTCCTCCTCCTCCTACCACTCCTCCTCCTCCTACCACTCCTCCTCCTCCTCCTACCACTCCTCCTCCTCCTCCTCCTCCTCCTCCTCCTCTTCTTCTTTTTCTATTTATTTTTTCTTTTTCACCGTCTTTTTCCTTTTTCTTCTTCTTTCTCCTCTTCTCCTTTTTCTTTAGCGTTATTTCCTTGGTAGATGATATAAAGAAGCTATTTATAAAATGGGATTTTTGCGAATAAAAGAACAGAAAATCGGAAAAACTGATTCATTTTAATGTCATGTTTGAAATGTTTCGTAGAATGGAAATTCCAGAAAATTTCTAATTCTGTGATTAATTACGTCACTATTAGTCTAATTTTTTACTATGAGTAAGTTAATAGTTAGTAACTAAATTAATAACTAAATATTAGTAACTAAATTATTACTTAGTCATTTATCACTTTTTAGTTATGAGACGATATTAAAAGTCAAATCTACTAGTGACTCAAATCTATAGCAAACAGCCAATTGACTGTGAAACATTTTTTTAACACAATTTTCAATCAATATTCCACTTATCTATATTATTGAGAAGCTGTTACAAATTTTGATAAGCAGAGCGCATTACGAAAATAATCACACGTGGAGAAATATTGCGAAATTTCAGCGAAAATCTAGGCTGAATGTGTGACGAAGACTTTGTTATCTAAAATGTTTGCGAGCACATTTTCCACTCTCTTCGCTATCAGCTCTCCATGCCTCTCGACATTAAAAATTGATGAAATTGAAGCACCACAAAAAAAGCCAAATGGAGAAAGAATACTATTGAAACTGTCAACATCACAACAACAATATAATTCCCATCTAATTTGCAATCATTTTTTATTAACTTTTGAAGTGAAGAAATCAAGGAATATTTTTTTTATTTTTTATTGTTACATCTGGCACGAATGATAGGCACACACAAAGCTTCCTCCTTTGTCATAAATCATCAACTTGTAAATAAATAAATAATACAAAGGTGAATATTGAAATTTGAGTCGGATGGTGGTTGATGAATTGGAACTACAGTTTTAGGTGGGTTCTGAATCATCGGGAAGTGATTGTACAGCAGAGAACAAAGTCTTTTTTGCTGGTCACCCTTACAAAGAGGGCCCAAGATTTCGTAGCTTATCTGTCTGAACAGATACAGATCGTTTCACGGTGCGTGGCGTCTCGATGGAGCATGCGCGCTGAGCGCTTTCTCCCACTACTGTACCTGCTGCCTCTAAGTACAGTCAATTTCAAATATTCCCCAAGTCCGCTAACGCTAAAAAGTCCAGTAGTGAGTGTATTTGACGCGACTGTACTTGATGGCTTGAGGGGAAGCGTGGTGGGAAAGACTTTCTGTCTCTCTCGCACTGCCTCCCCTGCCACCAGCGAGACGCCATGCACCGTGAAACGGTCTGTACCTGCTACAGCTCACGGTTATCACTTCCCTCAGCTGTTTTTAAATTAAATGTAACCTGATTTATGGAATCATATAACATTCTTGATCACTAAAACAGCAACTTGTATCCAGTCATCATATATATAATAAACTGATGAATTGACTTGTTTCGCAGAGTAGCAAGTTGTCTAATTTGAAACGCCGACGTAATACGCTCCTCGAAAATGTTGCAGCGTAAGATACGTGAAAATAGTGTCAACGACCCGTCCGCGGCCGCCATCTTGTTTCTGGTCGTCTGTTTTCTCGGTTGCTTCCCGATTTGTCGTTTAGGTCGTTATTTCCTATTATTTCTATTCCGGGAGTCAATGACACTGGGAAAGCTGGGTTACTATCACGCAATCACTCATTCTCTCTCACTTCCTCTCTTACCTTTCTAGTGCTTTCTCCTTTCTCTTTGAAACCGACGCTCATTGCAATAGACTACCTGTTACCTGATTGAATTCTTGAGTCCTAAAGACCTGATTTTCTTTCAATTAAATTGATAACTCAGAGTTATGAGTGATAGCCGCGAGCCGTAGCAGGTACCTGTTCAATCAGATAGAGATGAGCTGCGTTGGTCCTGTTTGTAACGGTGACCGATTAGATTGGCCAGCAAGAAAGACACTGTTCTCTGCTGTAAAATCACTTCCCGGTGGTTCGGAATTCACCTAAAACTGTAGGTCCAACTCATCAATCACCAACTCTTTTCCCACGCACAGGTCTCAGACCTATGTGGGCTTCATCCTTAAAAAAAAATAGACCCAATTACTAGTAGTTCTGTGAACAGTAGACCCCACGCCCAAGATTAAGGGTGTTTGCACAAAGGAACATACCCGATGTAATCAATGTTAATCACCATTGCAAAATTAAACACAATCATCTGACCTAATCCTTGATTCGATTTATGTAGTCTATTTCATGTCTGTTTTCTACAAAAGGTCACTGTATCACGTCACAAAGGCTGCGTTTCCATTTTAATCCGACCTGTATAATACAGTAGTTGTGTTGATGAATAAAAAGACTTGAAGTTGTCACAATCGCATCTATTGAAAACCGTGAGATACTAATTTCGAATGTTACACCATTATCAATCTCAAACAAACTAAAACTAAAGTACAGAGTAGCTTAATATACTCTAAACACAGAATGATACTATTTTTTTTCCCTTGTAGTGGCGAAGGTGATATTGTGGAAGGTATCCATAATGAATAAAAGACGAAATTGTCACAACCACATTTATTAAAACTTAGAGAAACTAGTTTCGGTTGTTACACCATTATCAATATCAATCAAACTAAAAACTAAAGTACAGAGAAGTTTAATATATACTGAACATGGTATAGATATGCTGAAGGTCAGCCTCTTTCCCGCTTAGCCAATAGTATCATTCCATGTTCAGTATATATTAAGCTTCTCTGTACTTTAGTTTTTAGTTTGATTGAGATTGATAATGGTGTGACAACCGAAACTAGTTTCTCCAAGTTTTAATAAATGTGGTTGTGACAATTTAGTATTTTATTCATTAATGATACTATTGGCTGAGGGTGAATGTACCTCTCATAGGCTGACCTTCATTGAAGGTATGTGATAGGATGTAACAACTGAAACTAGTATCTCACGGTTTTCAATAAATGTGGTTGTGACAACTTAATGTCTTTTTATTCATTATTGATATCTTCCACAATATCACGTTCGCCACTACTGAGAAGGGTTGTTGCTTAATACAGCTGATTACTCAAATCTGATCAGATTTTACATGTATTAATTAATTTTTTTTTTAGGATGAAGCCCACATAGGTCTAAGACCTGTGCGTGGGAAAAGAGTTGGTGATTGATGAGTTGGACTTACAGTTTTAGGTGAATTTCGAACCACCGGGAAGTGATTTTACAGCAGAGAACAGTGTCTTCTTTGCTGGCCAATCTAATCGGTCACCGTTACGAACAGGACCTACGAAAACGCAGCTTATCTCTCTGATTGAACAGATACCTGCTACGGCTCGCGGCTATCACTTCCCTAATTAATAGAACAGTATTAATTAAATGTCTACGATTATCATTTATAAGTTGTTTTTTGCGTAGTTGAAGTATTAGAATTGATATTTTGAATGACTCAGGAAAAGCTCTTTTACAGAGAATACATTATGATAGCACCAATCACATGTTGCAGGATATACGAACTGTACCAACGAGTCACCCACATATTATATTTACGGTTAGCTTGACCCTTTCAAAAGAGAACGAACAGCCAGTCGAGACGGTTACATTCACAACAAACTAGCACTAGCACTAACTGCACTCGTATTATTTTATTAGTCCCGGAAGTACGGATAAGAAGAAGGAGAGAGAAGATGACAAAGTAGTAGAAGGAAGAGAAGGAGAAGGATGAGAAGAATAGAATAGAATGACTGCCTCTATTTGTTATACTTGGAGGGCGAAGATAGGGCGCAGCCGGCCCTCTCTGCCTCTTAACCCTCCTATACAGCTCGTACTTAAACTATTATTACCATCTATTATACCAATATTAAATGAAACCAAACATTAAGTTTAAATAATATTTTTAAAAAATAATAATTAAAAAAAAAGTAATTCAAAATTTTAAGCAGAAGGAGAGAGAAGACGAAAAAATAGTAGAAGTAAGAGAAGAAGGAGAAGGAGAGAAAAGAAGAAAAAATAGTAGAAGGAAGAGAAGAAGAAGGAGAGAGAGGAAGAAAAAATAGTAGAAGGAAGAGAAGGAGAGAAAAGAAGAAAAAAAAGAAAGAGAAGAAAAAAAAGAAAGAGAAGAAAAAGGAGAGAGAAGAAGAAATTGTAGAAGGAAGAGAAGAGGAAGAAAGAGAAGAGGAAGGAGAGAGAGGAAGAAAAAAATTGTAGAAGGAAGAGAAGGAGAGAAAAGAAGAAAAAATAGTGGAGGAAAGAGAAGAGGGGAATAAAAAGTAGTAGAAGGAAGAGAAGAGGAAGGAGAGAGAGGAAGAAAAAATAGTAGAAGGAAGAAAAGGAGAGAAAAGAAGAAAAAAAAGAAAGAGAAGAAAAAGGAGAGAGAAGAAGAAATGGTAGAAGGAAGAGAAGAGGAAGAAAGAGAAGAGGAAGGAGAGAGAGGAAGAAAAAAATTGTAGAAGGAAGAGAAGGAGAGAAAAGAAGAAAAAATAGTGGAGGAAAGAGAAGAGGAAAGAGAGAGGGGAATAAAAAGTAGTAGAAGGAAGAGAAGAGGAAGGAGAGAGAGGAAGAAAAAGTAATAGAAGGAATACAAGAAGGAGCTGGAAGACGAAAAGCAACGAAGAAGAAAGAGAAGAGGAAGGAGAGAGGGGAAGAAAAAGTAATTGAAGGAGAAAGAAGTAGAGGTAATTAAAAGAAAGGGGGGGATAGAAGTGACAAAAGAAAAAGGGAGTAAGAAGATGAAGAAGGAATGCAATATTTACCTTAAAAATAGAAGAAATTTAACTAAGACAAGAAGAAGATTGAACAGTCGAGGAAAGGAGGAAGAAAGAGTAGAAAGAAGAGACAGAAGAAGAGTATGAAGAAGAAAAAGAGTGGGAAGAACAACAAGAAAGAGACAGAAGAAGAAGCCAAAGAGAAAAAGGAGAACCACAGCAGTAACGAAAAAGAAATAGAGAAGATAACTAACAACTTAAAAACAACAAAAACGGAGAATAAGAAGAAAGAGAAGAAAGAGAAGACGACTAAAATCCCAATTGCAGTTAGAAGAGTGATCCCGTTGGATTGTATAATCGGTGGAATTATTTATCCCCTCTTGGGATCCCTGTTCCCCCAACGTCTTGGACGGATGCACTGTAGACCTGTAGCAGCAGGAAGAGGAAGAGAGGCACTCTGTATGAGGTCATCGACCTCACACGTCCTAGACGCGGCTAGGAGGCGTTTGTAGACTCCGCCACCGCAGCCGCCGCTTATTTTTGTCGCTGCTTGCGGCGGCCGCGTGCTGCGTTCCTGGTTTGGGAGGAGTCCGCCAGAATTATTGCAGTGTGAGAGAGAAGGAGTGGGAGTGAGAATTGTTGAGGGGAGAGTGTTTGAGGGAGCGAGTGAGATAGCTAGAGAAACAGCGATAAAGAAAGAAGGAAAGAGGGAGGGAGTGAGACAACTTCTCCAGCACTCCTCATCAACCAAGTTCATCAATGCACTTGCCTTGCGCCAAGTTCTTTCTAAATACAGTACCTCAACACTTCTCTCGTACTCTCTTTAACACTCTCTCTCATACTGTTATGGAATTGCTACACATAGGACAAACTTGCACCACTCTTTCCCGGGATATTCATTTATTTACAGGCTTAGTCGATTATATCATGGAAGTAAAAGAAAATGGAGGGAGCACAAGTCTGAAAAGTGAAGCTGACGCCAACTTGTGCGGCTATCCGGCGGCTATACTCTGTAATGGACATTGTAAATTTACGTTATCACTTACCCGGTGGTTCGGAACCCACCTATAAAAGTAGGTCCACCATGTACCCCGTAACATGGCACAAACGGCGAGGTGGAACTACCCGTAAGGGTCTCCCCACCATTAAAAGCCATACGCTTATTATTATTATTATTTACGTTATCTTATCTTTAGATGTACACCAATGTGTTTTAGTTCTTATAAATATAGATTCTCTTTCCGAAAAATCAAATAATGACAAACAATGTATGTAAAAAAATTAGTTAAATTAAATCTCACCAAAAATATAAATAAATTTAACAATTCTAAATGTAAACAAACTTCAAATGAAATTCCCTGGGCCACCCATATATACCTATATATATATATCTATGAACTCTATGATGACTATCTTTAAAGATGGCCACCACACTACACTTCGTTGTAAGTTAAATTCATAAATTATTAACGTTATAATTATCAATACGACTGCTAAATATTTATGTTAAAAAAAAATAATTTCGAGAAGCAAATCGTTTTCCACGGATAATAAGCGTATTTCAAACATTTGAACTGGCATGAAGTCTTGTAAAAGAGAGCTACTTGGTTTGAAATTCGCGGCGATTTAGCCGCGCGAATGACGTCAGATATCATGCAGTAGGGCCTTGCTTGCTTCCATTTCCGGTTACAATTTTTTAACAATGAGTACCTGGGAGCTTTAAAGGTAAATGTTACCGGTGGCGTCTGATTGGTCTTCTCAAACTCATATTCATGAATAGTCAATTCATACGCCACCGGCAACAGTTACCGGTTACTGGTAAAGCTCCCAGGAACTCAACTATTGGCGGTGTACGATATGATGCTTCCTCTACTTTCTTATACCTTCATGCTTGTACGTAATGTGTGTTCTTATTGCATTATAACTTTGTCTGAAAAATATAAAAAATTATAACTTATTTATATAAAAATAAATGAATGAACAAAACCTCCAAGAGTTGGAACAAAATGGAGTGAAGAGAGAAAAGCTGAATTCGCTCAAAAAATGAAAAGCTGGTGTGCAAACAAGAAGAACAAGTCCAAAATGATGAACCATCTTCAGAGTTTTCCGTCTAATAATAATAATAATAAATGAATAAAATATTGCCTTTATAAAAAATAAATGAGCTTCAAACTGTGGTCATACCATGGTGAATATATTTAACAAATTAATATTGTACGGGTTCAAAGTCTGCAATCCACAATTGTTTTGGCCCCGCTTGGAGTTTCATGACACTTGCTCCTGCATTCATCCTGCAATCCGTTACGCCTTGTGCACTCGCAAACTGGCAGCAGAACACCTGACAGAAGGGTCCGTTCGTTATCACATTTTGCGGGCGGTTTTTCCCGCCTGTAGGCTGGTTCTTTCGGGTAGTCTGGGAAAGCTATTAGCGGCATATTTTTTTGCGTTATCGGACACCCGTCCCGGCAGTTCTGGAAAATCGGTCTTACATCGTCGCAGGGGTTTTTCCCGCAGTTTCCCATCATTCTTTTCTGCAACTCGGGTGGTGGGGCACATTCTCTAGGTACTTGTGGGTATTTTGAGTCGTCTATCATTCCAGAGTTTCCACAATTTTTCCGATTGTTTTCCATTTTGGGTACATTCACTTGAAGGGGTTTTCCAGCGCAACAATTTCTTGCATCCTCTATCTTCTTCAAAACCACTGGGGGTCTAGTTTGTTTATTATTTTGCCACCCACAACATTTACCAACATCGTATTTCGTAGGTTGTATTTCTATATCCTGTTTTTCCTTGCCTTTACAAATATTGGAAAATTCATTCATATCCCCAACATCACCCTTTCTAAGATTGTTTTGATTACGCATCTCCATCTCCCGTCTACCTCCGGCCTCTTCATTTCCATGTAAACAGGTCATATAAAGTTTGTTAACATCGCAAGCATTACACTTTTGTTGAACCTTTCCTTTGTTTTGGTCACAACATTTTTGTTTATTATTATCTGATGCATACCCAACGTTTTGTTCCTTTTGGTGGTTTTCGTAATTTTGTCTACCACATTCCATTGCTTCAAACTCTTTTCCCCGTTGTTTTACTGCTGGAAGATTCCTGCACCCATTGCATCCCTCCCCATGAGGTTGAAAGGTATTATTATTCTCCTCTTTAGCGTGATTCTTGTTCCCACATTCTCTTTCCAATAGTTTCTTCGGAGTTTGCTTCCTATCGTCGTTTCTCTCTCCACACCTAACCTCTCGGCATTCCTTTTCGCAATTTTCGAACTCGTCTGCCAGTTGCTTTAATTGCATCAAAAGTTGCCGCCGGTTCTCGCTGGCTGAGTGGCAGATGCCTGTGTTGTGATCTTGTGTTATACTTGTCATTGTAAACAATTACTATTTAAGTTACTAAAATTTTGATGTTTTAAACCGAAAATTTGAAGTCTGCTAACTGTAGACGTGTGCTGTTTTTGAGATGATACTGAAATTTGGTTTCCATGGTGTTTTGTTATTTGTACGATCAGTTGTTTCGAAATTATATGCATGTTGTCTCATGTGTCTTGATACATCAACAAATCACATGATACAGTATTATGGGTGTATCACTAACATGGCACAAACGGCGAGGTGGAACTACCCGTAAGGGTCTCCCCACCATTAAAAGCCATACGCTTATTATTATTATCATCATCACTTTTTACATGTGCCTTGATACAATCAAATACCACGTGTTGTGACATAATGTGTCATTTGTAGTAGTTTCATTTGTATTGATATATTCAAACATGTCACATGATACAGTATTATGTGTGTATCATTTTTGTGTCATGCGGCTAGGCTACAAAATAGATACGCAGTATGGGAATGACAAATTCCACAGACGTGTGTTATCGGTTTAACTGTGATAAAACAGAAAATAAATGATCAGTTTTTCTTTTTGGAGCCCAAATAGGGCTGAGACCTGTGCGTAGGTAATGGATGATGGTGATTGATGAGTTGGAACAACAGTTTTACAGCAGAGAGCTGGGTCTTTTTCAGAGTTTTTCAGTACTTTGAACTTTTGACTTATATCCTTCAAGTTGAAAGAATCGGTTTTTTTTAGTGAAATTTTTTACAGTGTCAATTTTCCTATTTGAAAGTAACCTTCAAGTCTGGATAATGTAGCCTATAGTTCCCGCCATGAAATTAGACAGCTCTGAAAATTTGCGGTGTTGCCAGATATGGGACAATGCCAGCAGCTAATAGAGATTCGTCAACCTAAATGCAAGAATTGGCAACACTACTCCTACCGTGTTTAGTCTACACGTCTGACGCTAGCAGTCATATATAGTTTGTTACAGAAGTCAGTTTTTTAAGGATGAAGCCCAAATAGGTCTGAGACCTGTGTGTGGGTAATGAGTTGGATGATGACGATTGCTGATGAGTTGGGCCTTCATTTTTAGGTGGGTTCCGAACAACCGGAGTTTTTTTGGTACAACACAATTTATTTGAGCTGCCCAGTTATATGGTTTCAAGTATAGTATTCTGTTCTCGTGATATCGATTTGAAGTAATATTCAAGCAAAGAACAAAAACCAAGATATCGATTCCGGTGGTTCGGAACCCACCTAAAGCTGTAGATCCATCTCATCAATCACCATCATCCAACTCATTACCCACGCACAGATTTCAGACCTATGTGGGCATCATCCTCAAAAAATGTTTTAAAAATTATCAATACTTTTCAATTTTGGTTATCGGGGAATCCTCACCTGCAACTCACTCTTTCAACTGTTGTCAATTATATCTACTGTTATTTTACAAGTTCTTTCTCCTATCCTTGTCTATTCACACAACACTTCCGTCTACTCTGCATTAAGAGTGAGAGAGAGAGAGAGAGAGAGAGAGAGAGTGAGAGAGAGAGTGAGAGGGTGAGAAAAAGCCAATAAACTAGTCTAGAGTCTCTAGAATGAACTCACTATAATGTTCACTTCTCTGCTACAGTAAGTACTTCTTGTAGCTTTATACCCCTGATTCACTCTTTCATAGGTTCCCTCATTCTCTCAGACAAACTCTCTTTTCTCTCTCACTCACTCTTTTATTGCACTCTTCCTCCACTCGCCTTACACTCTCCATTCACCTCTCCATTACTCTGGTATTTGCTTTCTTCCGCGAGTCCTTGCTCTTGCTAATCCTGTTGCAGGCAGGTCTGGCCCCTTCCGCGAAATGCTTTCATCCTCCTCCTCCTCCTCAATGGTCTCCTTCTCCTCTGCCTTCTCATTCCTCTCCTTCTCCTTCTCCTCATCATCCCCTCCACCCACATCTCCAACTCCTCCTTCTTTTGTTTTTTTTTCTTCCTTTTGTTGCTGCTATTCGTTTTTTCTTTCGTTTTTTTTTTCGGAGGATGAAGCCCACATACGTCTGAGACCTGTGCGTGGGTAATGAATTGGATGATGGTGATTGATGAGTTGGACCTACAGTTTTAGGTGGGTTCCAAACCACCGGGAAGTGACCCACCTGTGCGTGGGTAATGAATTGGATGATAGTAATTAAGGTTAATGAGTTGGACCTACAGTTTTAGGTGGGTTCCAAACCACCGGGAAGTGATTTTATAACAGAGAACGGATTTTTTAGCCAATGCAATCGGTCACCCTTACAAAGAGCGCCCAGGAGCTTCGTAGCTTATCTGTGATTGAACAGATACCTGCTACGGCACTCGGCGTACCTTCTACTCGTACCACAGCAGAGCAGTAGCGGCATCACCAGATTATGGTTGCTGAGTGCTGAGTCTGGTGGGTGGATGGGTGGATGGGTTAGGTGGTATAGGATTGGAGAGAAGAGGTCATTGTACCCAGAAGCATCCAGTCGCAGTTGCACTCAACAAGTCTAGATTCACGTAACACTGAAATGTATGGAGAGAAATGAAGGCATTGCACCGTTTACAGTTATTGTGTACTTTTCTTCCTTTCTCTTCCTATTTCTCTCTCTCTCTCTCTCTCTCTCTCTCTCTCTCTCTCATGTACAATCAGTCCTTTACTGCTACTGCCTCAAGACTTGGGAACCTCTTGCCATTGAATATTGTATTTTCACCTTCTTATAGAACATTTAAATACAGAGTTTTCAATTTTCTGAATGAGGAGCTATAATTTTTTAAGGCCAATTCAATTTTGCAATAATAATTTATGTATAGAAGTTATATTATTTTGTTTTTGTTCCATGTATCTGTTTTATTTTATTTTTATTTTTTATTTTTATTATTATTATTTTTATCTATCTGCATTTGTATATTTAATATGTATCTGTCACCATAGGCGACAAGCCTAGTGGCAATTAACAAATAAATCTCTCTCTCTCTCTCTCTCTCTCTCTCTCTCTCTCTATCTATCTATCTATCTATCTATCTATCTATCTATTATCTATTTCTCTTTTCTATTTTCCTACTTAATCTCCTGAAATAGTCAGATAGTAGTATATAAATCAATCGACATAGTCGCCAACACTAACCTACTGTTGAAATGAAAAACTTGAAATGGTTTCCTTCAGCTGTCTTCTTTTCTTGTCAAGTTGTTGCTTGTATCAGTTCAATTTCCAATTGCATCACACCCTGTATTGCATAATAATTGAGTTCCTACTATTCTGTGATTGTATAAAATCTAGTTGAAATCTGGCTTAAGTTATGTAGTCGATAATGATGTACATTAATTTTAATGAGTGTGTGTGTGTGTGTGTGTGTGAACTGTGCGGTACTTGAGAGGCTCAATACAGTTTTAAGGCTGTGCGCAGGGTTTTTGGTCATAATTTTTATTCGAAGTTTCTTGGATGTTATTAAGGTATTAAAATGTTATCTATTGTTATCTAATTGTTTTTGATCATTATTTTGTGAACTATGGGTGTTCAAAGTTAAAACTTTCTGGCTTGTTGGGGCAAATGATCTCTCATACAAGTTATTTCAAGTTTATTGCTCCTTCTCCCTCTTCTCGTCTTCTCTTTCATCCTCTTCTTCTACTTCTTCATATTTTTCGCTTACTTCTTCCTTCTTCAACTTCTCATGATTCCTTTTTCTCTTTTTTATCTTGTAATTATTTCTTTATATATTTTTTCTACTTTCTACAAACAGGAGTACATGATACTGTTTAGCAGCTCTCGTTCTTATACTCCATTCCTTCATATTCTCCGTCTTCTTCTTCATGTTCCTTTTTCTTCTTGTTTTTTCTTCTCTTTTCCATCTCCTTTTCCTCTTTTTTCCTTTTATTTTCCTTTTTCCTTCTCCTTCTCTTTTTATTTTCCTTCTCCTTCACCCTCTCCTTCTTCTTGTCCTCTTTTTCCTCCTCCTTTTCTTCCACCCCTTCCTCTGCCTCCTCTTCCCTCTTCTTCTTTATCTTCCTTTTTCTTCACCTGCTTCTTCTTCTCCTTCTCTTTCCTTCTTATTCTTCGTATTACTTTTTTCTTCTTCCTCTTTTTCGTTTTCTTCTCCTTTTCCTTATTCTCTTCATCTTCGTTCTCTTCTTCCTCATCCTTCTCCTCCTCCTCCATCTCCTCTTCCTCTACCACATCCTCCACCTCTTTCTCCTCCTCCTCATTCTCTCCCTCCTCTCGCCTCCTCACTCTTAATCATCATCCTCCTCTACCATGTCCTCCACCTCTTTCTCCTCCTCCTCATTCTCTTTCTCCTGTTCCTCACCATCATACTTCCGATAACTTTATTTGCTTTCTCTTCTCCTTCTTCCCCTCCTCCTCCTTTTTTACTTTGTCTTCTCCTCTTTCCCATCCTTCTCGTTCTCCCCCTCTTCTCTCCCCTCCTCCTCCTCCTTCTCCTCCTCCTCTTCCTCCTTCTCCTCTTCCTCCTATTCTTCCTTATACCACCTTGCAAACACTAACCTATTGGATCCCATACTATGGAAAGACAATCGAATCTTATCTCATCATAGATACTGATATTCTTTGCTACATACTTCTTCAACTTATTTAGCCACACTTTGGTACAAAGTCTCTGGTTCGATTCCCTTCTAAGCCAAGCTACTAAAACAAGTGAAAGAATAGCAGCAACCGAGCCCAGGCAGGTTGGGTAATCCTCAGCAGCCTCAGAGCAGAGCGAGCCTCTTGCACAAAAACTGTTTCATAAACACGTTTACAAAACAGAGAGAAAAGAAACAGAAAGGAAACGCCAACACTACTCTTGCCTCAAAGTTACTCACTCTTTCTCCCCTCTCTGTCTATCTCTCTCTCACTCTCTCTCACTCACTCATATCAGCCTTCCCCTTGAAATAGTTGGACGTACTTAAGCTCTCAGCTCTCAGCTCTCAAAAGAGAATATTGCAACAGTATTTCAGTTTCCAAATCTCAGCTCTGCGCTCTTTTCAACGCTGAATCACTGTTTCAAAACTCCCGCCTATTTTGAAACTTCATATGAGAGCAGCTTCATTGCTCTCGCAACACGTCTAGCTGCAATCTGCTCTAAGTTCTCGCTCTATGGAAAGGAGTGTCTGTCGTCGTTTGGAAGATTGATATTTTCTAGCAAAGAGATCTTTGGTTTTCAAGTTTTAATAGATATATGTATACAAAAATGCAGATAGATATAGATATGGAAAAGATAGCTGTGAGACGTAGCAGGTATCTGTTCAGTCAGATAAAGATAAGATACGAAGCGTGGCCGATTGGATTATCCAGAAAAAAGACTGTTTTCTGCTGTAAAATCACTTCCTGGTGGTTAGGAACCCACCTAAAGCTGTAGGTCCATTTCATTGATCACCATCATCCAGCTCATTACCCATGCACAGGACTCAGACCCATGTGAACTTCATTCTCAAAAAAAAAATTATAAATAACGCTTGTTTTTGAGCTCGCTTGGCTCTTTATCATCAGCGTGCTTCCTGAAATCTTCCTTCTCACTGAAATTAAATTTGTTGCAATCTAACTCAAAATTTGACAATGTAACATATTCGAAATTTGTGAATGGAGCAGTTTTGGACTTGAGTCTGTTGTACTTCCACACTCGTTGTAAATTTGTCACAATAAATAAATAAATAAAAGTTGAATAGCAGTTTGGACAAGGTTATAAATAAGATTATCTCTTCGATTCATATTATATTCTACATAATAAAGAATTTAACATGATAAAGAATTTACGTCACTTTGAAAATGTATCTTTGAAACTTTGTAGGTTATAAAGCTACATCAGATAAAATGGCATTGCCAAAACATTCCCCAAACAATAACTAATCTTTACAATTATCAATAATTATGTACTAGACAATATTATTATGTTTATGTGCCATTATGTATGTATCTTGCAGTCACAGATTACGTCATAAAGGCAATGCAGCAGCTCATTGAAAGCTGCAACAATCTCTAACATAAATTATTTGAACGGCTGTTGGTACAGAGATATACAGACGCATATTGGCAAAGCAACCTGTGTCCAGTGTTTATCATGTTTTGTTTTGTTTCCTAACTTCATCACCCTCTCTCTCACTCCCTTTTATTCGTTTCTTTCTTTTCTCACTCGCTCCGGGTCCGCGTTGTTGCATTCCTTTTTTGAAAAGTTTCGAAACTTCGAAAGACGGGGCGTGAAATACCTTGCGTCCGTCCCGCTCTTCTACTCTTTTATTCTCTCTTCTAAGTCCCGCTCTCTCAGTCTCTCTCTGTCATTCTTCTCTCTTTCTCTCTGTACATTATTCGTCTATTATCTACCGGTAAGTTTGTATGTACTGGACCACAATACCATTCTTGCATCTTTCCTTACAAGGCTGTCATATCACTACTATATACAAAATGTACACATATACTGTATATTATTATTGTTGATTATATATGTACAAAATAACTCTATAGATATAATTAAGTGTAGTTGTCTCTCTGTAAAGCAAGGCGCTGAGCAATTAACACAATAAAACCAACTACCATTATTTTAGTGTCAGGTTGGGCAACCTGAAAAACACTCAGTCGAGTCGATGTACGATACTCGATTGTACTCGAAGTAGTTCGCTAACTAATTGTGTTACATCACATCAGTAGTAATAGAAAGATACAGAAACTGCAAAACATGTTGTATACAGTATGTATTTGTATCTATATATGTATTTGTTTCTATATATGTATGTTTATGTATTTGTATCTATATATGTACTGTATTTGTATTCGTTCGGCAATGCTGGAGAATGTATTTCAGTTTACTCAATCGAGAGCTTTTATTGTGCAAAGCCAGTAAACCATTATTTTATTCACTCATTCCATAGATTAACATAGAATGGTCGAGTTATGGTGGAATTACTGTAGTGTGGCCTTGTTCGAATTTATAGATAATTGGATGTATTATTGAAAAGTCAGGTCTGTTGAAATGAAGGTCCTAGAGATGAACAATGAAAAGATTGATAATATAAATGCTGTATAGTTTTCTAGATCTAAAATCTCACTTTTAGATTAGGAGATGCTGTAATCTTTGTGTTTGAGATTGGTAATAAAGAAAGTTGGGGAAGTGATAGCCGAGCCGTAGCAGGTATCGTTTCAATCCGATTGATAAGCTACTAACTCCTGGGCCATCTTTGTAAGGGTGACCGATTGGTTTGGCTAGCAAATAGATTCTGTTCTCTGCTGTAAAATCACTCCCCGGTGGTTCGGAACCCACCTAAAACTGTAGGTATCTGTTCAATCAGATAAGTTACGAACTCCTGGTCTCTCTCTGTAAGGGTAGCTCTCTCTGTGATTTGCCAGCAAAGCTATTGTGTTCTCTGCTGTAAAATCACTCTTGGTGGTTCGGAACCCACCTAAAACTGAAGTTCCAACTCATCAATCACCGTAATGGAAGTAGAAGCTGAAAGAAGATGGATGATAAAGATAAAAAGATGAGGAAGAAAATCAAGATCAAGTAAATGAACGAGAACAAGTCAAAAAAAGAGGGAGAAGAAAATTAATTACGAAGAAAAACGTGGGAAAGTGAACGATGAAGAAAAGATGAAGCAAGAAGAAGTAAGTACTAAATAGATGAAGAAGTAGAAGAAGAGGAGAACGAAAGAGAAATGGAAAGAGAGAAGAAGTCATAAGAAGAAAAAGGACAAGAAGAAATTAAAAGAAATGTTAGGCGAAAAGAAGACAAGAAGAAATTGAAAGAAATGTTGGACGAAAAAGAAGACAAGAAGGAAAATACGAAGAAAAAGAAGAATAATTATGTAAGAGGAAAAGACAGAAAACAAAAAAAGAAAAAGTAGAAGAGGATGGAAGAGCAAGAGGAGCTGGATGAAACGAAAAAAGACAGAAGAGGAAAAGAAGAAGAAATTGGACTGAAAGGAGAAGGAGAATCAAAAGAGGAGGAGAGAAAGATTAGAAGGAAGAGAAGGGAAATATGGAAGAAGCAATATAAAGAGAGAATGATTGAAAAAAATAATAATATTGGTTTTTAGGTATGACTTGACGAAAGAGGAGCAAAAACCTAGAGAAATTTGACTGAAAGGAGAAGGAGAATCAAAATAATAAGGGTGAAGAGGAGAGAAGTAGAAAAGGGAAAAGAAAAATATGGAAAAAGCAGGTAAAAAAATATTGAAAACCCAATAATATCTTCTAGGTATGACCAGAGAGAATAGAAGTAAATTCTTCTTCTGTACTCTCTGGGTATGACCTGACGCATCATTGCAATTTTTAGGAAATTCAATTTTTTGAGGGGTTTTCCAGGAGTTGATTTGAAAGGAAGCCTGTCAAAGTCGCTGTGGGACGTGATAAACAAGAGAAAAAGAAAAGAGAGAAAGAATGAGAGTATGTGAGAGTAAGAGTGAGTGAGAGAGTAAGATCGAGTGAGAGTCTGATGGTGTAAAAGGGTGGGAGAAACATTAAGAGAGAGAGAGAATGAGTACGTGTGAGAGTCTGATGGTGTAAAAGGGTGGGAGAAACATTAAGAGAGAGAGAGAATGAGTACGTGTGAGAGAGTGTGTGAGAGAGACCGATAGAGGAGAGAGATTGAGTGAGAGAGTGGATGGGAGAGAGCGAAATGTGGTGAACTTGAACGGTCAGTCACCCGTCGGGAGCAGAAGGCGGAAAACAAGGCAAGTGTAGAGATTTACCGCAACAAGCCACTTCCGTGTTTCTTCCTCAAGAAACCTGAAGCCTGAAACAATTTCTCACTCTTATATCAGACAGTAATTGAGACTGAGCTAAATTTCAAATTGAATTTGCCGGTATCTGATTATTATCACCTACCTGATGGTTCGAAATCCACCTGAAACTGTAGATCTACCATTTATAATGATGGGTGTTTCAAAACTGACGCAACCCTGAGATCAAATTGCGGAAGTCATGCATGGGGTTAAGTTTTCTGTGCCCCAATTAGTATTTAAGCAACATTTAATTCAATGTCAACTATCTGGAATGTACTAGTCGAGTTCAGTCACAGCAGTCGTTTCAAGAAAGAAATTGAGTCAGATCTATTTTTTCTCAAAATGATTCTGTTCTTCGTGAATTTCTTGTTCTATACCGATCTGCGTTGTTAATATAAACTTTTTACGATAAATTTAACAACTTACAGTCAATTTTAATACCAAGCAAATATTTACTCACGTAGGCTGAAACGTTTTCGAATCGTGTCGATACATTTTCAACATTTCATAGGTTCTATTTTTGAGATCCTGTCTGGTTGGCCCATAGGCTCTTTGCATTACGAAGTTGATAACAAAATTATCATACAATATAATTGATAGACTTGGAACTCAATGAGATTCAAAAGATATTTCAAGTGGAGTAACAAAGAAAATTAGAAGGAAAGTTGCAACAAATGTGTTGAAATTAGTATAAATTTATTTTAAAGTTACAGAGCATCAAATTCAACATTTAATTTCTTAACATTAGTATGGTGAATATGTCGTTTATTATACCCCATAGGTTGCGTTGTTTTTTAAACATCTTGTATCATCTCATCTAATTACCTCGCACAAGTCTCAGACTCATGTGGGCCTCATCAACAAGAAAAAAGGTCGTGGATGTCACTTTCAGTCACGGATCACCTAAATTAGCCACAAAAAAAGCCCTCCTCATCCTTCTTCTCTTCCTCTACCTCCTAGGTTTTGGTGTAAGAAAAAACTCCTGTAGTTTTAACCTAGATCAAATAAAATTGATTGATTGATTCATTCATTCATTCATTGATTCATTCCTCCATCTTCTTCTTCCTCTCCTTCGTCTTTCTACGTCTTCATCTTCTTCTACTTCTTCTCTTCCTCCTCCTCCTGCTGCTACTTCTCCTCCTCTTCCTTCTCCACCTCCTCCTCCATCTCCTCATTCTTCTCTTCTCCCTCACCCTCTTCTTCCTCCTCTTCTCCTCCTCCTCCTCCCATAAAATTTCAAAATTTTACATTTCAAAACTATTCAGATGCTATCGAAACACAACTACCTAATAAAATACTCTATATACAGTTATACTAATACACTACAGTACTGTATAGGTATAGCCTGAGGCCAGATCTCATTGGTAAATTTCAACATTGTGTGTTATTTAACGGCACTTTTACTTTTGTTATTTATTCATTTAGGTTAGTAAGCAGCACCAGCTCGCAATGTTGATTCACAACTTGAGTTCTCTCTCTCACAGTCTCTCTCTCTCTCTCTCTCTGTCGGCCAGTAACCCCGGTAGTGAAGTTCTAGTAGTGTTGGTCATGCTTCATCTTGATCAGGTATTTGAAACTCGCCTAGCCGCTCGCTACCACTGAATTGCATTGCAGTTGATGAAACTAATTGACCAACTTCTTCCGCATTTCTCTCAGCTTTTTTCATCACAAACTTTGCCGTACAATTAGTTGGTTGCTGTCCAACTTGATAAATGAATTATGGCAATTTGCTGCTGCTGTGTTAATAGCTGTTTGTTCGAATGGGACCGAATATTTAGTTCATACCTTGCTCTTGCACATTCCTGCTGTCCATAATGAAATGAGCATGTACGAGTGTGTACAAGGACCTGACGAATTCACATAAAATAAAGTAATAGACGAAGTATCCAAGGACCCGACGAAATTAACCGATACAACGCTGTATCTAAGGACCAGACGAATTTACATAAAATAAACTAATAGACGGGGTATCCAAGACCCAACGAATTTACTTAAAATAAATACATCTTCAAACTGAAAATAAATGGTTCACAAATAATTTCCTTCGCTGACGACACAGCCTTAATAGTTAATGATCGTTCATGGATTGAAACATTTTCAAAAGCTGAAAGAGTAATATCCACTGTTAAACAGTGGCTGGATCACAATACTTTGAGTATGAATACAACTAAAACTAAATATATTGCTTTTTCTCCTAATATAGTTGGACAACCACCTGAGGTTATGAAACTAAAGATTCATTTTAACTGTGATTTTGACAACTGGAAGGAATGTGCATGCCCTCAACTAAAAAATCTGTTAAGTACCTTGGTATTGTAGTTGACTGTAACCTTAGATGGGAGCCTCATGTGGAATTTATTTGTAAAAAAATGAAGTTTGTATCTTACATATTTTATAAAGTACGTAAAATATTGAATATGGAAGAAATAAAAAGGATTTTTCCTATGCTGGGTGATGCCAAGAGACTTTTATTTTCTTGTAAATTCTTATATTTGTAATAATTATTATTATAACAAAGAAATATTTATTGTAATGCTTATATATTCTTTGGCAAAATAAATTGAATTGAATTGAAAAAAAAAATCAATTGGGAAGTGATAACCGTGAGCCCGTAGCAGGTATCTGTTCAGTCAGACAGAGTTAAGCTGCGTTCTCCTGGTCCTCTTTGTAACGGTGACCGATTAGATTGGCCAGCAAAAAGGACACTGTTCTTTGCTGTAAAATCACTTCCCGGTGGTTCGGAACCCACCTAGAACTGTAGGTCGAACTCATCAATCACCATCATCCAACTCATTACCCACGCACAGGTCTCAGACCTATGAGGGCTTCATTCTCAAAAAAAAAGATCATCCGATGAATTCATATCATATGAATCATATTATTATCATATTATATTATGAATCATATCATATCATATTTCATGCGTTTTCGAAATGAACCGGCTGTACAATGTTTTGATTTGTACCAGCCAAAAATAACCTACAGTGGGGATGTATTTTACATCATAGTTATTTTTATATTCGAACCCCAGATTCTTTTTACTAGCCTAAACTAACCTAGTAGGTTAGAGATCTGTTTTACATCATCATAATTTTTATATTTGACCCCCAAACTCCAAAATCAATAGCGATCTCACTTGGACTATGAGGAAGCTATATACCAAGTTTCAAGACAAGAATCATCCTTTCAAGAGCTAGAACACGGACGAACGGACGAAAAGCGGCAAGATTTTAATAAGGCCCTGTTATTAGAGCACAAACCAACGGACGGACGGACAATGACACGATTTCAATTAGGCCCTATCGGGTCCTTAATAAGAAGAGTATAATTTGAAGTAAGAGGAAGAAGAAGAAAAAGAAAATAAGAAATTAAACTCAAATTACATCTAACGTTTCCCTTTCATTTCCAAGGCGTTTCAAATGCAACAATTTCCTCGCACTTGAACCTCGACTCTCGAATTAACCTTAACTTTCTCGAGTGGTCTCCCGACTTCAGCTTCAGCGTTGTGTTTCAAAGAAATAAATTTGATTCAAATGAGGACCTGTATATATGTAGTGTAGGTACATATAAGTATAATGTATATCTTATAACTAAGAAGAAAGCTAAGCGTCATGTTTTTCCTCGAACCGGTTGTAGTGTTTTGATTGATTGATAGATATAGATAATAGATTCAACCTTAAAGGTGAGGAAAATTATAGCAGATCTGGATTCAGGGTGTTTCATGACTTCTTGAGAATGTTGATTTTTCAAAGTCAGCAGTTGAATTTTTTCTTCCCCTCTTTCCTTTAACTCTCTCTCTCTCTCTCTCTCTCTCTCTCTCTCTCTCTCTCTCATTTATAGCAAAGTGGTTACCAGCAATCTTGAACTCTACCGGTTGGTCCAGTCTAGATAATCATCACAGAAATTTATTCTAATCTGGAGTTTTTATCCTATTAGGTACAGCACTTTTGTGGCGGATCTTATGCACTAATATCTTCTACTTTATTAAAAGTCAAGTTTGAAGAGCTTGAACGAGTCTATTATCCTTGTTTCACAATTTGTAAGGTTAATTCAAAGGTTATGTTAAGGGTTAGGCTTTAGTTTTTCAATTTTTTCCTTGAGGATGAAGTTCACATAGATCTAGGAGTTGTGCATGGGCAATGTGTTATGATTATGGTTGATGAGTTGGACCTACATTTTTAGGTGGGTTCCAAACGACGAGGAAGTGATTCTACAGCAGAGAAAAGAGTCTTTTTTGCTGGCCAATCCACTGGAAACGTGTAGTAGGTCCTAGAAAGAGATCCCACAATGAAAACAGTAGAAAGAGTGTGTGATCCCATGTGATTCTATAACCCTTTAATGATAGAAGTCCTACGATCCATTAAAACTATAGGGAGACCTAAGTAATTAAAGCCAAAACGCTCGTGACTTATCTTATCTGACTGAACACTGTCACGGCTTGTGGCCAATCACTTCTCAACCACATCCACTTTTTTAAAATGGAGAATCTTTGGTTTGTGTTCTTATGTGTGTTCTTGTTTCTGCTCTTTTGTTTTGGTATTATGGGAGGGGGAAGAAATAACTGAAATAACCACTCTATGTCTTAGCTTGCTGTATAGCATCTTGCTTTCAGAGCAAGCGAAGGCATAGAGTGGCCAGGTTAGCATTAGTGCCATATTGAACGTCATTTTCTCAAACTCTTATTTTGAAATTTTGTTCAAAATCCATTGTCTAAAAGGAAAAGGGGTTGAGAACGGGTTGCAGTTTTTCGCTTCCAACCACCGCACACCCTAAAAAGTAGCATATCTCTGTTAATTGTTGGCCAATCAGGAAAATTAAGGTATTGTTGGATTTGCAATAAAAATTACTAAAAAAAGTTATTTTAGTCAAATTTTGATATAATTAGCCATTATTAATTTAATCCTGTTCAAAGATTTCAAATGGCCGCCATTTTGTTTTTTGATGTCGGAAAATTTTGATTAATTTTTTTTAGATTGTTTTAATTGTTAAAAAGCTGTATGCAAAATTTCAAAAGTATACATTTAGAGGTGTTCGAATAAAAAAAATAATGAGTGAAAAAAACAAAATGGCGGCTGTGTGAGTAACTGGGGATTCTAGAAAAATTTTATTACAATATTTACTTCTTAAAGTGGTCCATAAACACTGCCTAGAAGTATTGGTAGAGAGTTCCGAAACACCCTGTATTTCAAGAGTCCGTCAATTCAAGAGAACTTATATAGGTATTTCAAGAGTACCTCGAGCAAAGAGACACTAAAGTTCATGATTGCAGACACTAATCTAGCAGCCAAATAGACGAAGTTAGGTAACAGCGTGTAAAAAAATGCACTCCACATAAGGCACTGAACATGTGAGGTGACCCCATCGCCCCCAAATAGCTCTCCATGTAGCTATCTACTCGTTGGTGATACCACTCTAATATCCCTCTACTCGTTACTCTGAGCGCGCTACCTAACCTGTACTAAAGATGCAAGACTGGGGAAGGAAAAATTTCGAAACGGCCTACAGCACTTTCTTAGCCAATGTCCAGCAGTGGCGCAGAGATAGAAATAGTCTTCAATTCCACATTATTTCGTAGTCTGTGTTTCACAAACCAGCGCCGTCTCTCAGTTTGGCATAACTTGCCTCATGCTTGAAGCTTGTAGATGGTTAACTTCTCTTTCTTAGATATTTGTCGAGTTGAATCACAATGTAAGAACGTTAGACACACCCGTGTTTGCACAATGCAACTCCTCTTGCCTTTCTTTTTGTTTCTTATTTATTCGTTTAATTGGTCTGATTTCTTACTTCTACCTTAGAGATTTATCTAGAGATTTATTTAATGATTTATTGATTCATTTATTCACATACAAAAACTCACAGAGCAATCCATTAAGAGCCTTAATGACACAATACAAATTAATTTCATAACTGACAAAATAAATATAAGATGAATATTTTTAAAAAGCTAAAACTAAATTAGAAAGAAGAGAAAAATATTGAAAAAAGTAGACAATATTTAGATAACTTGATAGAAAGAAAGAACCCTAATTAGCTTAAAGTTAACATTTGGAAAAATGTTTAAAGAGGAAAGCAAAGGATGAATAAAAAGGAGAAAATATTTGAAGGAAACAGAGGGAGTTCAGTATAGATTATTTACTGTAATGTGACAATGATAATAATAATGTCATAGTATGCTTTATTTAAAAAAATGGTACATTTAAGCTGTGTTTACACTATATTTTGTAACAGAAACGTTTGTAACTTTTTATGAAAGTACTACTTGTCTTGTCATTGCAAATTCAACTTATAAATTTGTCTAGTTTGTTTGCAATTTGTTGTTTGAAACAAAAAACTTGTTACTAAAAAGTTGCAAAGATTCTGTTGCAAACTGATATGTATAAGCTTAAAGCAGGTTGTCAACATCTTGGTAGATTGGAGATTTTCGGTTCTGAAATATGTAGAAAATTCAAAATGATATCCACTTTCTTTGGAGTATTGGACAGTGCTTCGTTTTGAAGCGAACTTTTGAATTAATAATTAATTTTCTTGTTTTGAAAAGAATCAATAATTAACTTGTTATGTGGATTTCACGACTTGCAGTCAAATATTCATTAAGAATAAGTAAAATTTACTTACTCTGTAGGCCGAGCGCTTTCGAATCTTTGAGATCCCTTTTCAGATAACAAGTTAATATTAACAACGCAGTTCGTCATGGAACAAGAAATCCAGGAATTTAATCAGTAATTGTTCTTCAATGTGAAATTTCTAGTGAACTTTAATATACCGGAAACCTGAAATTCGTTTTTTTTTTTTTTTGTTGAAAATTTGTAAAGAAAATGGATTGTATTTATGCTTAATAGTGTTTCTTGTAATAAAAATAAATGAAATTAATACTTTTCATTATACATTATTATACATAAATACATTATGCTCTTCAATGTTCTTTACTTTAATTTGTTAAGCTGGGACAAGAAATCCAGTTTTATTAATTCTTTAATAACAACTTTATTGTTTGATTAAATTCAAATTTAACTTAACTTTTTAGAAACGATCATCCACTAATTATAAAATTAATCAAAAGATAGTCAATTTTATTTGTACATGAAATTTATTAACTGTATAGAAGAGTAGTAAAATCAACACTGTTCATTTTACATAAAACCAACAGTACAAAAATCACAGAAAACTTTATAGTTTGTGAAACCTTAAAGTAGGTTTAAAACTACTAAAACCTTAAAGTAGGCTTACATACATTACTAAGATGAAATGAAAGATTTTATTTTATTTCATACAGTAAATTTTACAAAATCATTTTAAGTGACAAACTGCAAAAATTACAGTATTTTAATAATTCGACAGAAATATTTATTTATTCATTATTGGAGACGAAATGCCTCCTTGACAAGTACGTGTAACAATAGTGGAAAATAAATAATTACAAGCAAAAGAAAATATCCATTAACAAAATCAATGATTGAGCTGAGAAAAAATTGACAGGAAAAAATTAACATGGTTGAATTGGATAAATACTACTATAAGAAGATTTAAGAATTGATACGAATTGATCTATACAGTGTTTTAATGTACATTTATCATTTCGTTTGCTTCAGAAATTTCATGTTTCTGTTTCTTTGTCTGTTACAGAACGGAGCTGAAACTTGAAACATTAGAAGATGCAGTTGTGCTGGAAGATAGTGAAGACGACTGTCTCCAAGATAAGCGAGGGTGTCCCGCCTATGTCAGCCCGGAAATACTGCGAAGCCATGCGAGGTACTCTGGCCGGGCGGCCGATATTTGGAGTTTAGGCGTTATCCTTTACACCATGCTGGTTGGAAGGTGAGATCAAATCGAAATTTTTGTTATTTCTCTTCTCTGAATGAATTTAAAGCAGATAAATACAGTATAATCAACACAAAGAAAGGCTTAGCTAAACATATGTGTATGCTAAAATAGTAGTTTATGCATTATGGTTGCTTTTAAGCTACAAGTTGTATGACAATTTCATATTCATCTTTATTACATGTCATACATTGTAACTTTCTTTGTAGTGGTGAAGGTGATATTGTGGAAGATATCCATACTTATTATTCATCATACATTGTAACTAGTACAATTTAAACAATAGTCATACAATTCATTTATAAAAGAGTACAAGTTATCACAAGAATAAATTAACAGTTATACATGGAAGAATTTCATACATGTAAGTCAAAAATTAAATTAAATTTAACTATTCCTTCTCAGAAGGTATTTCATGTACTTCATAAAACCCTCATTAATCAGCCATTTTCTCAGATCCCTCTTGAAACGTGCAAAACTTTCTGTCTCTTTCAGCTCCACAGGAAGGGCATTGAATATTTTCTTAGCTTGGACTTGACTCATAAAATGTTGTCCTGTGCTTCAAGTCTAGTATTTCCTCTCCCTCTTGTTTCATACATATGGATATCTCTACCCTTGATCCAGGTCTTTTTGGATTGAAATGCCAGGCAAGCAGTATGATAGAAAAAAAGACATGGCACTGACAGAATATTTGCCAACCTGAATAGCTCTCTACATGGGTACCTTGGAGGCTTTCTATTTATTCAAATTCAAATTCCTCTATTGCTGCAAATATATACAAACATAAATTGATACAACTAATTTATTAGAGTAATTAACAGAATAAAAAGGTTTTCTTTAAAATATTTGGCACCAACCTGCAGAAGGATAAACCTTGTATATGATTCTTATAGCTCTTTTCTGAACTCTGAAAACATGGATCGGAGGAACTATCTGTAAAGGGGGTTTCCACCAATAAAAGCTTATTACTGTATAAATATTATTAGCTACAAATGAGATGTAAGTATCCTAAACATCTCACGAGTGGCTTAAAGGCAGACAAAATACAATCGTTGCATACAGTATTTTGCTTAACCAATATTTTGACTACCAATATATTAAGCTTAATTCAACTTGTCAATCAGTTGTATGACTTACACTAACGCATCCTAGAATGCGTGTTTGTTGTTCTTCGGTTGTGGGTTCGGAACCCACCTAAAACTGTAGGTCCAACTCATCAATCACCATCATCCAATTCAGACCTATGTGGCTTCATCCTCCGAAAAAGAAAGAATTGAAATTCAAATTGGTTGAGTTCCTGGGAGCTTTACCGGTAACTGGTAAATGCTACCGGTTGAGTCTGATTCGTTTATTCAAATTTTTTAACGTCTATGAAATTGAGTAGACCAGTCAGACGCCACCGGTAACATTTACCGGTTACCGGTAAAGCTCCCAGGAACTCGAACACTGATTTCAAAATGTTTGAATCAGCTGATGTGACTATTGCATAATATTCATTTTGACACTGTTTTGAAGAAATCCTGAATTCGGATTGGTCTTGAGTCTAGACTGCTGTACTGGAAAGTGACAGTAGTGCTAAACTAAGCTTTATTATGACACTACTTTGATAATTCGTGAAATAAAGTTAGCTGTATAGACATCACTTTATAACCTGTTGTCTTTTATAAAACGTAGCCGTTGATAAACTACTTTCCCTATAGTTGAGCCGGATTTTCCAACACTTTTTGTGTTGCGACTGCAAACCAGTATTGCCAGAAGCAAGCTAAACAATCGTGGGGGATTTGGCTCAAAATTTCCGTAAGTTCAATTGTTACATACGGTAACTTCGAGCCAAATCCCTCACAATATTCTTTACCTTACGGCTGGCAATATCGCTAGCTGGAGCTAGGAAAACCCAGCCTCACCAAACAAAGCGGCTATTGATAATGCACAAAACAGCTGATATCTGCATTTTTTTTCTTTGCCACATTCCAGCTGACTATTGCACTCCTGGTGCGCCAGCTGTAAGCATATGGAAATATGGAACCTGTTGCTGATACTTTTAAGAAGGAATTGAATTGAATTGAATTTATTGCCACATAAAAAAAAAAAAAAAAAAACAGAAACATTACAAATGTCATTGTACAAAATAAAACTAAATAATAATACACTTCTACATTATATTAATCTACCTAACTACAAGATATTTTGTATTAGTGATTACAATGTAATTATATGTAAAATATTTGAATATAAATTATATGTAATTAATTAATTATCTGTATATCGTCTGTAGCCCTAGTACAGTAATGTGCTCAATTACTATTATTTGGTTTTTATAATTATTATGGCATCACCAGCAAAAGGAAAAACCTTGTGCGCTGGTGAGAGTCGCATTTATAGTTTAATAAGTTTATTTATTTTTTAAAAATTTATTTAGTAGACAATATAGTCACTTGCATATAATTTTATTTATTGAATAAAATTTAAAGATGAGAAAAATTTTGATCTAATCCATGAATTAATGTTTCTGTTCATGTGAATTGTTTTATTATTAAGTCTGTTTCTCAGGTATTCGTTTTGTAGGATATTAATGTATTTACTGCTAATGTAGAGGAGCTGTCTTCTAAGTAGTGTTGAATTTGTGTAATAGACTTGATATTCGGTTGTTGAATTGGGTCTCAAATCATAATTTAATGTATCAGTTAACGAGAATTTATTTTTATATTTTAATATGTAATGGGTGATGCAACTGAGATATAACTGTCGTACAGTTAGCACCTGGAAATCGTCAAATAATATTTAGCGTCAAATAATCGTCAAATAATTAATAGCAGAATTAATATAAGAAAAAATGTATTGAATTGAATTTACTTACATTCCAAACATTTGTTACTACAAACTGAATGAGTCAGTACATGCAGTCAAATCATATTCATACAGTCAAATCACAAGAACAAAACATAAATATTATATGTAATGAATAACTCGTGCTCAAAGTGCTACTTTGCACACAAATAACTATTATATTGTAGTTGCAGATAATATTTTTTATAGTATTTTTCTTCTAATTCCTATTTTTGTCTGTTTCCAGGTATCCGTTCAACGACAGCGAGCACGCCAGCCTGTTTGCGAAGATCAGCCGCGGCCATTTTGTAATTCCAGAGTGCGTGTCCTCGCGTGCCAAGTGCCTCATCCGCAGCCTCCTGAGGCGAGATCCGATGGAGAGGCTCACTGCGGACGACGTCCTCCTCCATCCATGGCTGACGCGCGAGGAACGCTGCGTAAACGCGTCTGCGCATCACCAAGATCAGATGGTGCCCGACCTAGGAGACGACTTCTGAACTAGCGAGCATTAGGTTTATAAACATCCTCCTCCTTTTAGAACCATAGGTTCCATTCTTTTAGGACTAGTACACACTGGTGGACAAATCGGGTTGATAGACATTGCTGTCTTGACGTGTCCTCCTACTAGGACCTTCTTTTAGGCCGGTTTCCTGCACCGCGTTTCCTGTAGCGCGACAATAAACGCGTTAGAAACAATTCGGTCAAGCGTTTCCAACGCGACCCTCTACACATCGTTGAAGGTTAAAGCCATAAATGGACGTTAAAGTGATCAATCTTGGTGTTTCCGAAAATCATTTTTGAGAAGCAAATATTTTTCCACAAACAAGCTTAGTTAAAACATTTGAACTGACATGAAAGTGGAATTTTGTAAAAGTGGATTACTTAGTTTAAAATTCGCGGTGATATAGCCGCGAATGGCATCGGATCCCATGCTGGCTTCCATTTCCGGTTCCTCTTTCTTAACATACGTTGTGCTCCCTCCACTTTCTTCTACATCTTTTGTACAGTAGTTACTAGTTTTGTGTGTATAAGTGTATGTGTGTACTAGTGTTATCACACTGAAACTCATGTAGCAAGAGTCTCACACAAGAAAATGTTTTTAATGATCTCACAGCTTATAGTCTGTAAAAAGATTTGGAAAAGTAGCACAATATCAAGATTTGATCAGTTTCTTTGTCAATGGTTCAACACATGTCTGAGACTGCTAGAGCGACACTTTTTGCATAGAGTAGTGTCTACATCATACTAGACAGAGTTTTCGAGACTACTAGAGCTCCAACTCTGTTGACTTTGATATGGAGATTGCTCTATGCAATAAATGCCACATATGATGTTTTGCAACATCAGCACAAATTTGTCTACCAGTGTGTACTTACAGCTTCAGTAGAACCACTTCTCTCTTACTCCTCATAAAATGTCCTCTGCAACTTCTTCACCCATGCCTGATCCTACTCTCATCTATAGAAAGTAACTCTGGTATTAAATAAATTAATAGTTGTATTCTCATATACATTACAATCATTCAAATACACATGCATTACTTGTAAAATATGGTACGACTTGTGAATTGTAAATAGAGACGGTAATAATAATTATAATAAGCGTATGGCTTTTATTGGTGGGGAGACCCTTACGGGCAGTTCCACCTCGCCGTTCGAGCCATGTTATGGGGAACATAGTTAACCTTCTATTTTAGGTGGGTTCCAAACCACCGGGTAAGTAATAAAAAAGCTTATAATATCAAGCCATTGAAGCACGGTCACCCATCCAAGCGCAGGTATATACAGGGTGTTTAAAAAAGAACTCCCTTGTTTTAAGTATAAATGAATTGGTGAAATTAATGAAAAACTACATCAATGATTACATTCAATTTGGCGGGCCGCTTAGCGCAGTTGGTTGGGGCGTCACAACTTCAGATTGCTGTCGTTTCAGCGGTCGTGGGTTCGAATCCCGTTCCTCCGTCTGGCATCTATATATGTTATCATTCACCTAATTGCCCACACACAAGTCTCGGACTCATGTGGGCATCATCAGCAATAAAAAATGAAAGAGTACCTTCAAGTTTTGTTTGAATGTTTGTAGACGACAACGTGGGATCACGCGTCGAGACAATATTCCACTTCTCGCCACGTATTCACCAACTTATCAGTACTGCAATGAGGTGGGGCGCCATCTTGTTGGAAAAACAAGCCCTTTTTCCACCTCAATATCTTTCAATTGAGAAAAGACATACTCTTTCGTAATAAATAACCCCGTACAGATTCTATAACACATTAAAACTAGGAAGTTCTTTTTCAAACATCCTGAATTATACCAATATTGTTATCGAATTCCTCTTGTTTATCAGATTAACTTGGAAAGATGCAAACCGTTAACACAAGATTTATTTGTACATTGACTAAAACGTGCATGTTCAGATTCTGTGATTATAAATTTGTTATTAAAAAACATATTTTTAACCGACTACCAAAAAGAAGGAGGTTTTCAATTCTACCTGTTTTTTTTTTTTGTTTTTTTTTTGTTTCATAGAGTCACAACATATCACTCCCCATAGATTACTCTAAACGTTGTTCAACTTCAAAATTCTAAATTTCTTCAAATTCTATACGTTTTTCAGTGAATTAAGCCAGCAATTATTTTTTACAAAAAATAGTTGGCAGATAACCTCAGGTACAATCGTAGTATTGTCAGAAAATTTTAGGATATTGAATGCTATTTGCTTGTATCAACTATTATATTGTTAAATACATTGGAACATTCGATCTTCCAGCTGAAAATTTCATTTCTATTCCACGTGTGATGTTTAAGATTTGTGTGCGTGTGTGTATCTGTGTTGTTTGTAATGTATTTTACTGTAATATTGTGTAATAAAAATCATTTTGAGCTATAATTATTATAATATTTATCTTTATTAGTAAACAAATTTTTCTCACAATATTGTTCAAATGTGAAAGAGCTGTGATTTAGAAAGATATCATTTCTGAAAAATAAAATGAACTGTTGTTTACTTTATTAATGATAGAAATATTAGCACAGTGTTAAACAGTAAAAACGAGTTAGTGTTAAATTTTAATTTATATTTTGTGGTTTATTGACTCGATAATTTTTGTGATCGTAAAGTAGATTAATTAACATAAATGCCATTTGTAAACTATAGTTTCTTTCAAAAATTAACTCTAGAAACTGATAGTAGCTGAAAAATGTATAGTTACTATTTTCGAACTTATTGCTAATACTTTCTCATTCCAAAATCTGTTCTTTTTGTCTGCTTTTTTCCAATATTTAACTGTTAATCTCGTTAGTTTAATAAAAATAATTGTTAATAGTCTTACAAAGAAAACATATGAGTAGATTTTGATGGTGAAATAGTTCTCATAATGTTGTAAGCTTAATATTGTTATGCATTTTCTATGAAAATGACCCTCTATAATATAATCTGTACGTCATCAGATATTAAAATATTTAATTAGTTTGTTGAAAATTTTTTAAGTAATTTGGTCACAGTTGTAGCGTTAGGTATGAAAATGTGTGGACTTTGTGTGAGGAAATATCAAATATTTAACATGGAAATTGTTTGAAAAATATATTCAACAGGAAAAAGTGTTGGGGAAATAACATCATGTTGGGTATTATTAAACTACTATAGCGAAAATTGTAATATTTTAAATTTATTATTCACCTAAATGAAATACCTAAAACGTATTTCTTTTTAGAACAGACTAGCTTATACAATAAATAATAATTGCTTCATTGAAATATTAAAATAGTTGACATTTTTAGGATGTTGAATTTCTAAATTATTTATCAATTAAGATCCAATTGAATAATTTTTTCAATGTGTTCAAGAACTGTGTACAACTTACTTTCAAGTTGTATTTCAATATCTAACTTCAAGCAATATATTGTAAAGTCCTTCATCAAATTCAGTGCATCACTATATAATATGAGTTTCGAACATAAATAGAGCAAAATCTTATTCAAATTTTAAAATGTACATAAATTTGCCACTGTAAATCTGAGTTTTAGACATAATTTGAGTAAATGTTTTGGCCAAAATTTGTGAAGAGTAGTTTTGGACTTTTTTCACTTCATTATCAGACTATTCTGTCCATGAATAAATAGAATTCTACAAATTTTTGAAATTTTAGTTTGGAATAATATAAGTATTGCATCTTATAAGTATGTTGTTTGTATTTGGTAATTTATGTGTTAACATTTTTACAGTTTTTATGCTGTCATCGTCGTTTTTAAATTTAATGGTTATAACACCAGATTTTTAATGTATAAATCTTTACAAATTTAATTGTTGCTTTTATAGCATTTTTTAAATTCAGATGTTATACCAACTGAGTTATTCTATGTTTCACCTGAATTATCTATTGTGTTATTTTCACAATTTTAATGTTTACAGTTTGATGTTTAAATTATCTATAAAAGGATGACAAACAAAATTTCTAAAAAACTGATTTAAAAATGTGTTGTTTAAAACAATTCTAATCCTTTCACGTAATCCAAAATCACCTTATGTCAAGTGGGATCGATGAAGAGTGAATTCCATAGTTTTTTAAAACATTTTTTATTAAAAATGATAATAATGTTTAATTGAACGAGGAGAATTATTTGTTTTGATTGTAAAACGTGTAAAACGTCTTTCTAAGGTTATTGAATGTCTATGGTGAATTAGTTTGATATTATTCCTAGTAAAACGAAAAAAACTTGTACATTATTTGGAAATTGGTCAGTAAAGAAAAGGCGTTCTATTTTGAAGCATTGTTTATAAGACTGAGGCTATGAAAAATGTTAACTAAACTCAAGTACAATTTTTGTTGATTTTTAAAAAGAAATTGGATTAAGTTCATTTTTGAACTGTCAGGAAGAACAACACACTAAACAAAAGAACAAATTATTACTAAGTTCGAGTGCCAAACGTGAGATTGAATTTGTTTTAAAATTGTTTAAAGATTTGAATTTTTTGAAAATAAATTCTGAAATTGTACTTGTTTCTTAGTTTAGGGCGATGGATGTCACCTTTGAGGATTGAGGTAATGCCACACGACTGAATGTAAATAAATATTTTTAATTGTATTTTTAAAAAACGAATGAGTACATTGTGTAAATTGTGTACTTCATGTGGATAAGAACTTATATGTTGTCTAGTTTAGCTATTCGTTAGGCAATTAAAAGTATTGATGGTACTTAGACAAGTATGGTTCATTTTTACCTGAAAGCCTTGCAACGCCTACTAACCTAACCCAACCTAATGTATCCTAGCTTCCACTTCTCCATCAAAGATCAAACAAGTCTAATTTCCAGACAGCAAAACGTCAATACTAGACTAAGGATGCGTTAGATGTAACAATGTTGAATAACAATGTTTGAAAGACAAGGTTTTGTAAAGTTGTTATATGACATCGTTATTAAAATGGAAAGTATTAAAATAAACTGATGCAATGGAGTATCCAAGGGCCTGACAAATTTTGTAATAATAATAATAATATTTATTATTATTATTATTAGCAAATGTGCTGAAATGCATATTATGTACCATTCAACCAAGGTGCATACTAACCTCTCTACTGACCTTGCCATTCAACTGCTTCGGTTTCTATAAACATCATATTCTTCCCAATTCACAAAAATTCAACATTGACACCGTTATTTGTGATTATTATATCAAATTCATGACTGAGCCCAATTATACAGAACAACTGCAGTAGTGCGCCACATTTTAAGGCTAAATAACATCAGCCACGTAAATTTGGCATTGCTTATAAACATTGCATTTGGCATTGCTGAGGGCTCCAAACATTTGAATGTTGACATTGTTGAACTCGGCTACTGTAATTTAGCCGTAAAATGTGAGTTAGTTTGAAGTAAATGACAATTTAACAAACTGACAAATATACAAAATAGTTAGGCTATTTATGTATTAAAAGCGTGAAGCGCGACTTTATTGCTGGAGCCAAAACATTTTTGCAGTAATTTTGCGAGAGCAATAAAGAAGCTTCATGCATGAATTACATACAATATTTTTCCTACAACTGCAGTTCTGGATTCCAACACAATAAAAGCTTGTAGTTTGTAACATCACGACTGTGCACGGATTTGGTTAGCATGCGCCATTGTTGAGGTTATGAGAATTTCACAGATTCCATGATCCACCAATGAGAAGACATCAAAATCAAAACAGAAGCGTAAAGAAAACAGCTGGCGAGCGTAAAGTACTTTACCGCTTGAGGAGCAGTAAAGAGGTGTTTTACAATTAGTTTTTAGTACGTAAAGAACTACTTTACGAGCAGTTGCAGGAAAACAGAATTTATCTATTTCGAATCCCTTTTGGCAATATCCGCCACTGAGGAAGTCTTCAGCATAAATTGATAGGTCTAGCACTTACAGGAATTCGAAATTAATAACTTCGGTGAATTCTGACTTGCGATTGCGACTGAAGTGGCTGTTGAATAAGGCTCGAATGAGAGATCCGTCAACTTGAATATTCTTTCTAGTTTAATTACTCGCCCTGTGTGATAGCTAGGAGGGCAAAATTTAGTGTCAACGCTTCTCAGGCCAAGCCCCACCTGTATAAAATATGAGCCAAATCTGAGAGATTTTAATTTTAGCTCAAAAAAGGCACAAGGATATCAACTAAGTCTGAGATTTTTATTTTTTGTCTCTAAAAACGCACGATGGTGTTCTGCGAAAATTTTCAAAAATTTACATATTTACTCTACATGTAGACCTATATGAACGTTCCGAGGGAGTTAGTCCATGGTTTTTTGCGAAAAATTTCAAAAATTGAAAATTGCTCTTACTGTGGTGGATGATTGTCCTTGAAGAGACCTTCAAGAATATGTCATCAAATTGGCGAAATCCGCTCCCATTCAGGAGTTATGGCCATTTGAAAATATATAATTATTATTTCTTTCTATTTTAATTACTCACCCTGTGTGATAGCCAGGAGCGCCAAATTTGGTATCGACACTTCTCAGGCTAAGCCTCATCTATGTGCCAAATAACAACCAAATCTGAGAGGTTTATATTTTTTGCCTCTAAAAACTTATATAATTCATAGTCCATGGTTTTTTGCGATAAATTTCTTAAATTGAAAATCGCTCATACTGTGGTGGATGATTGTCCTTGAAGAGACCTTCAAGAATATGTTATCAAATTGGCGAAATCCGCTTCCATTCAGGAGTTATGGGCATTTGATAGTAAATAGTTATTTCTTTCTAGTGAATTATTTCTTTCTAGTAAATAATTATTTCTTTCACTGGCCCTGTGTGAAAGCTAGGTGCACCAAATGTTTTATAGACACTCCTCAGGCTAAGCCTCATCTATGTACCAAATATCAACCAAAACTGAGAGATTTTTATTTTTTGCCTCTAAAAAACGCACGAAAAATTTCAAAATTGAAAATCGCTTATACTGTTGTGGATGATAGTCCTTGAAATGACCTTCAAGAATATTTTCAAATTGGCTTCGATTCAGCAGTTATGGCTATTTGAAAATATATACTTATTATTTATAGTTTAATTGTGTTAGCTAGGTGCACCAAATTTGGTATAGACAGTCCTCAGACTAAGTATCATCTATGCACCAAATATCAACCAAATCTGAGAGGTTTTTATTTTTGCCTCTAAAAACGCACGATGTTTATAGCGAAAAATTTCAAAAAATTAAAATCGCTTGTACTGTGGTTGATAATTGTCCTTGAAGAGACCTTCAAGAATATGTTATCAAATTGGTGAAATTCGCTTCCATTCAGGAGTTATGGCTATTTGAAATAGTTATTTATGTATTAAGAGCGTGAAGCGCGACTTTATCGCTCGAGCCAGAACATCTCGTAATTTTGCGAGAGCGATAAAGAAGCTTCACGCGCGAAATACATACAATATTTTTCCTACAACTGCAGTTCTGGATTCCAACACAATAAAAGTTTGTAACATCACAGACCGTGCGCGGATTTGGTTAGCGTTCGACTTTTTTGAGGTTATGTGAATTTCACGGACTCCGTGATCCACCAATGAGAAGACATCAAAATCAAAACAAAAGCATAAAGAAAACAGCTGGCGAGCGTAAAGTACTTTACCGCTTGCAGAGCAGTGAACAGGTATTTTTACAATTGGTTTTCAGTACGTAAAGAACTACTTTACGATCAGCTGTAGGAAAATATATAATTATTTTTTTTGTTTGGAGGATGAAGCCCACGTAGGTCTGAGACCTGGGCGTGGGTAATGAGTTAGATGATTGTGATTATATGAGCTGGACCCACAGTCTTAGGTGGGTTCCGAACCACCTGGAAGTGATTTCTTTCTAGTTTAATTACTGGCCCTGTGTGATAGCTAGGTGCACCAAATTTGGTATACTGTACGCATTCCTCAGGCTAAGCCTCATCTATGTGCTAAATATCAACCAAATTGGAGATATTTTCATTTTTTGCCTCTAAAAACGCTCATAAGTCCATGGCTTTTTGCGAAAATTTTCAAAAATTAACATATCAAATCTACATTCCTACTCTACAACATGTAGGCATATATGAACGTTACGAGGAAAATGAAGGTACCCTTGAAATGCCTACATAAATACATTAAATTTCAAGAGTTACTCGAGCTTGTGTTTTTATTTTGCACTGGCCTTTATCGAGTATTGGATGCGGCACTGTGCTGTGTGCAAACTTTATGCAAATTAGCTCTCGATTAGTCGATATACTCACTATCGATGCACATCGATTAGGAAGTTTCGTTGAATTGAATTGAGCGATATCCATATGCTTTGAGCTATAATCATTAGTATATTTCGATTTTTAAGAAATTAAAATGTAATTTCAAAAGAAATTGTCATTTTTTAAGGTGAAGATTGATTTTGAACTCAACGTCAGGTAAATTCAAAGATATTTATTTACATTAATTTGTCACTATTACTACAAAAAACCCTGAAAATTTATGGTTTTTTATAGTAAAAGCATAGATGAACCATCTTACTTAATCCCTGATCTATGATAAAAGTGATATTTCAAGTAATATTCAACGGACAGTATTGAGATTTTTTTAAACGATTCTTCAGGATTTTCTGCATTAAATAGGTTTGTTTTGCGACCTTAGCTTCTTCTCATAACCACAGAAAAATATAATAATAACAATAAAAATATTAAGACACGAAAAATATTCACAACAAGAAAGAATACAAAAAGTTCGTAAAGGCCTAGGGATGGTGCAATATATCTATAAAAAAAATGTTTATCTCTTCATACAAAAGTTAGACATTACAATACATTAAACCAGCATTTTTATATGCCAGCAAGACCCTGTCCTTGAACAGGAAAATGGAGTTGGAAAATCTAAAGAAGCAAGAAAGAAAAATAGTTAGGAAAATCCTTGGACCAAGGCGTACCGAAAACGGAAATAGATTACAGAAAACGTCTGAAGTTGAAGAATATTCTAACAGATATGAGGAAAAGACGTCTTAAATTTTATGGTCACATCATGAGGCTTCCAGACAATAGACTAACAAAAAGAATTGTAAACTATGTAGCGTCACTTGTCAATGGAAAAAAAATGAATACGAAATGTTAAAAAAGACCTAGTAATGGCCAAAATAACCAACAAAGAAATTTACAATAGAAAAAAACTTCAGAATAAAACTTTATAAATGGGAAGTTATACCAGAGACAAAACCTCCAAGAGTTGGAACAAAATGGAGTGAAGAGAGAAAAGCTGAATTCGCACAAAAAAAATGAAAAACTGGTGGGCAAACAAGAACAAGTCCAAAAAATGAACCATCTTTACTCAGCGTCTTCCACTTTGGGAGTTTTACGTCGAATAATAATAATAATAGTATCACGTTCATTCCTTTACAATATGATATCTGGAATTATTTTTAAGACAACTGCAGTGTGCTAACTTTGACATTTTAAAAGGAAAATTTCAGACTGACAAAATTGAGAATCTGTAGAAGACAAATGATCTGAAATTGAATTTAAGAATATTTCTCCATTTTTGAACCCAATTTCATAATAGATATTAACTTATGTTGTAAATTTAACGACTTATAGTCAGTTTTATATTGTGGTTGATGCTATTTTGTTAATCTGTGTGTGCTCAATCAATCAATCAATTTATTTACAGTATCATCACAACAAAGGTCCTCCTAAACCAGTAGGTTTTTCAGGAGGTGCCATATATTGATTTAATACAAGTAAATACTAATTTTGAACAGACTAAAAAGTCAGGATTTCCAAATAACATAACCTTCAATTCACTTGACACAGTAGGCTACAACACTTTAGTACATTACACTAACGATTTCACTTTAAAAAAGATCATTTGATTATAAAAAATATAAATTATAAATTTAGCACTGTTGGGAATGACCGAAAAAGAGCGAAAATATTAAATTTTGCAATAAACATTGACTACGGTAGCGCCTAGCGTGTCCATATGATCACGGGCCATATCTCGAAACTCATCGAATGGAATGACGTGATTTTCTGTAAATAAGCTTATTTTCAAACCTTTTTTAAATTCTGAAAATATTAGTAGCATTGAAGAAGAAAAAAAACTTCGGCGTTAAAGGGTTAATAAGCTTCTGGCTTTTATTGGTGGGGAGACCCTTACGGGTAGTTCCACCTCGTCATTTGAGCCATGTTATGGGGAACTTGGTGAACCTCCTATTTTAGGTGGGCTCCGAACCACCGGGTGATTACATTTTTTCAAGTTAGAGCTATTACAAAATTACAAAATAATACATTCATCTAGAAATAAAGTCATACCTGACAACAAAATTCGCATTTCCTAAGAAATATTGCTATTTAAAACAAATTAAATTACAAGTTAATTTGAAGTGACTGACAATTGAATAAACTGACAAATATACATAAACAGAATTTATTAATTTCGAAATTAATAAATTCTGTTTACAAATTAAATACTAAACATGATTTCTACTGCTTCTGTACTTTTACAGAATAAAAATTAGGTATAAATATTATTAGGGAAGTTAAATAGGATTTGAATGAACTGGAAATAACCCTGGATGATTTGAAAAATACAGCCGTCAATCTAAAGAAACTTAAAAGAAATAAAAACAAGATTTAAACCAATAATAGACATCCGACGGACTATACAAAGGGTTTTTACAGATGTTGAACGACAGAGAAGATCAGAGCGATTGAAAACATACTGGATAATGCGAAAGAGAACTCATCAAAGAGGACCAGGAAATGATTGACTTTAGTGGTTCAATGAGGCCGTGAGAGCAAAATAATAATAATAATAATATATATCTCAAAATTCAAAATTATATCAACTTTTTTTTTGGACTGTGATTGTGCTTTGTTAGAAGTGAAATAAAAAATTAATATTCTTTTTCTGTAATACTAGTGAGTTATTGTGCTTCAAGGTGAAATTTCTAGTGAAACAGACCTAACCTAAGATTTTGATTCTTCTTTGAAATTTTGTGAAAAGCAGTTTTGGGCAACAGCCTGAGTTGTATTCACATTGATTGTATATTAGTTACATAAATTAACAAGCCAATACATAAAATTATTTTTCGTCTATTGAACTAAGTTGGTCACTTCTCTTACAATGTATATTATTATACTTAAGATTTTAAAGCTATTTCTAGTATCATACTATACTGTACTATTTCAATATTATTGTGCTTTGTGGTTGTGTGAAAAGGCCTCAAAATAAAATTCACAGTTTGAACAGGTTTTCACGACAGTGATTTTATAATATAGACAGTGTGGCCATTGCTTCAGCCGCCAAAATATTGTCTCCATTTTATATTTGATTGTATGTCTACATAGGCTAGATTATTTTTTATTGCTGATGATGCCAACATGAGTCTGAGACTTGTATGTGAGTAATGAGGTGAATGAATACACATAGATACAAGGCGCAGGAGCGGGATTCGAACCCAGGACCGCTGAAACAACAGCAAGCTGATATTTGATATAAACATATTATGTTTTCTGCATGGCTCCGACTACACCTTGCGCTCCCGAAAGGATATCATATGGTTCATACTACATTGACTGTAAAGAGATAGATCTGTCACTGTAGTCAATACTTTTCTCTCTCTTTTTTTCGGAGGATGAAGCCCACATAGGTCTGAGACCTGTGCGTGGGTAATGATTTGGATGATGGTGATTGATGAGTTGGACCTAAAGTTTTTAGGTGGGTTCCGAACCACCAGGAAGTGATTTTACAGCAGAGAACTGAGTCTTTTTCGCTGGCCAATCCAATCGGTCACCCTTACAAAGAGCTCCCAGTAGTTTCGTAGCTTATCTCTGATTGAACAGACCTGCTACGGCACTCGGCTATCACTTCCCGTGAATTATCCAATCAGAAGCGAGATGTCCAATATAAAAGTATATCAATATATATCACTGTCAATATAAAGTCGCTGTATAGAATACTGTATTGCACTATTTGAATTAATATATATATATATATTTTTTATATAAGCCCTCATTGGAGCAAATCTAGTCGAAATTGGTAAGATCATTTTCGGAAACGTATCTTCTGTGCCCAATATGTCTTCATTCTCTCGGATCTCTGAAGTCTCTGCTCATCTGTGATGTTGTAATTTCTCTGTTTTGGAGTTTTTATTATTTGAATTAATATTATTACAATAAATTATTGTGATTTATGGTTAGGTATGAAAAAAGCTTAAAGATCACAGAATTTACAGTTTGAACAGGTTTTCACTTGTGCGTTTTAAAATGTCGTTTCAAATCACTCGAATAAGAACTCTTGTAAGTACATAATTCACAGCTGAAAGGTTTTTCACCTGTGTGGGATCTGAGATGTTTTTTCAAATCATGTAAACGAAAACATTTATAGCCACAAATTTCACAACTGCATTGTTTTTCGTCGGTATGCTTTTTGAGGTGTCGTTCCAAATTCGATGGATCGGCCGATGTATAGTCACAAAATTCACAACTAAACGATTGTTCACCAGTGTGCGTTTTTAGGTGAGATTTTAAAACAGTTGAAAACACCGACTTGAATTCGCAATATTTACAGCTTAAAAGCTTTTTAGCTTTGTGTATTCGAAGGTGAGTCTTCAGGTTACCTGACTGGGAACACTTGAAATCACAAAACTCACAACTATACGGTCTTTCACCTGTGTGAGTTTTTAAATGAGTTTTCAGATTTGTCAAAAACGAGCTCTTGTAATCACAAAAGTCACAGCTGAATGCTTTTTCGTCCGAATGTTTTCCCAGATGTCTTTTCAAATGGGACTGATCCGAGGTTTTATAATCACAAAATTCACAACTGAAAGGTTGTTCGCCCGTGTGCGTGCGAAGATGTCTGGTTAGGCCACTTATTTGAGAGCATCTGTAGTCGCAAAACTGACAGGAAAAAGGTCTTTCACCGGTATGAGTTTTAAGATGTGTTTTCAAATGACCTAATAGAGAACATTTATGCCCGCAAAATTCACAGGTGTATCGTTTTTCACTCGGAAGAGTTGTTTTTTCTCCTGAATGATTTCTTTTAATATGTCTATTTAAATTAATTAAACTAGGAGATGTGTAGTTGCAATGCGTACATTTAAGAAACTTTTGATCCTCATAAGTCGGCAAATTATCTCCAGAAGGCACAGTTGGTTGTTCGCTGTTATTCACTGTCAAAGTCACTGCACCAATGTCACTTCCATCTATGCGAATTGGAGTGGACCACTCTTTGTTCTCTACTGAATCTAATTCAGGTTCTTCTGAACATCCTTCAGCCTCATCTGAATCTGGAAAAGCAAAGAAAAAATATCAATAGAATGGAAAATGAAGAACGTAAATGAGTGGAATGTAGAAAGAACAAGTAGAAGAAAGAGAAAGAACAGGAATAGAAAAGAGGGGAAACACAAAGAAAAGAGATAGAAGTTGGAAGTAAAAAACAGGAAAAGCAAGAAAATAAAAGGGGGAAACGCAAAGAAGAGAAAAGAGATAGTAAAAGTTGGATGTAAAATAACAGGAAAAGCAGGAAAAGAAAAGAAGGGAAACGCAAAGAAGAGAAAAAAGATAGTAGAAGTTGGATGTAAAAAAACAGGAAAAGAAAAGAAGGGAAACGCAAAGAAGAGAAAAGAGATAGTAGAAGTTGGATCTTAAAAGAACAAGTAGAAAAAGAAGAAAAAGCATGAATAGGAATTGAATTGAATTGCTCCCTTTATTTTATCCTAGGAGAGAGAGAGTGTGTGAGAGAGATAGTGAGAGAAGAAAGGAAAAAGTGAAAGTTGGAAATAGGCCAAAACACAATATTTTTATGGTAGTCTAATAGATAGCCTAGTATCTGGGAAGGTAATGAAATGCATTAAAAAAGAGTTGGAAGAGGAGGAAATTAGGATAATGGAAGGGGGGAGGAATGAGGAAAAAATGAAGGAGTCAGCTAAAACTCCTAAACATGCCAGAGTAGAATATGCCTGTATATGCCTGGAATAATGCCTATATATGCCTGGAAAAACGACATAAATCACCTTTTACCCACGCACAGGTCAAAGACCTTGCTTCATTCCAGAAAAAAAACTTTCCATTAGTTTAAATGCATTTGAGCCTTTCCACAACAGTAATCAAGTCGAGCACTCAACTACCAACCACTTTAAAAACCGCATCTGAAACGCGCGTCGTCCATAAAACTACACATTTGACTCAATAGTAATTAAATCACGGCGTTTATTGTCGCGCGACAAGAAACGCGTTGCATAAAACCGGCCCAAGGCTTTGGCCACGATACGATACGGCAGGAGAAGAGGCGATTAGGCGGCGATCCGCCTTCTTGCCACTCATATCATTTAGGCTTAAGGCTGTGCGCAGGGTTTTTGGTCAAAAAATTTTTCGAAGTTTCTTGTATTAAATATTATTAGGGCTTTGAAACGTCTTCTATTGCTGTGGGGAAAATATTTTTTCTTCAATTATTTTGTGAAATATGGGGGTTCAAAAAAGTTGAAATTGATCTCACCTATGAGTAATTTTAAACTTTTGATCAATTTTTCATAACTAAAAGACACCATGAGGAATAAAATAACACTTTAATCTAACAAATAGTATTTCCAAAATAAATTGTTTACTGATTTAAAAAAAATGTATTTTGAAAAAACGAATTGTTTGATTCGAGTAAAAAATATGTCATTTTATTCCTGGAGGTATCTTTTAGTTACAGAAAATATATCAAAAGTTTAAAATCACCCTTAGGTGAGATCAATTGCCCCCAAAAACCGAAAAATTTAAACTTTAAACCCCCATATTTCGCAAAATAATTAGTAAAAAAAAATTTCTTAAAGTAATAGATAACATTTCAATGTGCAAAGCCCAACACACACGAACGGCAATCCAGCGGCAATTCGACTGCAAAACCCCGCGCACAGCCTTAAGCCTAAATCGTACTTGATTAAAAGATGAAATTGATTAAAAGAAAGTCTTACCGTACACTTCTTCTTTGAAAAACACCTGACAGATGCCTGCTTCTGCTTCTTGTTGGCCAACACATGGATCACTCTCTGGAGCTGGTTCTTGACAATTATCGGTTTCTTGTTTAATCTGAAATCACACCAAACACCATCCCTGAATATAATACAATAAAGCGAGTGTAATAACAATAAGAAAGTGTAAAACAATAAGAGTGTACGAAAAACAATTCAATAAAGAGAGTGAGCCAGGCACAGGTTTCAATCCACAAACAAGTGTCTCAGTCTTCTCATTATTCACTGTGAACCCATTAGCACTGAACTATTAAGCCTCATCCCTCAATTTTCATCCTAGTCATGAATAAAATTTTTGGTTGTGAGCAGTGAGGTATCGTCTGCATACAGAATGACACCTGAAATACCAACAGCGAGGTCGTTACATCATAAGCAAAATCAGAAGAGGACCCAGAATAGAACCCTGAGGGGTTCCAATTCCACCCAGACGCTGCTGATTGCTGTAAGCCCACACAAACAGCCAGAGTTCTTTTAGAGAGATAAGAACTAAAAAGACACAATTCAACATTCTCTATCACAAACTATGCCAATTTCCTCAGTAACACTCCACGGTCCACACTATCACTATAAAAAAACAATATATTCTATGTTTCAACTGAAAACAATAATGATAACATACATCATCTTCAATAGCTCAATTTTTATCAAGACAGTTTGGACTTAAGGCCCTTCCAAATGGGAAACACTAATCACAGAATGATAGCAAAGTGATACTAAAGACGCTCTCTAATATGGAATTAAACTAATATGGGCTGCAGTTCCGTATGTAGCCCAGTGAAATAGTAAAGTGACATGCAAGAATTTACGACACTAGCGTAACTAGATCTTCCTATAATAGTTATAGACTAGGTTCAAGTGATAAAAGTTCTGGAGTATAGAGTAGTTATTGATGACTGATCTGTTCCAAGCTCTAGTGGCTAATCTAGCTAGAATAAATTTACATTGGTAGATCGATCTAACTTACTCTAAGCTCCAAGGCAAATAATGTCTACAATTTCAACGGTAAACATTAGAAAAGGGTAAAATTTATAATTTTTGAGGTTATGCTTATTGGTTAGAACAATAATGTTTTGAACTATAACTACTTACTTCATAATCCATTCCAGACTCTGAAGTGATGACGCTTCTGTTTCGTTAAGAATAATAATTACGAAAAATGATTATCATTTGTGCTGGATCTTCAGAAATTTGAATTGAATCCGCCTCAATTAACTAAATAAGAATAAATCAAACTCGTACGTTCATTGGAGTCTTACCGGTAACCAGTAAATATTGCTGGTGGCGTCTAATTTGTATTTTTAAATTTTGTTATGTATACGAATTTGAATACATCAATCACAAGCTACCGATAGCATTCACCAGTTACCGGTAAGACTCCCATGAACACAATCTATTATCCATCTATTATCTTCCTGAAAATAGATTTGGATTGCAAAATGCAAGCAAGATGGCGGCTTCGAATTCAATCCTTATGAGAATGTAACATTTTTTTATAACAAAAAGAAGATAGTTGAACATATTATTTCAAACATACTTTTAATACCGTATTATTTTACACTGTTGTCCTATTCAATTTTTTTGTGGGTCATGAAGTTTGATTTTCTTTGGAAAAATTAATTTTTTTCTATTGCAATGGCATCAATTTAACAGCGCGGTTGTTCAAAACGAAAGATATTGTCTAATAAATTATATAATACAGTACCGTATGTATGTACTGTATATAGTATAGCACCATAGCCGATTCGACTGTAGGTGATTCTTCAGACCTCAACGTTATGTTTTAGTCCAAAGAGCGTTCTACACAAACGAGGAGTGAGGTATTTTGAGATTGCTTTCCTCACTGAGCTAACAGAATTGTATCAGGATGCCAAGCCCACCGAAACAAATTCTGAAGCTCTATGCTTGACAGTCCACTCCCAACTTTACACAGATGATTATGTATACTATCTAGCACAGCTCTGACCTACTTCCTGCGCCCAAGACATCATTCGACAGAGACGTTTGGAAAGCAGAACAATTGATGCGGCCTTTTTTGTATGAGATGAACAAAATTTTGGTCATCTCAAGCCACAATAAGGCTTAGTGCAGTATTGAGACAAAATATATGTTTATTTCTCTTGAGATTTAGTGCTCTGAAAACTTACGATTTACGAATATTGCTGACAGCAGTGAATAGTAACAAATAGGACGAATATTCGATGAACGCTATAATTAGCACAAATAAAAAACATGCCACCTCCAGGATCCGAACCACTGAAATCTAGTGCAATTATAATTGAAAGTGAGAATTCATAATTTATTTGTTTACATCCAGCAATAATTAATAATAAAATTTTTAGTACGTTATCTATAGGATTAATTCCACCATTGAAAATTGTGTGAAAATGATTTCACTAGCTGTCTCTTAAAAGAAGACTTGCATTATTGGGCTAGAATGGGTAGCTTTTTCAAACCTCTGGTATAAATCGTCGCCTGTCTGGAAATGTATGAAAATGATTTCCTCATGATCTGGCCATGTAAGATAGAATTTAAACCGTAGCACAGAAATTGTAAGTTAGAATTTAAACCTTGGCACAGAAATTGTAAATTTGATCTAACTTGTTACATTTTTTATGAAAACGATTTGCTTGATGGAAGCTCCCGTTCCATCTTGCATTAACTAACACAATACATTTTCAAAGATTATTACAAGATGTTATAATAAGCTGCGTTTACACTATTTCACATGTCTATATAGCAGAGCTAAATACTGTAGTTCAGCTAAAGATGGCACACCATGACAATGACATCAGTTGACAAGTAGTGTTAAGCTGGACATTCACGTTCCGATTTGCAGTACAACTTGCAGTACTGCTAGATGGATAGTCGACTCCACTCACGCTCCCACTTGCAATCCAACTTTATTTTTAGTCAGCTGTGGACATCGCTCTCGAGCCGAAAAATGTAACCGAAGTTGCCCAAAGGTCAAGCACTGACTGAGGTAAGTTGGACGACTTTGATCCAACTCCCCCACACACGCTCCAACACCGTCGACATTCGGAAGTCGGACCTTCCAGTCGTCCCTCTAGATGTTCCGAGTCGTCCATCTATCCAACAAGCCCATTCACATTCCAATATCGGATCCAACCTTGGAGGTTGGACCACAAGTCGTACTGAAAATCGGAACGTGAATTCCCAGCTTCAATGGCCGATGCTATTCTTGTGATGTGCCACTATAGCTCTGCTAGAAGTTTAAAACAACGTCATTAAAAATCTGCTATAAAGCAGCTGTGATTTTTGACAGCAAATATAACATGAGGCAGAGCTACAAAATAGCTATTGGAGCTATATAGCTGTTTGTTTAGCTTTGCTATGTAGCTCTCCAGCTATATACGATAGTTTAAACTTAGTCAAGTGTCAAAACTGACACTGCATTCTATTTAAATTATGATTTTTACTCACTTATACTGAAGATACTGGAGGGATGCATATCACTTCTAAAGAGAGGCTGAGAAGTGAAATGTATTATAAACCAGTATTATAAACTAAATGCAGTAAATTTAATAAATTTTATATCCAGTAAAAATCATAAATTAAATAGAAATAGTGTCACTTTTGATAATTATTAGATTGTTCATCAAGTATTTCATAATGGAAAACATCACAGATATAAATTTAGCTTCGCTGAATCACACCAGTCAAATACACAATAATATCTTGAATGTTAGAGCAAATGAAGTCATAAAATAATGGAGAAATAAAATGTCATAAAAAATGGTACCTTAGAATTTTCTATGAAATTGAGTTTTTGGCATCACTGGGTTTCTCCCAGCCAATTCTATAGGTTTTTTGAAAATATTTGTTGGGAAATTAAATTTAAATTTAGGAAACGTTGGTGTAGTAAAATATGGCAGCACAAAGCTTTTCATGTACAACTTGAAAATTCAATAACTATTAACTTGTTATGTGAATTAAATTCACATAACAAGTTAATATTAACAACGCAGTTCGTCATGGAACAAGAAATCCAGGAATTCAATAACTATCTCCCAAAAATTCACATTCTGAAAGTGAACAATTACTACAACTGAACGCCACAATTTATTAAATTCAGGAAATGAACCACTTATTACACTTAACTGTATTTTTTATTGTTATTCCAAACGAGAAATATCAGCACATTAACAAATAATAAAAATTTCAAACATGAATCATGAAAACAGAAAAAAATAGTAACCAACATCATAGTTGAAAATTGTAGGTTATTATAAAGCGTAATTAGAAGAATCTAAATAAATATGACACGTGTTATTTCATCTAATATAATGTTTCTCAATGTCAAAAACCGATAAAAAATTCATCTAAATACTTATAAATTTTTCTTCACATGAATAGGAAAAAATATATAGGCTGGTAACCTCCATCTTAGTTGAAAATTGTAGGCTATTATATTAATTAAGTTGACAGAATCAAAATAAATAGAACGGTAATTGCTCCACATATATAACACTGGTTGAGTTCATGGGAGGGAGACTTGCCTGTAATTGGTTAATTTTTAGGGTGGGGTCTGAAAAATTGACTGATTGCCTATGGAGTAGGTCCATGCGACGTTTTGATGACGAGTAAGTTAGAATAAATTGATCAATAAGTAAATAATATAGTTTTTATGTAAAAGTAAAGTATACTAATAAGGCTAATCCACTGGTATTGATTTCATGTTTTTGGATATGAGAATTTATTATAGTATCGATTTCATGTTTTTGTTGTGTTAACGACTCTCCAACCCAACACGTAAATTTTTATAATGTTTTTTTTTGGGGGGTTTTTGCAAAATTGTTTCAGAGAATTTTCTTCCATTTTACGAATTATATTTTAACTTGGCGAAGGTGATATTGTGGAAGGTATCCATAATGAATAATAAGACGAAATTGTCACAACCACATTTATTAAAAATATTGAAAAACTAGTTTCGGTTGTTATACCATTATCAATCTCAATCAAACTAAAACTAAAGTACAGAGAAGCCTAATATATCCATGTATGATTCATATATCCATGTTCAGTATATATTAAGCTTCTCTGTACTTTAGTTTTAGTTTGATTGTGATTGATAACGGTATAACAACCGAAACTAGTTTCTCAATATTTTTAATAAATGTAGTTGTATTTTTCTTGTATACGAAATGAATAATTGACAAAAAAAATGTTTGGAGGAAAATTGAAATTGTTTAACTTCTATAAATTTGAATAGACCAATCAGAGGCCATCGGTGAGGCTCCCATGACCTCAACCATTGCTTCTCAGTCTCAAAAACAAATAAAATAATCGACAAACTTCTAAACTATCAACATCAATTATTGCATTATTATTGTACTATCATTATTATTGTACTATTTAAGCCACTACATGTTTCAGAAAGAAACAATCTACTAGGACATTGGAATATTTCCGACTAGTAACATTATTATTGAAATTCATCTTAAACTACAGAGAACACAAAAATGCATGGTAACAATGTAAGGGTACATTTAACATATAATTGCACATTCAACGGTTCTTAGGATCATACTATTTGCGCATGCCGTAGCTTAAACTATAGTGGCATTATGAGACTCACTATAGCTTTATGAAGTCACTGTAGCTCAAAGCACATGAAGGCACAATCATCTGTTTATCATGTATATTGATGGTTTATTTAATTATATTTACATCTACATATAATAATTTTAATATAATTAAGTATTTTATATAATTATGGTACTTACTATATTAATAATCAAGACTACGTAAAGGTGGGAGAGGGAAATGGACTCAAGAGGAGAAGACACAACACTCTAAAAGGACAAAACCGCGTGGGCCAGGATGTTAATCCCACGTGCTCGTTAAGGGGCTATTAGAATAATAATAATAATAATAATAATAATTATTATTAATATTATTATTATTTAAATTTCAACCAATTCATAATCAGTTCCGCCAAACATTTGTAAAATGCAAATTACAAAGTAACCCAGGTCCTTTTTTGACACTCAATATCACAGTTCAATTTTTATAAAATATTTATCAATTGAAAACTCAAAGTTTATTTTTCTAATTTTGAAATTACACAGCAGTTATCTGCTTTGTTATCAGCCGATGGTTCGGAAACCACCTAAAATATTGTAGGCCCACCGAGTCTCCCATATTATGGCTAATAGGGCCATACTATGTTTTTAAATAAAGCGAAATTTCAATATCTATTATTCATTTTTTCCCTTAGTAATTCACATGCCTCTTTCAAGAATTAAATTTTCTACAAATTTAATGAAGAAAAATACACCTTTATTTACCATCTATGAAAGTCATCTTACGTTAAACACAAAAATGTGATGTTTCTTTGCACCAATTCCTGTGTTTCATGTAAGATATCTCTAAACGTATTGCGTTTACAGCTCTCGAACCAATTTTATTCAATTTTAAAGAAAAAATGGTATTTGTATCTTTGCAACTATCTTAAACATTTTTATACGGCTTTACTTCACCGAGGGTATTGAGTTCTAGGTGAAATCTTCTGCTAGCCGTAACTCGCTAAGGAAGTGTTTTCAGGAATGTGTTTAAATATGAACATTTTTCTTATTCTTAGCTATAGAATGAGCTCCCAAGAGATTTCCGAAGTATTGAATCACTCTGTATATTATTATTTAATCACTATTATTATATAGACGATAAACATGTGAATGGCTTCTTATGCACTAAGCTATGGCAAATGAGTAGTATAGCAAATAACATGAGCGTGAGAACCGACCTCTGAAATGAGTTTCCAAATAATATGAATCACCTATCACAAAACTTTAAACTGTGTGCTTTTTCGAGTGTCTTTTCAAACTACTTGAATCAGCAGTCTTAAAGTCACAAAATTCACAGCTGAAAGGTTTTTCACCCGTATGGGTCCGAATATGAGTTTTCAAATGAGCCAAATGAGAACATCTATACTCACAAAATTCACATTTAAAAGGCTTTTCTCCTGTGTGCGTTCTGCGATGTGTTCTCAATGTGTCTGAACGAGAACATTTGTAGCCACAAAATTCACAGCAGAAAGGTTTTTCGCCAGTGTGGGTTTTCAGATGTTTTTTCAAATTATCCACACTAACTGTCCTGTAATCACAAATATCACAGCCGAACGGTTTTTCCCCTGAATGGGTGGCGAGATGAGTCAACAGATCGCGCGATCGAAAGCTTCTATAGTCACAAAATTCACAGAAAAACGGTTTAACGCCCGTGTGAATTTCAATATGTCGTTTCAAATCACCCGGACGAGAGCACTTGTACTTGCAAAACTCACATTGGTACGGTTTTAGTCCTGTGTGGGTTTTAATATGTTCATTCAAATTACTTAGATCGCCACTCCTATGGCCACAAAGCTCACACTTGAAAGGCTTCTCTCCGGTGTGGATCCTTCTAACATGGCCTTTCAAGTTGCCTCTAGACGAGCTCTTAAAATCACAAAACTCACATTCAAACGGCTTTTCCCCGGTATGAATCCTTCGATGAATTCTCAAATTACTCATCCCACTGCACCCGAAATCGCAAAACTCGCAGTTGTAGGGTTTTTCAGTTGAGTGGGATTTGCTGTGTGCTTTGAAACTACTCGAATGGCAGGTCTTGAAGTCACAAAATTCACACCCGAAAGGTTTTTCATTTGAATGTGTTCTAAGATGTGTTTTCAAATCACCTAAACGACACGTTTTATACGCACAGAGCGAACAGTTGAAAGCTTTTTCACCGGTGTGAGTACTTAGATGTCGTTTCAAATTCGCCTGATGGGCGGTCCTAAATTCACAAAATTCACAGCTGTAACGTTTTTCACCCCAGTGTTTTTTGTTATGAATTAGAAGGGCTTTCTTCTCTGAGCACACATAGTCACATAATTTACACACAAATATTTTTTTCCCCGTATGATTTCTTTCAACATGCTTTTTCAAATAGATTAACCTGGGAGATGTATAGTTGCAATGCGTACATTTAAGAAGCTTTTGATCTTGATAAGTTGGCAGATCATCTCCAGAAGGTATAGTTGGTTCTTCACCGTCAGACACTGTCAAAGTCATCGCTCCATTTCCATCTGTGGGAATAGGAGTCGACCATTCATTGTTTGCCACTAGATCCAATTTCGGTTCTGCTGAACGTCCTTCAGTCTCATCTGAATATGGAAAAACAAAGAAAGAAAGATCAATAGAATGGAAAATTGACTAAAGGAGAGAAGAAAGATAGTAGATGTTGGATGTTAAGTGGCTCTACACACTGATGTCTTAGACATCATGACTAAGACATCTGTCGTGTCTGAGGCATTTTTATCAAAAAACCAACCCATGTTATTCAATGGGGGACTTACACACTACTTGAGACATCAGTGCGACGCGACATCCCTGCTTCAGACATGTGTCGCACGAGACCGGTTGTTGTTTGCTAAACATGACTTATGACAACCGCCCTGGCGCATGCGCACTAGCGCGCGTCGCCCGAGCAATGAGGCTGTGAGCCGTCAACAACTGAGCGCAACAATTAGCCATCTGCAACGCACGTAAGACATAAGACATGCAAAAAACATCCATGTCTTATTCAATTCCGTACGACACGACAGATGCCTTAAGACACCAGTGTGTAGAGCCACTAAAAGAACAAGTAGTAGAAAAGAAGAAAAAGCAGAATAGAAGAGAGGGGAAAAGCAAAGAAGAGGAAAGAGATAGTAGAAGTTGGATGTAAAATAAAAACAAGTAGAAAGAGAAGAAAAAGCACGAATAGAAAAGAGGGAGAGGCAAAGAAGAGAAAAAGAGATAGTAGGAGAGATGTGAAAAGAACAAGTAGAAAGAGAAGAAAAAGCAGGAATAGAAGAGAGGGGAAAAGCAAAGGATAGAAGAGATATAGTAGAAGTTGGATGTAAAAAAAAGCAAGTAGAAAGCGAAGAAAAAGCAGGAAAAAAAGAGAGAGGAAAAGCAAAGAGGAGAAAAGAGATAGTAGAATTTGGATGTAAAAAGAACAAGTAGGAAGAGAAGAAAAAGCAGGAATAGCAGAGAGCGGAAAGGAAGAAATGAGGGAAACAGAGAAAGTTGGAAATATGTCGTCCCAATATTTGAATGGTAGTCTAATAGGTAGTGTATTAGCAGGTTGCCCGATTCAATTGAATCTGGACTCCAAGAATGTGTAATAATCGGCTTACAAATTTAATTGTCTCTTTTTCACATCCTTCCTTCTTCTTCTTCTTATTTTTCTCTATCTCCTTAAATATTTAATTACATTTAAATTTGAGGCATGATAAATAATATAATCACAAAATCCTTATTGTTTAACTTAATAAATACAAAATATATTGTATCAATAATTCTCCTACATAAACCCCACTATAAAGACTAACGGCCGGTTGCACAAACGCCAATTAAATCTAATCCCCGTAGAATTTTACGTCATTCTACGGAGATTAAACTTAATGGAGAAAATTTAGTAGCACAAAGCACAATTACAAGCGATACCGCCGATTAGGCTAACCGACGTAAGAGATTCTTAACCGTCCATTCACTGAGTATATGTGTTGAGGCATCTAAGTCTAGTTTGTTAACATTAATTGAAAAATAATTGAAATATGATGGTTTGAAAAATGTGTAAGTGCATAGGCACTTACACAATTATTAAAGAAAAGTAGTAATTATTGTAATAAGTAATAATTATTGTAATAATAAGTAGTAATTAAAAGAAAACTAGTAGTAATTATTAAAGAAAAGTAGTAAAAGTGAAAAAAATAAAATGAGAAAATTACATATACATTTATGTATAAGAGATAAAATTAGACTGTTAATTAAAAATAAATTTAAAAAATAATAACTAACTATACTTATACAAAATAGAATACTACTTAATAATAATTATTCTTCTTTTTCTCCATCTCTTTCTTATATTCCTCCATCTTCTTTTTTTTCATCTCCTCCACCTTCTTCATTCAACTCCACTTTCTTCTCCGTCTTCTCTATCAATTCCTGGAAGTTTTGTGTTTATATTAAATAGTATTATCTTAATACAGGGTGTCTACTAGTTCCTAATTGTGAAATTCCCGACTTTTTCCCGACTTTTCCCGACCACATTTCCAAAATTCCCGACCTCTAAAGTTCTATAAAACCAATGTTACTTCAGGAAATATATTCCACGACATTTCGATAAACGGCGGTAGCAACTAAGACTCTTTTACCTAGACATTGTAGATTGTAAGGGACTCCTCAGACTTGCGGGTATGAGATCCTAAGAACAGCGGAGGCAGATGCAACACCGATAGCGTGAATTAGTTTGCAGTGTTGATTGCAGGGGCGTATCCAGCAGCAGATTTGGGGGGGGGGGGGAATATCTAAGTGGGTATGTATCACCAGGCACCAGGATGGGGGGGGGGAGTCGTGGTGGGGTGGCCCGGGATGTTTTAAAATGAGGCCTAAATTCATGAATTTGAAGCAATTTACGGTGAAAGGTTTAATTGAAATGAATTCATGATTAAATGCCTTTACGTCCTATACTGTCAAAAAAAACAGAAACTTCAACTAATGGGTGCAAAACTGCAAATAGAGTAATTAATGTAGCAAAAAATTCAAGTTCAACCCATAATTTAATGTTTGTATCTCACATAAACATCAATTGGGAATATCACATTGAAATGTTCATTATATGAACTTTACTAAAAAAAAAAAATGATGTTATTGGTTAAGACAGCAGCTATCAATTGAATTGAAGCTATTGAATTGAAAGATGATATTCTATGAGATAATATGAATCCTGGGAGCTGACTAGATTTCACACAGAAGAATTATTTATTAAAAATCCCTTCGACCTCTTTTTAAACTTATCATTGGGCAGAGTTCTTGTTTCCAGGGACAACCATTGTTCCCTTTTAACCCTGCTTTACATTCACCCAGATAACACAATCATTGATCACCCTAAATCCTTAGTCCAGAAATGTGAGACTCATGACTGTCTCCTGTTTGCTATAAAACTATTGTTCAATAAACAATAGAGATTTATTCGAAAAATAATTACATTATGAGGTACTTGTTTTTAGAAAGTACAAAAATTATGAAACACAAATTTTAATAACCTTCTTTTAATATAATAATAATAAAATATAAAACACAACAAAAAAAAAAAAAAATGTAACAGCCACCCTTCGGGGGTATTGACCTGCCAATTAAAAGAAAATCATCCACTATGGGGCAATGTAAGCTGATGACTCCATCAAAATAGCAAGTATCTACATATTGCAAGTTGTTTAGGAATGTTGTTCTAACATGTTTAATGTAGTTGTATTAGTAGAGGCCAGTTTAGTAATTCAAGCTATTAAATTTTACTTGGGGACCTTGTACTTGAGAAAATCGTTTGAAACATTATTTTTAAACCCAGGGAGTTCTGAGCACTTTCTATAAGTCTCTTTGGTAAGCTATCATCATTATCATCTGGAATAATTGCAGTAATCGACGGTTTTAAAGGGCTATTTCACACACTTTGAGGTTTACTTATATTAAAAAAAGGCATAGTTGGCTTTTTAATCATATTCATGTTCAGAATAAATCAAAGATAGCTTGAGACGGAACAGTTGCTTGCAAAAATGCGTTATACTTGTTTAAATTACCTAATTCAAGTTTTTACAACCTTGGACAAAAAATATATAAGGTCAAATAAATTGAACTAATGGTATGGAGTACAATAGCAAAACACAAACTATGTACAAAATGGCATTTGATTATTTTATTGCAAAAATTTATTGACTAATTGTTCCCAGCTACACATCGAATTATTCTTGTTTCCTTGTTAGCCAATCTAATTATGCACTCGTAACAAAAGTATTTCAAAATACGTGTTACAATTAATTTTCTCATTTTCCCGACCAAATTAAAAATTCCCGACCTTTTCCCGGTTTTTCCCGACCTGTTAAAATTCCCGACCTTTTCCCGACCAGTAGACACCCTGTTAATATTACAGGGTTTTCTTTTCTGCAAGAAGCTTGCAGTCACAATTCATTAACAGTGTACCACATCGGTATGACATTACACTAAGTTATGAAAGCGAAATTGGCTGCAAACCTCAAATCAAATCTAAACCTAAATTGATGCTTATCCCCGGTTGCACAAACACACTACATTAATAATGGTTTATTATCCATACTACTCTTAGGCCGAACTACTATCATACCATGCAACTATTATAGCATCACATCATTCAGTAGAAAAGTGTGCTGTTATTCGAGCAATGATAGCTAAATTACAATGTAGCCAACAGAGCCAACTAAAATGTATAACTCTGAGATCAGCTGACCTTGAAATGTAGCATATAAATTGGTTGAATAATTCGTTATAAATTGAATAATGGGAACAAATCATAATATTATAAATAGTTTAGAGAGTAAATGAGCTTTTAGAATCATAAAATATATTGGCTTTATTTAATTATAAATACATAGCGTTGGCTGGATGTATTCAGCTTGTTTTAGTTTACGATAAGTTGAATTACATTCATGGCGCATGTGCGTAAATAAAGGAACCATTTTCATACATCTAAGGTTCTGGTATCTGTTTCATCATTCAAGATATATAGATCATCTTTGTAGTGGCGAAAGTAATATTGTGGAAGATATCCATAATGAATAATAAGACGAAGTTGTCACAACCACATTTATTCAACCACAATGTGGTTCTGACAACTTCGTCTTATTATTCATTATAGATCATACAATTGCTAGCATGTATATAGGTATAAATAATATGCTTTAACATAGCAGCTTGGTATAAAAGTAGTACGGATAATGAACCCTTATTAAAGTAGGGTGTTTCTGCAACAGGGTTTAGATATTTTTGTTTTGTTGATATTGAGTTTCAATTGAGTAAATCGAAGACTTACCATGCATTTCTTCTTTGATGAACACCTGACAAAAGTCTGTTACATGTTGGCTATCATCACACACTGTCCATGAATAATTGCTCTCTGTCACTGCTTCTTGGTCATCATCTTTTTCATACTCTAGCTTAACTGACGTCATCTGCAATTTATTTAATTTTAATTCATATATCATTGATATAAGGTGGCGCACCATGATAATGACATAGGCTGACAAGTAGTGAGAAGGAGAACTCCAGTACGCATGCGTATGGTTTTGGTATGGAATACTGTAGCCTACTGTAGATGCGGTCAAGTCTAAATTGAACAGTAGTAGGTTGACAGCACCGTTTGTTTCTCCCTTTCGAAGAAACCACCCACTTGACGGCCGATGTCATTCTCGTGATGCATTTTTTTTCGGAGGATGAAGCCCACATAGGTCTGAGTGGGTAATGAATTGGATGATGGTGATTGTTGAGTTGAACCTACAGTTTAAGATGGATTCAAAACCACCGGGGAAGTGATTTTACAGCAGAGAGCAGAGCCTTTTTTGCTGGCCAATCTAATCGATCACCCTTACAAAGAACGCCCAAGAGTTTCTTAGCTAATCTCTGATTGAACAGATACCTGCTACAGCACTCGGCTATCACATCCCCACTAAGTACACCAGCGGCTGGAAGTCACAGTGATCCCGCCGATATACATGTTATAGTTTCAAACTATACTAGATGAAAATTATAAAAAAAACAAAACAATACAATACAAAAATACACAATTACTTTAAAATATGAATATATATAGATGTATATCCTGTAGATTGTAACCTATAACACAAGATTGAAACAGATAGCAGTAATACTGAAACAAAACATGCAAAAAAAGGAATTATGGAGGAGACTAGATCCTATTAGTGGTTAAAAACTTGGCTACAGAATAAGGACAATTAAATAGCAATGACAATGGTAGTTTGTAGAAATGTTGATGTATTTTAGACTGCTTGCACAGTGGAGCATCAAAAACGCAAAATAATACATGCTTTGGAATGGTGAGGCAGATTGCATCAGCGTGAATAACACCATTACACAGTATGTGCTCAGTACTTGCGATGGTGATTCTCATCGAGTATTTGATGCTTCACTGTCCCAGCTACCTAAGTAAGTGTAATTTACTCAGTTATTCTTCTTCTTGTTGATGAATCCCACATTAGGACAGGATTCCGAGACTAGTGAATTATGTTATGAATCGTGGACCTACGATTGCAGGTGTGTACTGAACAACCTGGAGAGTGATAATAAAGCAGGTAATGTCCGGCTGCCGGTCACCAATCCAAATGCTCGTGACTAGACATCACGATCACCTTGACACTGTGCTCGGCGATCAGTCAATCGCTTATTGTTTACATTATCGTTTGTATGAATTTAATTTCAAATTCGCAACATGATACAGTAGTAAAAAATTATCAACGTTATTTCATCCTCAAAAGACAATAATAATTGAGACCAGTCTACTTTCAAACGGGAGACACAAATTGCGAATCTACAAGCAAAGATTCTAGCTAGATTATTTGAAAGTGATACATAGATCTCATCTAGATAGTCTTACAATCTACACTAGTAGATTTACGTTAAGACGGAAATACAAAAGCAATACAAAATTATTGATAATTTTTTGAGGTTAGGTCTGTACGTGTAGATCAGTATTCTCTGAATAGCTACATACTACTCACTTCATAATCCATTGCACCCCGAAAGGTGAACCGTAATTGTTAAGGAGAATAATTACCGAATAATGAACTTCTATAATTACTAATCGTCATTGAAAATAGATATATCAGGATCAAATTCACCTCACTATCAGAAAGAGCAAATCAACGAACACAAATAATGCAACAATCAAATTCAACTCTAATCAATTTCAATGCCTCCTATAGTTCCTAGACGGGAAGATGCAATAACAAAATTTCAGTTTTGGGGAACAGAATAATCATTTGAGATTTACGTTGACTCACTGATCATTTTCTATCACAGAATAACAATTATTAACATTTTTTGTTCCAATCAAACATTTTTCAGCCAAACAATATTTTCAAAAACGTTTATTTTATCTTCTTGACGTACCATGTTGGTAGCAGATGTAGGCTTCCGTTTTAAACCGGGAGTTTCAACTTACCGGACCTCGATAACCAATCCATGATAACATATTAAGAAAACGACAGGTTCTTGAATATAAAACGCATGAAGAGGTTACGGGTAGAGGTGAATGACGGGGGGTATGGTATTACCCCAGTCATATCATGGGGGTCTCCCCCAGGAAATTTTCAAAATTTAAGTGTCAAATGACGTATTTTTAGGCCGGTTTAATTCCAATTAACAAGAGTTTAGAGGCCAAAAACTATAGTATTTTTTTCATAGGATGAAGTCCACATATGTCTGAGACCTGTGCGTGGGTAATGAATTGGATGATGGTGATTGATGAGTTGGACATACAGTTTTAGGTGGGTTCCGAACCAACGGGAAGTGAATAATTGTAAATAGTTTGCATAATTTGATTATAAAATATACAGATTAAAAAAAATCATAATTATGAACTATAATAACATAACTCAGCTTGAAGATGGTTTATCAAGACTATCAAGGAGTCTGGTAGGGATGGAAAGGAATTTAATCAATCCCTCAATAATAGGAAGTGTAGGGGTTATAATTTTACTGTGTTATGTGTGCAAGAAACTTCAAAATTATTTTACAAACTAGTTTCAAGTTGATAGTTTTGCTAACTATATTCAACAATGAATCAAATGTCAAATGGTGAAACCTAATTTAAAAATAATTGTAAAATCAGAAGTGGAACAATCACCGAAATTAGTTGATTTCATTTGCAGCAGCATCATGTTTATATGAGAAAATGTTGGATTAGAACAGTAGGCCAGTCAATAGTTACTGAAAATTAACAAAAAAATGTCCATGTGCAAGTGGGATTGGGATGTGTATATATATTTGAGTTTTCTAATAATTACTGAATATAAATAATGTACAAGTGCATTGAAAAAGTAAATTGAGAATGATATCAAAGATAATAAGAATTAAATGAGACTGTGAAGAACATTTTGTCATTGAGAAGAATATCGATTAATTAACTAAAAGGATTGGATTAATTTGAAACAATTATTGGTAGATCATGATAAAAATTAGTAGCTGTTGATTTTTGAAAAATATTCATCAGAAGCATAACATTGATTTAGCCTAGTTTGCATTCAAGTTCTAATAAAAGGTTTACCAATACAGTTATTTGGAGGATCATCATATCAAATATAAAAGTTCGTTTAAATTCCTCCAAGAGGCTACTGATGTAATAATTTGAATTAGATTATATATCACTATTAAGTTGTAATGTAGGTCATCAGTTCTGAACTTATTTGTTAGAAAATATTCCTTCAAATAATTTGTTCAAACAATAAACTAATGTATTTTTCAGTCAACAACAATATAAATTATCTGTATTAGATTTTAAAAGAAGTTTCAGTTGATTGATAGTTTTAAGATTGGCTTTTGAATCGCACTGTCTTGAAAACAATATTCAAGGGAAAGTATAAGCAAAAAGAAAAAATAATAAAATATAAAAAATATATAAATAATAGAAATAAATTCATGAGATTTGAAATAAAACAACATTGTTAGATTAAAATTAACAAAATGTTAAAATGTATGTTCACTGAGTATGTCCCAATAAAATTAATAAATTAGAATGATCAATAAGACAAATTGGTAGCCAAGGTTAATATAAGAATGAATAGCCTAGTACCTTTCAAAATCTTAAAATGAATTGCAATATTTTCTTGGGGAATGCTAATAGAGTATTGAAACAAAGTTGGTAAATGAAAATGATTAGAAAGATTTTGAAGAGTTACCAGAGGTTGTGATAACCTAATAACTTTTTTAGGTTAAATTTCAGTGCTTTATTTTATTGATTTTAGTTGTTTCCCCAATTGAAAATAATGTAGCAAAGTTATGAAATTAAGAACCTACGGTATTTAAGGGTTACTGAAAATATAATAAATTGCAAAATGGAGTCAAATTGAAATGAAACTGCTTACCTTGTGAAAATATCCATAATTGAGTTCACATTAATTGAGCACTTCAATAATTAATCAGTAGGCTACTATTTAAATAACAAATTGACGACTACATTTCACTGAAGTGTGTTGAAAAATTCACTGTAACACAAAACAGCTCTTCACTCTATCACTTTTGGTTAAGAACTGATGAAATGGTGGTTATGTTATGGTTTTATGGATGACATTGAAGAAAATGGAGGCAGTCAGCTGATTATGAAAGCCGGTAAGTGGTAGCAATACCAACTTAATTATTTTTTATTTCTTTATTTATTCATTTATTAAAGATACAACAAGCGCAGCCCACTACTGCTTTCTTCACAAATTTTAGATTATATCCAAGTTCAACTAGAAATTTCAATTTGAAATACAATGACTAATTCTTTCCAAAACAAAAATATTAATTTAAAAAATTCACTCCAAAAACAAGGCACTAAGACAGTTCAAAGAAAGTGGATATAATTTTGAATTTTGTTGCTGTTCTAGTTGGTATTACTGGTACTCTGTTGTTGTTTACTTGGGACCGCATCAAAGTGGATCAGCTGATGACCATATTGTTGATCTCAAATCGATAATAGCTATCGCTGTGGCTACAGTCACGGCAGCCGGGTCTCCATTGGGTAGCCGGCAGATAGATGACTCATTTACTTTGAACATTTGCGCATGCGCTGCTATTTATAATGTCAGTGCTCTGTACGATGGTTACGTCTCAGTCTCAGTACCCCAGCGTAGCTTGCATAAATATAGCATAATTATATTAGAGTGGGATAAATTAATATATTGAAGTAGAGTACCGGTATCTGAATACTACGTATATTAGAATGGCAGATTTAATGCCAGTGCAATAATATATACTTTCTGATTATCACAGTATACCTAGGGTTGCCATAAGGTAATCACCAAAAAAGAGGAGATTTTACAATGTGTTGTAAATCAGAGCGTGAAGGGGGGGGGGGGTCACCGTTGGCGGATAGGGACATCCCTCTATGAAAATTAAATGAGTAAAAACCAATGTTTTCAAAAATGTAATTGGCCTCTTTAATATACATTGCTGGTTGGAAAATTACAAATAGAATTGGTAAACTTACAGAAAATCAACCTATTATTAACCAGAAGACACGTCAAAATTTGAGTAGACCTGCATCATAGAGGATTCTTATAAAACACTTCAAAAAGAGGAGATTTCTTATTTTCCTGTGAAATCCCCCGGAGCCTCATTTTTGGCCTCAAAATCCGGAGATCTCCGGGGAAACCCGGAGATATGGTAACCCTAAGTATACCGCTTATTACATTCATTCGCGCTTTCCTAGAATCTAGAGATCATTATTTCTATGAAGCCTCATGCATCATTGGAAAAGAACCATATTGAACACTCTTTTTTTTCTTTTAAATTCAACATTTGAAACCCCTAAGAGAGAATAACGCCTTCTTTTCAAGGCTTTTATGCTTTACCATACTAAAAATTTATGTCTAACAGTCTGTTAGTGAATGATAGATAACTCGTAATTCACATTATTGTATTTTTCAATTGCTAAAACTTTGTTCTCAACAGCGCACTGGACTAATTCGAATTTTCCAACAATTTTTTTGTGACATCTACACACCCTAAGAAGCAATAAACTGACATTTTTGGGGGTCGCAATATTCTCACAAGAAAATTTAAATTTATATTTTTATATAAAAAATTTATAATTAAGAAAATTTAAATTTAAAAAATTTATTTTTATTTGAAAAATTCATAAAGAAAATTAAAATTTATAAAAAATTTCTATAAAATTTCTATTTTTATTTGAAAAATTCATAATTTGCAAACATATGAGGAGCTCCAAACCATAAGACAATATAAGTCAAGTGAATATAACATTTCCAAAATACTACCGCCTCCGAACACAGTGCAAATGCAAACTAATTTCAGTATTTATATGTTTATCGGGAAACAGGTTAGGCACAATAAAGTTAAGAAACCACTTTCCCGAGGTTGGCTTTACGGGAGTGAGTATACACCCATCGGTTGAGAAAGAGAAGGAGATTTGGTGCAGGCGCAAATGTTCAAAGTAAATGAGTCATCTATCTGCCGGCTAACCAATGGAGACCCGGCTGCCATGACTGTAGCCACTGCGAATAACTATATCGGCAATGTCCTAATCGACAATAACTATCCAGTTGTCCTAATCGACAATAACTATAATCAATATTGTATTAGTTAGTTTGAAGTTACTAACAATTGAATAAACTGACAAAAAATATACATAAACAGGATTTATTAATTTCGAATTCCTCTAATTGCTATTACTTTATACTGATATTTTTGTACAGTAGCATTCATCGATTCCCATCAGCTGTTCAATGCTGTTGTCAATATCCACCATTGCAGAAGTCTTCAGTATAAAGTAATAGCAATTAAAGGAATTCGAAATTAATAAATCCTGTTTCAATATTGTATTATTTAAAACGATATATTTTCAAGTTTTTTTTAAATTTTTCTTAGAAAAATAACAGTTCTAGATCAAATAGTATTGTTCCAGTTTAGTGATACTACTGTACAATAGTAGGCTCTTATTTCATTATTACCCATTTTTGTGAATGCCAAGAGAGTGCACCATTCCAGGACGGTATAGTAAAGGGCGAGGACATTAGACCTTTTTCGGCCGTCGTGAGCTCTGCATGCTATGACGTCACCAACGAGACAAACCGCTCAGTCCTAATGCTAAGCAATGCTTTTCCGTTCTCTTTTAGACTCTCTCACAAATTGTGTAATGAACTTTTTTGCATGCCAAAAAATTGAAAACTATCTATTGTTATATACACTATCAGAATGTAGCTTCAAAAGTAATTTATTATAAGTTCTACTCACCAATTTGGTCCAAGTTTAATAAGACTGTATTTTGAAAAAGTCAGCAGAAGATTTTCTTCTAGTCCCGGCACACACATCATGAAACGTTTGATCTTTGATACAAATGAGATTGAATTTGAGATAATGAATTTAAACACTAATATTAACATTAAATTATAAATATTGAAAATTAATATTATTTATTATTAATTATCTCATTATCTTATCTTATATAATGATCTTATCTAATATATTATTTATTATTATTATTATTATTAATTAATAAAATGTATTAAATATTAATATTAAATTTGAACACTAAATAACTTGAACACTGAACACTAATATTTATATTTGAGCTCTTTTCAAGTTATAATATTGTAATATTAATTTCGAATTCCTTTAATTGCTATTACGTTTATGTATATTTGTCAGTTCATTCAATTGTCAGTCACTTCAAACTAACTTATAATATTGACTTATTTCTTGGACCCAATCTTATTTCGTCCACTTTAAGTGCGGTCCAAACATTGAAGAGATAGATACAAGAATTCCTTTTTGAAAAAGCAGAATGGATTTTCTTCTTTTCACTCGCATATTTTCTATCACATTTTTGAATTCTACCAACGTTGCTTGCTGCTGATCAAAATAAGCAGGTATGCCAAAACCATCTTTATTTGGGTTGAAAGTAGATGGATACAAAATCTACAGTTCTAGCTTGCAGGATGGGAACAACCTTGCTATTTTGGAATGATTCTCCGAATTTTGACATTCCCTAGTAGCTATGCTATTTCTGTAATAATAACGGAACATACTTCCTGCCAATGAGACAAACTTGAAATGCAAGATGACAAGCTAAAATGAGTTAGTTTTCGCTTGGATGGCATGATAAACGGATCGGTTTCATAACGCTGGCAATCGGTTATTACGGTCTGTGTGATTACAGTCGGTTCTGTAGTTGAAATAGTCTCTGTGTATAATTATTATGTACAGTAGTGGGTTCAGGTTATAAAATTTAATGTAAATAGTGAGCTGGAATCGTTATTTGAGTGAATGAGTTATGTATTTATTTATCCAGTAGGTTTATTATAATGTAAATACTAAATAGTGAACTAGAATTTATATTTTAATTATATTTTAAATGACACAGAAGGCGCTAAAGTGGACGAAATAAGATTGGGTCCAAGGAATAAATCAATATTATAACTTAAAAAGAGCTCAAATATAAATTATTATTAGTGTTCAGTGTTCAAGTTATTTTTAATAATATTAGTGTTTAAATTCATTATCTCAAATTCAATCTCATTTGTATCAAAGATCAAACGTTTCATGATGTGTGTGCCGGGACTAGAAGAAAATCTTCTGCTGACTTTTTCAAAATACAGTCTTATTAAACTTGGACCAAATTGGTGAGTAGAGCTTATAATAAATTACTTTTGAAGCTACATTCTGATAGTGTATATAACAATAGATAGTTTTCAATTTTTTTGCATGCAAAAAAGTTCATTACAAAATTTGTGAGAGAGTCTAAAAGAGAACGGAAAAGCATTGCTTAGCATTAGGGTTGAGCGGTTTGTCTCGTTGGTGACGTCACAGCTCTCATTCGCCCCCACTTTTTGGAGACGGTCGGCTCGGGTCTCTTTACAAAGGAATGTCCTCGCCCTTTACTATACCGTCCTGGCACCATTCCCCCCACCATAGAAAAATCAGGTCAAAAAAGATTTGATAAAGTAGATTAGTGGTTGACTACCTCACTTACTGGTAAATGTTACTGTAGGCGTTTGATTCGTTTATACAAATTGTTTAACGTCTATGAATTTTAGTAGACCAATGAGATGTCACCAGTAACATTTACCGGTTACAAGTAAGGCTTACAGGAACTCAACCATTGTGAAAGATTTTACAGATCGTTTGCCAACCACGAATATATAATTTTCGCAAAAGATTTAGAACAGCAATTAATTACCATCATGCCACCCGAACTGGCCAATAAAAGCCAGTTGTTAGTTCAATGCATAAACACCATTAATAATATTGAATTATGCAACTTACTGGGAGCAGAATATCGAGTGAATTTTATTCTGTTTGATCCAGGAAACTCTTTCAAAATTCAGGAAAACATGTTAAAAGCTGTTGGTATAGGTTGTTTCGATACTTTACTAACATCGATAATCGATACCAACCGTATCGTACAGCCCGTTTCAAAGTGCATGGCGTCTCGCTGGTGGCAGGGGAGGCAGTGCGAGAGAGACGGAAAGTCTTCCCCACCACGCTTCCCCTCCAGCCGTCAAGTACAGTCGCGTCAAATACACTCTCTGCTGAACGTTTTAGCGTTAGCGGACTTAGGGAATATTTGAACTTGACTGTACTGCGAGGCAACAGGTACAGTAGGGAGAGAAAGCGCTCAGCGCGCATGCTCCATCGAGACGCCAAGCACCGTGAAACTGTCTGTATCAGAGGTAGTACACCGTCGTGAAGCTGGCCCCACCCAAAACGGTAGAAACTATAAGTTGTATATCATGAGATACTTCCGAGTTTCTGCTATTTAATGCCGCAAAAATAAATTTTCTGCTGTTTTCAGGAAAAAAGTTATTCAACTTTAAAAAAGTTAATTACTGGGTGGGGCCAGAATCACGCTGCCCCACCCACTTCGCAAAACTTAATAAAGCACATATCAATAGTTTCTGCTGAGTTTCTGCTATTTAATGCCGCAAAAATAAATTTTCTGCTGCTTTTAGAAAAAAAGTTATAGCCCATTCAAGTTTTGGGTTAATGAAAATTAATTGGCTGTAACTCGGTTAATATACATGTTACAATAACGGGCTACATGCCAATCTTTACTGCTAAACAGTGGCTATCGAATGACACTAACAGCATAGCCGTAGCTACACCAGCAAAAAAGATATAGCAAAAACTATTTTGCCATTTAAACCAATGTTATTTTTAACCAGCCCCACCCACTTCAAAAATTTCAATTCAATATATGTCAAGATTTCCAGTTGAATTTCTGCTACTCAATGCCATGAAAAGTAAAGTTTCTGATGCTTTCAGAAAAAAGTTATAGCCAATTAAATTTAGGGTCAACGAAAATTAATTGGCTGTATCTCGGTTAATGACACATCAGCATAGACCGGTCATTTGAGACAATGTTACTACTAATGTTCATACATGCCAGAACAAGGCTTAATTTCTGAATTGAGAAGTACCGGAGCTGTAACTTACCGTGGGCATGGGGGTATGGTTTACCTCCCAGCAAAAGTGGGGTTCGGGGATCCCCCCCCCACAGGAAATGTTTCAAAGTTACACTTGAATTTGTGCATTCTAAACACATTTGAGCATGGTTAGTAATGCACATAGTTACATAATACACAAAATAATAAGATTTAGGTTTTTTAAAATAAGGTTTTTAAACGATTTTGAAGAGAACTTGGAAACCATAACTACAAAAGTCAAAAACTCAAGTCAGGTTTAAAAAGGGTACAATTTTTCGGTTTTTCGCTTATACATTGGAAACGATAATTAAGATTCATCTATTTCTCTGTTCTCACCAAAGTTAAAGCTAACAAAATGCTCCAAAAAAATCAGCTCCCCCTGTCCTGTTCTTCCCCTAATATGAAGTGGACAATGGGTAAAATTTCGCAAAATATCTTTCAGATATTTGAAGGGTTTATTGCGTGAGGACTACTCTTCACAGAACTACTAGTGGTGGGGTAACTCAACTTACTCTTTGGTATGTATGTGCTTAGTAGTATCTATAATAAGTTTCAATTATATTGAGTTGTGTGTCAAGTTGAATTATTAATTTAATACATCAACCCCAACGGAGTAATCGATTTTTCTAGATTATTTGTAATATGACGTCACAGCCGGCTGCTGTATGTGGTGATGTGTGTTGCGTATCGAAGCGGCCCACTCCCATTAAAGCAATTATTGTGGAATGTCTTCACGTGCTACTAACTACTACCAGAAGATTCAAAAATAGGGTGTACGGTATTACCCCACTGCATGGTATTCTCCCACTTTCCCCTATGCTTGCAATATATGCAACAAGTGATTTCTTACTCACTAAAAAATGCTCCTATATAGGTGAAAAAAAGAACTAGAATATTATAAAAGTAGGCTTACTCAAAAACCATTTTAATTTTTTAATCAAAAGATATTAATACGGCTTTGATATGATTACAGTTAAGAAAATTGTTATCACAACCTTTTAATAAGTCAAATTGCTGTTTATTAAGTAATGAGGATTAATGTATTCAAGACTTTTTCGTTTGCACTAAAACGTCAATGTCAGGGTTGAATGAAGGTATTTTTAATCTTTTTAATCTTGAGTCACTTTCAACCTTGAGTTGATTTCCGTATTTGTTTTTTATGAAAGCGAAAATTAAAAAAGGGCGTTTTCATATGGTGGTGACATAAGCTTATCCAGAAATTTTTCATACAACACTCCTTGACTAACCCCCCCCCCCCCCCCCACCGCAATCAAATCCTAAAACTTTTATTCACTTTGTATCACAGCAGCCGTAGTTCACCAATTTTAAACTATTTCAATTTATTAATTAAGTATTATACTGTACTACTTATTACACAATACATATACGAATGTTTTTTTTTTTAATATTAAAAAGTTGCTAAACCCATTTTACAATTTCCAAACTCCATGTTTTTAAAAAGAAAACATATTTTTCGACACCCATCTCATGTGAGATGAAAGGTGAAGGGAATAGGTGAAGACAACGATACATTAAAAGGGTATTACATTCTATGAGTATGGAAAGAAGAAACCAAGTACCCTGATGTGTATGTTATTGAGAGTGTACTAGAGAAGAAAGGTAACAAATTGTATGTGAAATGGTTGGGCTTTGATTCGAAATACAATTCATGGATTGATAATAATAGTGTTGTCTGGAAAAATAATCATATTGTCTCTGTATTGAAAAATGAACTTGAAACAGCACATATCAAAACTACCTCTGATCAACTTTGATAAGTATTTAAATGAGAAGAACAGAAAGCAACAAATGAGACACAGTGTACTTTTGAATTGTGTGTGCACCATCCAATATTGGGAAAATCAATATCGTTTTCAATTTATTATTTGCAGAAAATGGTGTTAATTCTTTAAATTTATGTGTACTCACCAATTCTCACCAGCAAGACTCATGAATTTCTCAAAGAAATTATGAGTCAAATCCCTGAGATTGGATTCAATTAATTTGTTTCAACAAATGAAGAAATCCCACACCTGATTGATTTCTGAACTATCACAACTACTGTTTGAGGATGAAGTCAATGTTTCTTTAATTATTAATGTTTTAGCTGTTTTTGCGTAAAAGTAATGGATATTTTCTTTTTTCAGCCAAAACAAACTTAAAACGAAAAATTAAAAATCCAATAATTGAAAAATTAAAAACTAATATTAAATGGCAGCAATTATTTTACTCTCTATTAAAACTTGTATAAATGCAAGATTGTATGGCATTGTACCAGGACCGAAATCGAAATTATTAATTTTACTTCAACACCGACCGTGACCACGCAGAAACTGAGCTTCTGGACAGTTGAAAAGCTCAAACGGAAGTCTATAAAATCATTTTGTTATTTTATCATGGAAAAAGAATTCACAATGTCAACATTTGCGAGCTATGCTACTATAATACGTTTTTTCTAGACTAATGACTTCTCCCAGTTTTGTTATGAAATTCTAACCCACTCTTTCTCGATAATGTACCATACATTAAAGTTCTCTCCTCTAACGTATAAAGATAGTCTAAACATGCTACAATAATGGATACAATAACAGCCGCGATGCTCAGTTCTCAACACTCCAATATTGTAATATTAATTCCGTCTAGATTAAATTTTGTTCACTAGAATTATTATCACTGGTATAGAATTATTCTCAAGAACCTTTCCTACAGCAAAAAAGCATTCTATCTAGTGCTTAGTCATCTCAAATGGGGATGGGGGGGATCCGGACCCGGGGACTCCCCCCCCCTTGAATACGCCCCTGGGTGGTGAATACCATCAGAAATCTCATCGCAATTACGGATATTGTTGGATATTCTATCCTCATCACCATCCAAAATGATGTTCAATCTTTCTCCTTATAGCCTGATTAAATGATAGAATCGCGGCAGTTCAATGAGCTCATTTTCCTGCAAAATAATTAATTACTGGTTTTTCAAAAAACTCACCCAAAAAATAAAGGGAAACCTAAAATAGCCACACATTTCAAACTCAGTATTTGAATATAAAACTTCATAGAACAGACTTCTTATTTTGCAATAAAAAATTTGATGAATACAGTATTATTTTTAGAAAGAATTTAATTTTGTTAAAATATTTTAAATTGATGTATCTACATAACACGATTGTGAATAGTTAAATAACTCAAATTGTTAAGAGAAAATGTGTAAGAAATGTTCAGTTACTGTAATATTTTAAGATTTAAAAGAGTAACTGGGAGGTCGTAAGGTTGAGATTATTTAAGTTTGTTGTCCTCATCAAATGGATTTTCAATCCATTGTTTTCATTCTTCTATGAAAGAAAGGTAGTGTTTTAGTTCAGAAGCCAAGGCTTTAAGATGATCATAGATCATTTTGGAAGTTTCTTTATTTACTTTGATAGTTCTGTAATAATTTTATCATCCAAAAAATCGTTCAGAAGTCGTAAGTCATCAAATAATACATTTTTCTAAATGTTATCGGACCACCATTGTATCTCTTTGATAGTATAGCATCAATTTTGTCTTGCACAAATAATTTGTGAATTTTTTTTTCTTAAGGTCAAATTAAGAGTATTTAGAGAACTAAGAATATACGCTTAGTAAGCTAACTTTATTAACCAAACCTCATCATTAAGGCATTTGTCAAAAAAGACAAGAGCTTTCAACTCTCCTACTTGCAATTGTGATACGAAGAACAACCGTACATTATCATGAAGCCTGAATCAACCTGGCAAGATCGTTTCCTATGGATAGTCAATGGACTTCACAATGCAGGAGTAGTTGCTTGTGCTCACTTCAGGGGCGCACCCAGACTTTTGGTATTGGGGGGGGGGGGGTCTTACCCGTCCTACCAGGTAAAATTTGTGAAGGGAGGGGGTTAAAATTAGGATTTTTCAGAGCTCTTTTTACAAGAATGTTGCCCGATAAAGTTTATGTGTGGGCAAAAACGTTTATTGTGATCTCTTATTGATTCATTACTTGACTTTTAAAAATAGCATTAGTTAATAAGAAATGGATAAACAGAATGTGTCCATCATGAGTTTATTTGTACAGAGTGTTTCAAGAGTTCAAAACGATTCTGCCATACTGCATAAGCAACTTCTCATGAGGATAAAAAAAATATAATGAATGTACGTCCGGAACGCTTTGTTACAGAAATAAAGAGGGCGAAAGATTACAGCTATTCCATCATCCATTCAGAAATGACTAAGGTCTTTATATAGATGGCGTGAATTTAATTGAACCGGTGTAAAATTATCTGAAACGTGCTACAAGATTCACTACTATTTATTTTTATGATGCCTTATGAGACCTTATATGAGACCTTTATGTTGATAATAAAGTGAACAAAAAATGCCAGTCTGAACGCTAATCGAGATTACCAAATTATTGATATTGATATTTTACAAAAAGTCACAAAATTAACATGATATAATGATGTTTTTTTTATTGTCGGCCTAGTGGTTAACCAATTAAATTGCCAATGAACCAAACATTTTGTTCACTTTCTCAATCAAACCTTGTCAAATCATGTTTTGAAATTAAATATGAATGTACTCAATAGTCAAGAACGGTCCCAAATTTTATAAAGTCGAGTTTTTTTAATCAAAGCATACTGATTTTGAACAGATGCTTTCAACTTGCTATTCTTCTGTTTTTGATCCAATTTAAATTCTGGTTTATTAAACTCTGGGTGCTTTATTCACAATCAATAACCAAACTCATAACCTTCAATCTTAAAAACGCCTTCTTTTGGCCTTTTTTTGCATATTTCATATAACTTTATAATTAGGGAAGTGATAGCCGCGAGCCGTAGCAGGTATCTGTTCAATCAGAGAGATAAGCTGCGTTCTCGTAGGTCCTGTTTGTAACGGTGACCGATTAGATTGGCCAGCAAAAAAGACACTGTTCTCTGCTGTAAAATCACTTCCCGGTGGTTTGGAACCCACCTAAAACTGTAGGTCCAACTCATCAATCACCATCATCCAACTCATTACCCACGCACAGGTCTCAGACCGACGTGGGCTTCATCCTCGAAAAAAAATCGCAGTACTTAATGTTTTAAATAATTTTACAGTCCATTTCGCAACGAATGCATTCAATTCACCACCTAAATGAGGGCTTTAGAAGCCTAAAGCTTTCTGAATGAGTGCTAATTTATTGATCTCTTATTGAAAATGATAACTTCACTCTTTTGCTGTATTTCTTTCTGTATTGATGCGTTTAAAAAGGAATAAACTTTTGCAATTATATTGAATTTTTTTCGCAAAAACCTGTAACCTTTTTTAGGAAATTGTTAGCCGCGAACCGTAACAGGTACCTGTTCAGTCAGATAAGATAAGCTGCAAATTCCTAGGGTAAGGGTGACCGAATAGATCGGCCACCAAAAAAGAGGGTTCTCAGCTATAAAATCACTTGCCGATGATTCGGAACTCACCTAAAACTGTGGGTCCAACTTATCAAACATTAACATTCAACACATTACATTACCCACGCACAGGTCTCAGAACTATCTGAGCTTCACCTTCCGAAAAATATTATATTATTAATCTACTGTAACGTTAAATGTATTACAGGTTTAGGAGGTTCTAGAGGCTAGAGGTCCTGTACTTATTGGTTAAATGATTGCCAGATTAATATGAGTGAGACGAATTATCTTTACCCAGCCGCCTGGTCAAATCTGCCAGGCAACAAACTCTATTTCCACCTATGGTAGTCACTCATAATATTCCTTTTAATAGTATACCGATATTGTTAATTGTTATAAACACTATCCTATTTAAACAAGTTTGAAATGTACAGCCTAGAGTTCATATTACACACAGCCAATTCGCTTGAAAATTATCAACGTTTTGATAAGGATTTCAGGACCTGTGGGAAAGGCTTGAGCCCCAAAGCCCCCCATGTCAAGCCACTAGTTATGAACATTATTCTACTTTAAAAGCTGAATACATGACATGTACCAACACTAATCAGCCTACAGCACATATTCTCCATAATAAATTATCTTGAAAATAATTAACAATTTTTCAAAGAGCTCGGGTTCTTGGGGGGGGGGGGGGGGTTGGCTTAAGCCCTCTAATCCCCCTTCCTTGGGTGCGCCACTGGCTCACTTCCCATTTCATCGCACAACGCACCAAAGACCCTTAAGTTTTTAGATTGTAATTGATAAAATTAACAGGTTCACACGAATCTGTGTGAGTCATCTGGGAGCAGTGGACAAAATAGAGTGGAGTAAATAGAGTTGACTCAGTGGGTGGTGGGTTTACTAACCCCTCCCACGGTCAATCACTCTTACATATTACTCCCTTCAAAAAATTTCTCAGAATATAAATATAATACATATTATACAATATTCATACAGGGTAAAGGAACCAAACGCTGACAAAAGCGCTTGGCTGACTTAATTGAGCCTCAATTGTGGCGCGCGACCACAACTACAGTCGCTCAGTATAGCAAGGCTGTTGGATATAATTAATTTCCACATCTATTACACATTGCTTTGCTTTCTCAAATGATTCCATTTAAACATAAATTAATAATGTAATAGGTGATATTGTAGTGAATGTGAACACTATGTATATATGATGACCATTCCACATTGTTCTAGTTCTTCCTTGGCCATGGATTGAGGCCTACTCATTGATTTCAATTGAATTCCTGGATTTCTTGTTCCATGACGAACTGCGTTGTTAGTATTAACTTTTCAAGTGAATTCAACGACTTGCAGTCAAATTTTTATTAAGAATAAGTAGTATTTCACTTACTTTGTAGGCCAAACGTTTTCGAGTTGTTGAAAACCATCTTCAAGGCATCATGAATATCGATGTTGGTTTTTTGGTTAGAAGAGCTGTGGTTTCTGTATAATGTGGTCAAAAAGTTTGTGTGATTTAAAATTTAACTGTTCGTTATAGAAGAAAATGAGCGAACTAGTTGATTACAATGAGGACTCTTAAGCTATTATTATTGATTTTCAAATTTCTCTACTATGCTTATTAATTATTAGTATATTATTAATCATCAAATAGGCTATATTAGACATTATCATTATTTTAATTATTGTTAATATCAATCTCTAGTATGTTTTATATGTATGATTACTATTTGATATATAAAATTAAATTAGCTCATTCAAGGTATGTCAGCTACTGGTGTCAAGGTATGTCAGCTACTGGAGGTGACCAAAAATAGAGGTGTCAGCTATTGGTATAGATATCAAGTGATTTTAAAATCAAAATTTCTTGTTGAAATTAGTATCTAAATTGTTCCCAATTTCAATCAGCTATTTAAAAGACTTGAATAAATAGATTGTAAACATTTTTTTATTAATCCGTACAATAGCCCAAAAGTAAATAGATAATATTCATGAATTAGGGAAGTGATAGCCGCGAGCCGTAGCAGGTCTCTGTTCAATCAGAGAGATAAGCTGCGTTCTCGTAGGTCCTGTTTGTAACGGTGACCGATTACATTTGGCCAGCAAAAAAGACATGTTCTCTGCTGTAAAATCACTTCCCGGTGGTTCGGAACCCACCTAAAACTGTAGGTCCAACTCATCAATCATCATCATCCAACTCATTACCCACGCACAGGTCTCAGACCTATGTGGGCTTCATCCTCAAAAAAAAAAAAAAAAAAAAAAAAAATTGGCTCACTAAGGTGTCAGCTGCCGGTTCCTTCACTCTAGCTTCAAATTGAATGAATGATCTTTCAAATTTTTAGTTTTTCAAATTGTTTCTTACAATTTTTCTAAGCAATGTTGGGTTACGTCCCCAATACTCCTCCCCCCCCCCCCCCTACTTATTACGCCTATGCTTGGGAGAGATGCAGTTCTTCTGTAGTCTGCCCCAGATGCCAAAGTCAAGAACCAAGAAAACAATCAAAACACAATTTGATTTTTCTTATCTTCTCTTATAGTGTTTATTCCATGGTTTCTGATAGTTTTAGGATAGTTACGACCCACCTGTAACTCTTCTGCAACCCACCGGTTGGGAACCGCTGGAATAGAATATTCTATTTTCTCTAGTCACCGGCTGGTGCTGGAGCAAGGCTATATACATGAAATTAGCAAGCATTGTCTCCCGATATTCATCGGCTAAAATCACAATGATTTCCATTTACTATTTGTGTGGGTTAATGGACATGCATGTCGCTGACCCGGCCATGTCTGAATTTTTTCAAACAATTTATGCCAATATTTAGAACCTATTTCGTACTATTTAGTACCAGCTATAAAAAATTTGTACTTCAACCCCCAACTGAGAAACCGAATTTTTTAGATAACTGGTTAACAACTGGTTGCCGGGGGTTAGCTCCAATAGCACAATTACTTGAAAATCTTTTCTCAATTGTTATTTTAAAATTATAGTTCATAATTTTCTTTTCAAACTAATACACTATGATCAAATTCCCTTACCAAGCATATTTCAATTTGTGATATGAAACAACTTCCTTTCTTCCACCACATCCACCCTTTTGTGAGTTAATAAGAAGTACTTAGGTATGATTTTTATCTATTTCGAAAAAATGTAATTCAGATTTTTGATAAATTCTGTTTAAAAAGTAAAAGAATATCGAAAGTTCAATTGATTTTGAGAATTGGCTGAAAATTGAAAATATTAACTGACAGAAATAACTACAAATGGCCCACAAATAATCGTCAAATTTGAGCTAGTAGCTCAAATCGTTTAATGAGTCTTTATCCAGTAATCATGAGAAGAGATTCTATAGCGACAAAGATTTTTGTTTATAGGAACAGTTGATAGCTATTTCTGTGGAAGAATGGAATACAGGTAATAGAACTAACATATTTCTATTAGAGGTGTGAAAGCAACTGCAAAAAAGATTTTTTGGTTTCAGTTCAGCAATTCAAGTGAATTTTAAATTGGGATATTAAAGAGAACGTTTTTGGACTCTAAGATAACATTTTCGGACACATAAGGAATGACACAATCTTAGTCTCCAAAAATGTTTCAAACCCAATTATTATTTTGAAACATAACAAAGCGTTATCAAAAATCGCTTATAATAGAAAAATCAATCTGCAGTTATCTGTTCTTTAGAAAATTTGCAAATTATAAAGATATGGATATTAAAGGCTGTGTAACAGCGGGAAGGTCTTTAAATAGTGCCGAAGCTGATTAACAAAACGGGGAAGTGAGAAATGATTGGACGTAGTGATGAAGACGGAGACATTATGGAAAGATGAAGAATGAAAAGGATGTGGGTGAGCGAGCGAGTGAGTGAGAGAGAGAATTAATGAGAAGGACCTCCACAACAGACTGGAAATAATTATCACGCTCTGTGTTGTGTTATCGATGGCTGGCAGCATGTGACATCAACCAGCAGTTGTAGGCCTATAAGATGCGAGAATCAGCTGTTCTATGACGAATGAAAGTGAACATCTAAAAAATTAAGTTGGTTTCAGAAACAGTTGGTTTCAAACGGTAGCCAACCTTCGTGAAGCTGGCCCCACCCAAAACGGCAGAAACTATAAGTTGTATATCATGAGATACTTCAGAGTTTCTGCTATTTAATGCCGCAAAAATAAATTTTCTGCTGTTTTCAGGAAAAAAGTTATTCAACTTTAAAAAAATTAATTACTGGGTGGGGCCAGCATCACGCGGCCCCACCCACTTCGCAAAACTAAATGAAACACATATCAATAATTTCTGCTGAGTTTCTGCTATTAAATGCCACAAAAATAAAATTTCTGCTGCTTTCAGAAAAAAAGTTATAGCCAATTTGATTTTTGGGTTAATGAAACTTATTTCGCTGTAACTCGGTTAATATACACGTTACAATAACGGGCTAAGTGTCAATAACGGGCTAAGTATGAAACCAATTGTTTCTGAAACCAACTGAATTTTTTTAGATGTTCACTTTCATTCATCATAGAACAGCTGATTCTCGCATCTTATTCTTATAGGCCTACAACTGCTGGTTGACGTCACATGCTGCCAGCCATCGATAACACAACACAGAGCGTGATAATTATTTCCAGTCTGTTGTGGAGGTCTTTCTCATTCATTCTATCTCTCACTCACTCGCTCGCTCACCCACATCCTTTTCATTCTTCATCTTTCCATAATGTCTCCCTCTTGTCTTCATCACTACGTCCAATCATTTCTCACTTCCCCATTTTGTTAATCAGCTTCAGCACTATTTACAGACCTCCCCTCTGTTACACAGCCTTTATTATCCATATCTATATAATTTGCAAATTTTCTAAAGAGCAGATAATTGCAGATTGATTTTTCTAAGAAAGCGATTTTTGGTAACGCTTTGTTATGTTTCAAAATAATAATTGGGTTTGAAACATTTTCGGAGACTAAGATTGTGTCATTCCTTATGTGTCCGAAAATGTTCTCTTAGTGTCCAAAAATGTTCTCTTCAATATCCCAATTAATTTGAAATTCACTTGAATTGCTGAACTGAAACCAAAAAATTTTTTGCAGTTGTTTTCACACCTCCAATAGAAATATGTTAGTTCTATTACCTGTATTTCATTCTTCCACAGAAATAGCAATCAACTGTTCCTATAAACAAAAATCTTTGTCGCTATAGCCTATTGCCTAAATTATGATTGCTCACCTTTTTCAAGAACTGTTATGTATAGGCTATAGAATCTCTTCTCATGAGTACTGGATAAAGACTCATTAAACGATTTGAGCTACTAGCTCAAATTTGACGAATTTTTGCGGGCCATTTGTAGTTATTTCTGTCAGTTAATATTTTCAACTAATATTTTCAATTTTCAACCAATTCTCAAAATCAATTGAACTTTCGATATTCTTTTACTTTTTAAACAGAATTTATCAAGAATCTGAAATTAAATTTTTTCGAAATAGATAACCCCCCCATTGCTTAGAAAAATAGTAAGAAACAATTTGAAAAACTAAAAATTTGAAAGATTATTCATTTAATTTGAAGCTAGGGTGAAGAAACCGGCAGCTGACACCTTAGTGAGTCAATTCATGAATATTATATATTTACTTTTGAGCTATTGTACGGATTAATAAAAAAATGTTTACAATCTATTTATTCAAGTCTTTTAAATGGCTGATTGAAATTGGGAACAATTTAGATACTAATTTCAACAAGAAATTTTTATTTTAAAATCACTTGATATCTATACCAAGAGCTGACACCTCTATTTTTGGTCACCTCCAGTAGCTGACATATGCCTACCTTGACACCAGTAGCTGACATACCTTGAATGAGCTAATTTGATTTTATATATCAAATAGTAATCATACATATAAAACATACTAGAGATATTAACAATAATTAAAAAAATGATAATGTCTAATATAGCCTATTTAATGATTAATAATATACTAATAATTAATAAACATAGTAGAGAAATTTGAAAATCAATAATAATAGCTTAAGAGTCCTCATTGTAATCAACTAGTTCGCTCATTTTCTTCTTTATAAAACAGATCTAACAGTCTAAATATATTCCAAGAATAAAAAAAAAAATAAAATAATAAAATTTATCATAAATTCATTTTAATAAATTGCATAAAATTTAAATTCTCAAAGGTAATTTAAAGTGAATTAAATAAGTTCATCTCATGAATAAGGATTGGATAAAAGCCAATTGAAGTAAAGACTATAAAAACTGTTAATTAAATCCAAATTCAAAATGCCTTCAAATATTATTTATCAGGAACACTGAATTTTCGATGGTCGATAACTGGAGTATGCTCAGCAAATATTTTTTTAATGACAACTTCTTTTGAATACCACATTTTCTATTCATTGCAAACAATTGAAATCAATGAGTAGGCCTCAATCCATGGCCAAGGAAGAACTATTATTAACTAAGAAGAATTATCTTAAGATAGAAACTGCAAAACTAGAACAATGTGGAATGGCCATCATATTGTCGGGCTTGATTCGACTCTGCCCTCGATAATTAAAAATAATATTTGAAATAAGTATCTCCTCCTTGGAAATATCGGATGCGGTAGAGCTTCAGGTTTGATCAAGGCGTAAAACTTGGCGATTCGAATCAAACCATACAAGAAAAGCAAAATGCCCCTCAAGTAATCCTTATAATTATTTCTCATAGGCCTTGGAAGGACATATTACTGATCAATTGCAGATTTCCGGTCGTACCCAAATCTTATGCTAGTAGGAAAAAATGTAACCAATAAATTCAGTATCACCTGTGAAGTGGCCGCTATTATTTGGATAACGCCACTTTATGTGATACACCTTCAGATCCACTAGGGACCGAATACTGTTTCTACCCTTGCTCAATCTTGAACAGGTAAATTCAACAATTGAACCCCTGACTCGCAAATGAATTATATAAAATAGTTGGACCAGAGCAATCGTCAAACAGGGTGTAAAACAGAATAATGTAAGAAATAATACTTGAGAAATTTATTGGCACAAAAAAGAGAATATGTTCCAAGCATGGAACAGAGAATTTAGTATGAAATTTATTAAAAATGAATGGAGATTGAATCTATGGTTATTAAGTTTAAGAAATATTTTTAAAATGTTGTAGAAAGATTTTTTTTTAAATTGAATATAGTTTGCGTGATTTCACCTCACTAAGGGTGTTTCTTGACCACGAGGATGACGATTCGTGCCTGTACAGTGGTAATTTAAATTAGGAATCGTCCAATATGGATATTATTCGACGACACTTTTAATACGCGCACAAATGGAATTCCATTGATTTATATGACTTTATATTCACCACTTTGATGCATGAGGTCGACAGAAGGCGATGTGGAATATTGCTATCCCCTTATTTGGTGGCCATCGTGTACCTCATGATTCAGCTGGGCTTAAGTCGTAGTTAGAGTTTCACAATGTTTTAAAATAATTTAAAAACTAGACATAATCGTCGTTAGGAGCTCTACATTAAATATTCTGTGGTCCTGCCTGAGAATTTACATTTACACTGAATTTTGCAAATTTTTAGCCACACAAATTATTGGGCTACGAATCTTACAAAATTCTTACGAAATTTTTACATAGAAAAAGTCACGTGACATCCACAATTACAGGGGTTGAAACCTCTATGGAATTCTGCATGTCACGGACTAAACAAATAAAACAATGAGAAATTTATACAACTCCATTTTTTATGGATGGGGAAAATAATGAGCGGTCCTTAGCATTTACAATATAGTTTTTAGAAAATAGAATAATTTGAACATAATTTGGTTGGCAAAACTTGTCGGAAAGCCGGTTCATTTACAGCTGATAGATTACTGATAAGGACGGTAAACAATGAATCGAATAAAGTTTTGGTTAATTGTTACTATTTCTATGGATGATTGAATAAATACTTATTTTACAGTAAATTAGGTTCGTATTATGATTTATTTATCCGATTTGGTTTATTAATAATCTATTCAAATTATTCTTAATTAATTGCTTCTTATTTCTTGGTGAAATAGTCGTATTAAGCATAGACTAGGCTGCTACGTCTAGCTTAAATCTTTTTTTTGTAGATAATAATTAATTTAGTGCCCGTATCTCATTTAATGAAAATGCGACCCCACAATATATACATAGTGTTCACATTCACTACAATAGTACCTATTACATTATTAATTTATGTTTAAATGGAATCATTTGAGAAAGGCTCTGAGAATATTGACGTATGGTGATTTCTGCGCCCACTGTAAGCCTATTTTCCATCGTCTGGGCCTGCACACTGTCTATGGGCAGTATATTTTGACATCGCTCCTATACGTCAAGACTCACCAGGCATCCTTTACTGTAAGAAGGCAGATTCACGCCCACAATACAAGAGGAAGAGCAGATATCGACCTACCTAGATGTAGACTCTCAAGGGTGAAGGACTGTTTCCCTGCATTGGCAATGAAGATGTTTAATAGATTGCCCCCTTCTCTTCAGACTGCTCATTTCAACAGGTTCAAGAATGTGATGACAGGGTGGCTGATTGAAAGGAGTTACTACAGTGTGAATGAGTTTCTGAATGACAACTTGAGTAACTTATCCTCAACACCGCCAACTCTTGCCAATCAAGTGACTTAATATTTATTTTTTTTCTTGTAATTGTTGACAATTAGTCAAAGTATGACTATATAGTGAATTATGTGTTTTGACGTGATCTATCCAGGAATGCCTGGGCATTGGTCAAGAAATTGGAAATTGGAAATTGGAAATTGGAAAGCAAAGCAATGTGTAATAGATGTGGAAATTAATTATATCCAATAGCCTTGCTGTGGTCACGCGCCACAATTGAGGCTCAATTAAGTCAGCCAAGCGCTTTTGTGAGCGTTTGGCTCCTTTACCCTGTATGAATATTGTATAATATGTATTATATTTATATTCTGAGAAATTTTTTGAAGGGAGTAATATGTAAGAGTGATTGACCGTGGGAGGGGTTAGTAGATCGCCCCCCCCCCCCACCACCTGAGTCAACTCTATTTACTCCACTCTATTTTGTCCACTGCTCCCAGATGACTCACACAGATTCGTGTGAACCTGTTAATTTCATCAATTACAATCTAAAAACTCAAGGGTCTTTGGTGGGTTGTGCGATAAAATAGGAAGTGAGCCAGTGGCGCAGCCAAGGGAAGGGGATTGAGGGGCTTAAGCCCCCCACCCTCCAAGAACCCGAGCTCTTTGAAAATTGTTAATAATTTTCAAGAAAATTTATTATGGAGACTATGTGCTGTAGGCTGATTAGTGTTGGTACATGTCATGTATTCAGCTTTTTAAGTAGAATAATGTTCATAACTAGTGGCTTGACATGGGGGCTTTGGGGCTCAAGCCTTTCCCTCAGGTCCTGAAATCCTTATCAAAACCTTGATAATTTTCAAGCGAATTGGCTGTTTGTAATATGAACTCTAGGCTGTACATTTCAAACTTGTTTAAATAGGATAGTGTTAATAGCAATTAACAATATCGATATACTATTGAAAGGAATATTATGAGTGACTACCATAGGTGGAAATAGAGTTTGTAGCCTGGCAGAATTAGATTTGACCAGGCGGCTGGGTAAAGATAATTCGTCTCACTCATATTAATCTGGCAATCATTTAACCAATAAGTACAGGACCTCTAGCTTCTAGAACCTCCTAAACCTGTAATACATTCAACGTTACAGTAGATTAATAATATAATATTTTTCGGAAGATGAAGCTCAGATAGTTCTGAGACCTGTGCGTGAGTAACGTAATGTGTTGAATGAGTTGGACCCACAGTTTTAGGTGAGTTCCCCATCATCGGCAAGTGATTTCGTAGCTGAGAACCCTCTTTTTTGGTGGCCGATCTATTCGGTCACCCTTACCCTAGGAATTTGCAGACTGAACAGGTACCTGTTACGGTTCGCAACTAACAATTTCCTAAAAAAGTTTTACAGGTTTTTGCGAAAAAAATTCAATACAATTGCAAAAGTTTATTCCTTCAAAACGCTTCAATACAGAAAGTAATACAGCAGAAGAGTGAAGTTATCATTTTCAATAAGAGATCAATAAATTAGCACTCATTCAGAAAACTTTAGGCTTCTAAAGCCCTCATTTAGGTGGTGAATTGAATGCATTCGTTGTGAAATGGACTGTAAAATCATTTAAAACATTAAGTACTGCGATTATAAAGTTATATGAAGTATGCAAAAAAGGGCCAAAAGAAGGCGTTTTTGAGATTGAAGGTTATGAACTTATGAAGGTTATTGATTGCGAATAAAGCACCCAGAGTTTACAAAACCAGAATTTAAATTGGATCAAAAACAGAAGAATAGCAAGTGGAAAGCATCTGTGCAAAATCAGTATGCTTTGATTAAAAAAAAACTCGACTTTATATGAAATTTGGGACCGTTCTTGACTATTGAGTACATTCATATTTAATTTCAAAAAATGATTTGACAAGGTTTGATGGAGAAATTGAACAAAATGTTTGGCTCATTGGCAATTTAATTGGTTAACCACTAGGCCGACAATAAATAAACATCATTATATCATGTTAATTTTGTGAATTTTTGTAAAATATCAATTGAAATATCAATATTAATAATCTGGTAATCTCGATTCGCGTTTAGACTGGCATTTTTCGTTCACTTTATTATCAACACAAAGGTCTCATATGAGCATCATAAAAATAAATAGTAGTGAATCTTGTAGCACGTTTCAGATAATTTTACACTGGTTCCATTTAATTCACGCCATCTATATGAAGACCTTAGTCATTTCTGAATGGATGATGGCTGTAATCTTAATAGCTGTAATCTTTCGCCCTCTTTATTTCTGTAACAAAGCGTCCGGACTTACATTCATTCTAATTTTTTATCCTCATGAGATGTTGCTTATGCAGTATGGCAGAATCATTTTGAACTCTTGAAACACTCTGTACAAATAAACTCATGATGGACACATTTTGTTTACCCATTGCTTATTTTGCTAATGCTATTTTAAAAAGTCAAGTAATGAATCAATAAGAGGTCACAATAAACTTTATTGCCCACACATAAACTTTATCAGGCAACATTCTTGTAAAAAGAGCTCTGAAAAATCCTAATTTTAATGCCAAAAGTCTGGTTGTGCCCCTGAAGTGAGCAACTACTCCATTGTGAAGTCCATTGACTATCCATAGGAAACGTTCTTGCCAGGTTGATTCAGGCTTCATGATAATGTACGGTTGTTCGTTCGTATCACAATATTGCAAGTAGGAGAGTTGAAAGCTCTTGTCTTTTTTGACAAATGCCTTGATGATGAGGTTTGGTTAATAAAGTTAGCTTACTTAGCGTATATTCTTAGTTCTCTGAATACTCTTAATATGAAAAAAGATATTCACAAATTATTTAAAAGACAAGATTGATGCTACTATCAAAGAGATACAATGGTGGTCCGATAACATTTAAAAAAATGTATTATTTGATGACTTACGACTTCTGAACGATTTTTTGGATGATAAAATTATTACAGAACAACTATCAAAGTAAATAAAGAAACTTCCAAAATGATCTATGATCATCTTAAAGCCTTGGCTTCTGAACTAAAACACTACTTTTCACTCATAGAAGAAGGAAAACAATGGATTGAAAATCCATTTGATGAGGACAACAAACTTAAATAATCTCAGCCTTACGACCTCCCAGTTACTCTTTTAAATCTTAAAATATTACAGTAACTGAACATTTCTTACACATTTTCTCTTAACAATTTGAGTTATTAAACTATTCACAATCGTTGTATGTAGATGCATCAGTTTAAAATATTTTAACAAAATTAAATTCTTTTAAAAAATAATACTGTATTCATCAAATTTTGTATTGCAAAATAAGAAGTGTGTTCTGTGAAGTTTTATATTCAAATACTGAGTTTAAAATGTGTGGCTATTTTAGGTCTCCCTTTATTTTTTGGGTGATTTTTTTGAAAAACCAGTAATTAATTATTTTGCAGGAAAAAGAGCTCATTGAACTGCCGCGATTCTATCATTTAATAAGGAGAAAGATTTAACAACATTTCGGATGGTGACGAGGATAGAATATCCAACAATATCCGTAATTGCGATTAGATTTCTGATGGTATTCTCCACCCAGGGGCGTATTCAAGGGGGGTCCCCGGGTCCGGACCCCCTCACCCACATTTGAGATGACTAAGCACTAGATAGAATGCTTTTTTGCTGTAGGAAAGGTTCTTGAGAATAATTCTATACCAGTGATAATAATTCTAGTGAACAAAATTTAATCTAGACGGAATTAATATTACAATATTGGAGTGTTGAAAACTGAGCATCGCGGCTGTTATTGTATCCATTATTGTAGCATGTTTAGACTATCTTTATACGATAGAGGAGAATGTATGGTACATTATCGAGAAAGAGTGGGTTAGAATTTCATGACAAAGCTGAGAGAAGTCATTAGTCTAGAAATAGAAAAAACGTATTATAGTAGCATAGCTCGCAAATGTTGACATTGTGAATTCTTTTTCCATGATAAAATAACAAAATGAATTTATAGACTTCCGTTTGAGCTTTTCAACTGTCCAGAAGCTCAGTTTCTGCGTGGATCACGGTCGGTGTTGAAGTAAAATTAATAATTTCGTTCTCGGTCCTGGTACAATGCCATACAATCTTGCATTTATACAAGTTTTAATAAAGAATAAAATAATTGCTGCCATTTAATATTAGTTTTCAATTTTTCAATTATTGGATTTTTTATTTTTCGTTTTAAGTTGGTTTTGACTGAAAAAAGAAAATATCCATTACTTTCACGCAAAAACAGCTAAAACATTAATAATTAAAGAAGCATTGACTTCATCCTCAAACAGTAGTTGTGATAGTTCAGAAATCAATCAGGTGTGGGATTTCTTCATTTGTTGAAACAAATTAATTGAATCCAATCTCAGGGACTTGACTCATAATTTCTTTGAGAAGTTCATGAGTCTTGCTGGTGAAATTTGGTAAGTGCATATAAATTTAAAGATTTAACACCATTTTCTGCAAATAATAAATTGAAAACGATATTGATTTTCCCAATATTGGATGGTGCACACACAATTCAAAAGTACACTGTGTCTCATTTGTTGCTTTCTGTTCTTCTCATTTGAATACTTATCAAAGTTGATCAGTGGTAGTTTTGATATGTGCTGTTTCAAGTTCATTTTTCAATTCAGAGACAATATGATTATTTTTTCAGACAACACTATTATTATCAATCCATGAATTGTATTTCGAATCAAAGCCCAACCATTTCACATACAATTTGTTTCCTTTCTTCTCTAGTACCCTCTCAATAAGTACACATCAGGGTACTTGGTTTCTCCATTTCATACTCATAGAATGCACCCTTTTAATGTATTGTTGTCTTCACCTATTCCCTTCACCTTTCATCTCACATGGGATGGGTGTCGAAAAATATGTTTTCTTTTTAAAAACATGGAGTTTGGAAATTGTAAAATGGGTTTAGCAACTTTTTAATATCTTAGAAAAAAAAACATTAGTATATGTATAGTGTAATAAGTAGTACAGTATGATTTTTTAATGAATTGAAATAGGTTAAAATTGATGAACTACGGCTGCTGTGATACTTGCTGTAGTTACAAAGTGAATAAAAGTTTTAGGATTTGATTGCCATTGGCGGTGGTGGGGGGGGGGGGGGGTAGTCAAGGAGTGTTGTATGTAGGTAAAGTGGAACCCCACTTGAAAATTTTTGGATACGCTATTATGTCACCACCATATGAACGCCCTTTTTTAAATTTTCGCTTTCATAAAAAACAAATACGGAAATCAACTCAAGGTTGAAAGTGACTTAAGATTAAAAATACCTTCATTCAACCCTGACATTGACGTTTTAGTGCAAACGAAAAAGTCTCGAATACCTCATTAATCGTTACTTAAAAACAGCAATTTGAGTTATTAAAAGGTTGTGATAACAATTTTCTTAACTGTAATCATATCAAAGCCGTATTGATATATTTTGATTAAAAAATTAAAATGGTCTTTGAGTAAGCCTATTTTTATAATATTCTAGTTCTTTTTCTCACCTATATAGGAACATTTGTTAGTGAGTAAGAAATAGTGAAAAGAAACTTGTTGCATATATTGCAAGCATAGGGGAAAGTGGGAGAATACCGTACACCCCATTTTTGAATCCTCTGGTAGTAGTTAGTAGCACGTGATGACATTCCACAATAATTGCTTCAATGGGAGGGAGCCGCTTCGATAAGCAACACACATCACCACATACAGCAGCCGGCTGTGACGTCATATTACAAATAATCTAGAAAAATCGACTACTCCGTTGGGGTTGATGTATTAAATAAATAATTTAACTGGACACACAACTCAATATAATTGAAACTTATTACTTAATACTACTAAGCACATACATACCAAAGAGTAAGATGAGTTACCCTACCACCAGTAGTTCTGTGAAGAGTAGTCCTCACGCAATAAACCCTTCAAATATTTGAAAGATATTTCGCGAAATTTTACCCATTGCCAACTTCATATTAGGGGGAGAACAGGACAAGGGGAGCTGATTTTTTGGAGCATTTTGTTAGCTTTAACTTTGGTGAGAACAGAGAAATTGATGAATCTTAATTATCGTTTCCAATGTATAAGTGAAAAACCGAAAAATTGTACCCTTTTTTAACCTGACTTGAGTTTTGACTTTTGTAGTTATGGTTTCCAAGTTCTCTTCAAAATCGTTTAAAAACCTTATTTAAAAAACCTAAATCTTATTATTTTGTATATTATGTAATATAATAGGACTATGTGCATTACTAACAATGCTCAAATGCGTTTAGAATGCACAAATTCAAATGTAACTTTCAAACATTTCCTAGGGGGGGGGGGACCCCCGAACCCCGCTTTTGCTGAGAGGTAAACCATACCCGCCGACCACCCGGTAAGTTACAGCTCCGGTACTTCTCAATTCAGAAATTAAGCCTTGCTCTGGCATGTATGTACATTAGTAGTAGCATTGTCTCAAATGACCGGTCTATGCTGATGTGTCATTAACCGAGTTACAGCCAATTAATTTTCGTTGACCCAAAACTTAATTGGCTATAACTTTTTTCTGAAAGCAGCAGAAACTTTACTTTTCATGACATTGAGTAGCAGAAATTCAACTGAAAATCTTGACATATATTGAATTGAAATTTTTGAAGTGGGTGGGGCTGGTTAAAAATAACATTGGTTTAAATGGCAAAATAGTTTATGCTACATCTTTTTTGCTGGTGTAGCTACGGCTATGCTGTTAGTGTCATTCGATAGCCACTGTTTAGCAGTAAAGATTGACACATAGCCTGTTATTGTAATGTGTATATTAACTGAGCTACAGCCAATTAGTTTTCATTAACCCAAAACTTGAATGGGCTATAGCTTTTTTTCTAAAAGCAGCAGAAAATTTATTTTTGCGGCATTAAATAGCAGAAACTCAGCAGAAACTATTGATATGTGCTTTATTAAGTTTTGCGAAGTGGGTGGGGCAGCGTGATTCTGGCCCCACCCAGTAATTAATTTTTTTAAAGTTGAATAACTTTTTTCCTGAAAACAGCAGAAAATTTATTTTTGCTGCATTAAATAGCAGAAACTCTGAAGAATCTCATGATATACAACTTATAGTTTCTGCCGTTTTGGGTGGGGCCAGCTTCACGACGGTCGGTAGCCATGGCTTAATAGTAAAGATTGACACTTAGCCCGTTATTGTAACGTGTATATTAACCGAGTTACAGCGAATTAAGTTTCATTAACCCAAAAATTAAATTGGCTATAACTTTTTTTCTGAAAGCAGCAGAAACTTTATTTTTACGGCATTAAATAGCAGAAACTCAGCAGAAACTATTGATATGTGCTTTATTAAGTTTTGCGAAGTGGGTGGGGCAGCGTGATTCTGGCCCCACCCAGTAATTAACTTTTTTAAAGTTGAATAACTTTTTTCCTGAAAACAGCAGAAAATTTATTTTTGCGGCATTAAATAGCAGAAACTCTGAAGTATCTCATGATATACAACTTATAGTTTCTGCCGTTTTGGGTGGGGCCAGCTTCACGACAGTAAAAAGTACACGTATTAGAGCGGCTTCATGCAGAGTATGCGAACTATTTTACAAAGAACCTGACCAAATCACAAGTACCACATAATGAAGGCACTACAAGTTGCCGAATGAGTAAATCGATGGCTAGTTGCTAACTTCCGCCATCTTTTTAACTCTGTTTCGAATCATTTTTGAACCAAAGTTCATATGAATTTTAATTGGAAAAAGTAAATAGATTAGATTCATGTAGGAGGTTGTTCAAGAGAATTGGTCTCCTAACTATACCCTGTTTATATGTGTATGAAGCTACTTCATATGTAAAAAGAGTGGTATTAAACAAAATCTTGATGTACACGATTATAATAAAAGAAGACGAGGAGACTATCACTTGGTGAGTGTGATAGGGTGTTTAAGATCCAAAAGAAAGCGGTTAGGTGTATAGAAAGAGTAGATAGATTAGATTCATGTAGGCCGTTGTTCAAGAGACTTGGTCTCCTAACTGTACCCTGCTCATATGTGTATGAAGCTACTTTATATGTAAAAACTAATGATATTAACCAAAATCTTGACGTAAACGATTATTATACAAGAAGCCGAGGAGATTATCACTTGGTGAGTCACAATAGTAGCTTATTCAAACAAAAACCTAGTTATATTGGTAGGAAACTCTAAAACAAGCTACCGCAGTTTTTAATGTCTTGAAAATTTAGAAATATTTAAAAAATAATTGAAAAAATATTTAGTTGACAAAGCTTTTTATAGCGTACAAGAGTTCCTTTCACATAAAAATTAAGCCTCACCTCAACTAATCAATATAGTAATTATGGTAACTAATGTATGAGATTGTATAATTGTCAATCTGCCTTGTCTTATACCGTACTCTACTGGAGTCACCAAGACGTAGTAATCCTAACTTCAACGAAACATGACACTTTCTCTGTAGTGGCGAAGGTGATATTGTGGAAGGTATCCATAATGAATAATAATAATAATAATAATTAAATTTATAATAAATAAAAATTTGACGATTCCCCGATCCATGGACCGTGGCGAAGACACTGGATGTAAGATGTAAGATGTAAAATACGAAATTGTCATAACCATATTTATTGAAACTAGTTTCAGAAAGTTTCAATAAATGTGGTTGTGACGATTTCGTATTATTATTCATTAAAACATGATCCCTGGCGGCAGGCTGATGAAGCTTCTCTTTAGAAGTGAAATGCATCTCTCCAGTATAAGTGAGTGAAAGTAATATTTTAATAGAAATGCAGTGCCAGTTTTGATATTAGACGTAGTAATCTACAAAAAAAAATATTTTAATTGATACAACATTGTTGGTAACTCTATACAAAACACTGTATATACTTTAGGCTTTAGTTAGAGATTTAGATTGGCATTAGATTTATTGTCAAGTCTTATTAATCGGTTAAGCTCCCGGTAACTGGTAAACGTTATCGGTGGCTCAAATTTTTTAACGTCTATGAATTAGAGTAGACCAATCAGACGCCACCGGTAACATTTACCAGTTACCGGTAAAGCTTCCAGGAACTCGACCATTATGAAGATTAGGGTAATCAAAACAATCACTAATTAAAAAAATTAGTTGTAATGTTGTACTAATTTAATAATAGATAATGAAATACAGAAAACAACTAGAATTTAGGCCTAATTGATAGTTACAAAAATAGCAGCTTCAACATTATTACTAAATCATCACATTATTCAAGGCAAGATAAATTCTTGGATTTCTTGTTCCATAACGATAATATCAACTTTTTATTGTAAATTCAACGACTTGCAGTCAACGCTTTGAAGATGAGTCTCCATGACTCGAAAACGTTTGGCCAAAAAGTGAGTAGAAATATTATTTATTCACAATTTTTTTGTAGGATGAAGCCCACATAGATCTGAGACCTGTGCGTGGGTAATGAGTTGGATGATGGTGATTGATGAGCAGGACCTACTGTTTTAGGTGGGTTCCAAGCCATCGGGAAGTGATTTTACAGCAGTGAACAGTATATTTTTTGCTGGTCAATCTGATCGGTCACCCTTAAAAACAGTGCCCAGGAGAATGGAGCTTATCTCTATCTGATTGAACAGATACCTGCTACGGCTCACGATTAACACTTCCCTATAAAATTGACTAAAAGTCAATTACATATGAATATGACTAAAAGTCATTGAATTTACAACAAAAAACATGATAAATCCAATACGTTGAATTTATGAATTCAAAAGTTAAAATCATGGAAGTTGCACTAATTAAAATATAATTAATTATAGGCTAACAGTAACAGCTAATAAACGTTTAACATTTAATATAATGTTCATAAAATCAATTATTAAAAAATGTCGTATAAACAAAGAACTAGTAAATTATTCTATTAATCACAGATATTAAATAATAGCTTTAGTAATTTAACCAGGAATGCGATTAATCCGCAGGCAGTCTTTTAGATTCTGTGTCATTAAAATAATTGTCAATGAGCTTTTGAAGATTTGTTCGCATCAGAATTTCTTCTTGAAGGCTATCTGATACTGATGATATCTTATTTCGTAGGGCCTTAACCTCTTCTTTCAACGCGTACACCGTGTCTACGAGACTTCTGAAACATTGACAAATTTTAAATTATAAAAAATAAGTTGGAAATTGAAAGGAGCAGAAGGATAACAGACTGGAAATAAAACAGTTGAAATTGGAAAACTTATTTTTGAGACTGAGCGCAGGGTTACTAAATGGGATGCTATCTTGCAGAAGTTATTATACTTAATTCAACGAAACTACTATTTACATAAACGTTTATTTACAAGTGTTTTTTATAATAAGTTTATCCATCATATGCAATTGAAATCACATTTCTAGATAGCCCTCGGGCCCTCTTATTCATCTGGTTGAGCCTTCATATGAATTAAGTTATCATTCATAAGAATAACATATTTGTTTTAGAGAAACAAATCATTACTAATATTTCAATCAAATATAATAACAAGTAATTACTAAGCAAATGATAATTATACTACCGGTAATTTGATTAATATTGCTCTATAAACTCATTCATCAGACATGTAAAATCTGATCTGATTTGGGCAATCAGCTGTCTAAAACAACATAAGTGAAGGCTGGATGAAAATAGAAACGCAGCCTTGGTGACGTGATACAGAGTGACTTTTGTGGAAAACAGACATGATGTAGACTACAAAACTTTAATCAAGGGTTAGGTCTGATGTTTGTGCTTAATTTTGCGATGGTGATTACCATTGAGTACATAGAGTTTGCTCCTCTGTTCAAGCACCTTTATTTTTGGGTATGAGAGGAGTACTACACACAGAACTACTAGCTTATTTATAAATGACGGTAGAAGTTTTTTGAAGGATAAAGCCCACATAGGTCTGGCACCTGTGCGTGGGTAATGAGTTGGATGATGGTGATTGATGAGTTGGACCTACAGTTTTAGGTGGGTTCCGAACCACCGGGATGTGGTTTTATAGCAAAGAACAAAGTCGTTTTTGCTGGCCAATCCAATCGGTCACCCTTACAGAGAGGGCCCAGGAGAGCGTTGCTTATCTAATCTGATTAAGTTATACCTGCCACAGCTCACGGCTATTACTTCACAAGTAATTTATATCACATTCTGTTGTATTAAGTCAATTTAATTTTTCCATATTTTCATTTCAAACATTTTTTTCTATTTATTATCGTAAATAATCATTAAAAAAATGAAGTTGCTTACTTTTCTTCCACGACTGTCCGGTCTCCAAGCGACTCTTCAATGATAATTTTTTCTTCTTCTGCAATCAATACTTGCGGAGAATCAGAATCTGAAATTAGTGAATAAATTTGATGTGCTAAAGACATATACGGGTAAATTGAGGTAAAATATTTGAAAAATTAAATAAATATTATAAAATATCAATGTAGTTTATCATGAATCCAATACCAATTCCTGGAATTATAACATTACCACTACAACTTTAACACTATTCCTGGATTTCTTGTTCCATGACAAACTGAGTTGTTAATATTAACTTTTTATTCTGTTTTCAGGCAAAATCAATAATAAATTGAAATGTTTCCTTATGGATCTTCTAACTGTCCTATCTCTTTTTTTAGAAGGATGAAGCCCACATAGGTCTGAGACCTGTGCGTAGGTAATGAGTTGGTTGTTAATGATGATAATAATATAGAGTGAGTTGGATGATGATGATGAGTTGGACCTACAGTTTTAGGTGGGTTCCGAACCACCGGGAAGTGATTTTACAGCAGAGAACAGAGTCCTTTTTGCTGGCCAATCCAATCGGCGACCTTACAAGATGGCGCAGGAGTTTCGCAGCCTATCTCTGATTGAACAGGTACCTGCTACGGCACTCGGCTATCACTATAGTCATCAATGAGTGAAAAAATTATAGAAATTGTGTAACTCCTATGTAACTTATATACAGGGTGTTTCGGAACTCTCTACCAATACTTCTAGGCAGTGTTTCTAGACCACTAATAAAAGTAAATATTGTAATAAAATTTTTCTAAAATCCCCAGTTACTCACACAGCCGCCATTTTGTTTTTTCACTCATTATTTTTTTATTCGAACACCTCTGAATGTATAATTTTGAAATTTTGCATACAGCTTTATAACAATTAAAACAATCTAAAAAAAATAAATCAAAATTTTCCGACTTAATAAAACAAAATGGCGGTCATTTAAAAATCTTTGAACAGGATTAAATTGATAATGGCTAATGATATAAAAATTTGACTACAATTACTTTTTTAGATATTTTTATTGCAAATCCAACGATACCTAATTTTCTAAGATTGGCCAACAATTAACAGAGATATGCTACTTTTTAGGGTGTGCGGTGGTTGGAAGCGAAAAACTGCAACCCGTTCTCAACCATCGCACACCCTAAAAAGTAACATATCTCTGTTAATTGTTGGCCAATCTTAGAAATTGAGGTATCGTTGGATTTGAAATAAAAATATCTAAAAAAAGTTATTCTAGTCTAATTTTTATATCATTAGCCATTATCAATTTAATCCTGTTCAAAGATTTTAAATGGCCGCCATTTTTTTTTATGTCGGAAAATTTTGATTGATTTTTTAAGATTGTTTTAATTGTTATAAAGCTGTTTGCAAAATTTCAAAATTATACATTCAGAGGTGTTCGAATAAAAAATAATGAGTGAACAAACAAAATGGCGGCTGTGTGAGTAACTGGGGATTTTAGAGAAATTTTATTATGATATTTACTTTTGTTAGTGGTCCAGAAACACTGCCTAGAAGTATTGGTAGAGAGTTCCGAAACACCCTGTATATTTGATATTCTTGTCCATAAACAGTAGTTTTTAGCTGGCTGACTAAATTATCAACTTTAGTTTCAGCAAAGAGGATTGGATATTTCCAGAGAGGTTCGGAAGTAACTAGTCCCTAGTTAAGTCCGTGGTTTCAACATCTTCAATGTGTAAAGTGCTACTTAAAATCAGATTTCCTTGACTTGCAGACATTTTTTTGCCTAAAATAAAATTTGTTGTGCTCAACTGAGATCCACTTCAGCGCACAAGTATATGGCTTATGCTGGGGTGTAGTATACGGATCTATTAAATAAGTTATTTGATTTACTTCTTTAATATAGAATATTAAGTATAGCATAATAATATAATTATATACTGTAGTATTCATATAACTTGGCAGCGTGTAGCAGATGGAACATGCTACTTCTGAACCCAGCATACTGCTGCCAAGTTATATGAACACTACAGTAGTATAATATGATTGACCGAACGAAGAGAGGTCTCCATTTCAAATCGACCGTTTTGCATTTGTCTGTCTGTCTGTCTGTAACGCATCTTCGGCTAAACGCAAGGACCAAATTCTATACAAGTTTGCATAAATCTTCTTTAAGGAATGCCCAGTGATATATGAGTAAGGATTTCTAACATTTGCTAGCATTCAAAGGATATTTAAAAGAGAAAAAGTAAAGGCACTCAGGCCTTCTTCTACAGGAAACATATGATTTTTAAAATGAGCTTCTCGGTGATATGCAATTGGAATCAGATTTCAAGATAGCCCTTGAGCACTCTTATTCATCTGGTTGAGTCTTCATATAATTCAATTCAATTTATTCACAGTATCATTACAACAAAGGTCCTCCTAAACCAGTAGGTATCATTCATTTTTTTGTAATTGTTAATCTGACATGTCTTATACTCCTTAACTGGAGTCCCCCAGACGTAATCTACAAAAAAAATGAATCAAGTTATGACGTTGATTGGCGAATTGTTAGATACTGGAATAACCTATCTCGGGAATATACAGGTTGTTTTGCATCAAGTTATCAATACTTCAAGGGCTTGTTGTACTCACTAGTTATTAGTTACCGCCTTCCATCTTGTTTTATTCGATTTTTAAGCTTATTTTACATAGAACGTGATCAAATTACAAGTAAAATTAGGGCACTAAAATTAGTGAAATTACTACAATTTACTTATTTCTGAATCAGTAAATTGATGCGGCTAACTTCCGCCCAATTTAATTTTGTAACGAAGCATTTCCAGACGTATTTTTATAAACCCCCTTTTGGCTGCAGTTCCGTATGTACAGTTTTGGTACAAGAAATAGTGAAAATTTAACACTGCCTAATGTTCGCTTAAGGAAGACGTACGAAAGCCACTACTATCAGCAAATAAAATTGTTCAATAGGCTACCTCAAAAAATTAGAGTTCTTCCAGTTGAGAGTTTTAAGACTGTAGTTGACAAGTGGATTACATCCAAATCCCTCTGTTCAATAGAGGAATATTTTGAGTGTGATATGACTGGTTTTTAGGGTTAATTGTGACGACAGCATCTTGTGCAATTGTATTTTCTTCATGTATTGTGACTTTGCCTATTACTGTTGTAAGTTTATTGTCAATAAAGAAATCTTATCTTATCTTATGTAGTCCAGAGAATCGATATTCGATAGGTGAAATAATCGATAGGTGTTAGGTTTAGCTTTGGGTTTGGTACATGGTATACAGATCGACCGACTATCGATTCTCTCAGTCGATTATTTCACATACAGAATTGCAACCGATTTTTTAAATTATTTTATTAAGTACAAAAAGCCCAAAAAGTATTGGTAACCCTATGCGAAACATCCTGTATTTTTATAAATATACAAGTAGGCTAGTTCTGTGAACGGTAGATCTCACGGCAAAGAATACGAGTGATTGCATGTACTCAATGATAATCACCATCGCAAAATTAAACACAGTCATCAGACCTAACCCTTGATTCAATTCGCGTAGTATATTTCATGTCTGTTTTTCTAAAAAGGTCACTGTATCACACCAAGGCTGTGTTTTATATTTGCAAGACAGCTGATTGCTCAAATTAGATTTCAGATGTCTGATGTAAGAGCTTATAAAGCAATATCAATTAAATTTCCCATTTTGTATTGTATCTATATGTGGTATTATCGTATTTTGGAAACTATGTGTAAATAAATGAAGGATTTTTTTTGAGGATGAAGCCCACATAGGTCTGAGACCTGTGCGTGGATAATGAGTTGGATGATGGTGATTTATGAGTTGGACCTACAGTTTTAGGTGGGTTCCGAACCACCTAATAAATTTGTATATAATTTACTTAGTAATCACTTGTTATTGAGTATGTATATAGTTCCATAGCCGATTTTGACTGTAGGTGACTATTCAGGCCTCCACGTTAGGTTTTAATCAAAAAAGCGTACTACACAAACGAGGAGTGAGGTAGTTTGTGATTGCTTTCCTCACTGAGCAAATAAAAATGTATCAGTATGCCAAGCCTACCGAAACAAATTCTGAAGCTCTATGCTTATCAATCCACTCCCACATTTACACAGGGTCTGGCTGCACAGGTGAGTGTGTATACTATCTAGTACACTTCTGAGTACTTCCTACGTCCAAGCCATCATTTAACAGAGACGTTTGGAAAGCAACACAATTGATGTAGCCTTTTTTGTATCTGAGATGAACAAGATTTAATTCATCTCAAGCCACAATAAGGCAATTAATATAGAATAATCTACATTGTTATTATACTCAATTGAAATATTAGAAATGATTTGTTTCTTTCAAACAAATATGTTAGTCTTAAGCCGCGTCTCCACCAACCGAACATGTCTGCCAAACATTGTTGGCGAATACAAAAAACGGACAAACAATAAACTTATGGGTCATCGAACATGTTCGTGAGTTCAATTGAAATGTTCGGTCTGTGAGCGAACAGTGACGACCAACAACAGGTTCCCGCCACTACTCCCACCACATCGATCATAATGTTCGAGAAGGCGTCAACACCAAACAATGTTCGGCGACATCAGATAATTCGAGTGAACACTGTTCGCCGAGCATGTTCGGTTGGTGGAGACGCGGCTTTATGAATGACTAGCTCTTGTACCCATCCTTCGTATGGATTATGTTTAGAAATAAGACTAAATATGTTTCGGCTTCTTTGATAGCAACGCTCATGAAGCTGTTAGCAGCTTAGTAAACAACTTAGAACGTAAACAATTCAGTGACAGTTATCAGAGAGAATATTTGAGAACAGCTGATTGATATATCATGATAAATTATAGATGATTTGTTTCTATGTGGTAATAAAACTTAGAAGAAATGTATCCAAAATCGCACAATACTTTGTTTTTAAATGTTTATTATTCTATTAAAAAAAGTTAATTTAGTTTTTTATAGCTAAAGACATTGTCAAAAAGGTTTTCTATACTGATAAATGACTTTAATCCAGATCGATGCTCTCGTTTTTCAGGAGAAGGCCGCGTAAAATGTATCCACAATCGCACAATACTAGGTTTTTAAACATTTATTATTCTGTTAAAAAAAAAGTTAATTTAGTTTTTTATAGCTGAAGACATTGTCAAACAGGTCTTCAATACTGATAAATTACTTTAATCCCGATCGATGCTTTCGTTTTTCAGGAGAAGGCCGCGTAAAATGCCTTCGGGGCCGTGAGAGACAGACAGAAAATGAGATAAGACTTGTTTCGGCTTCTTTAATGTATAAAACGTAGAAACAACAAAAAAATATATAATTCTGATAAATGTACAGACAAAACTCTAATTTTATTTATATAGATAACTTCATTCATATGAATAACCCTCAATCAGATGAGAAGTCCAGAGGGCTATCTATGCATCTGATTCCAATTATTGCATATGATGGAGAAGCTCATTTTAAAAATAATGTTCCAATAGAAGAAGGCCTAAGAACCTTACATTTTCCCCTTTCAAATATCCTTTAATGACAAGCAAATTTCAAAAATACTTACACATACATCGCTGGGTATTCCTTAAATGAAGATCCATGCAAAATTTCATTGAATTTGCTCCACTCATTTAATGCGTTACAAACAGACAAATGCAAAATGGTCGAATTGAAACAGAGACCTCTCTTCGTTCGGTCAATAAAGACATGAAAATTCAGATAGCGAAGAAATCTCACCCATTTTTCAAAGAAATTGAGAAGTTGAGAAATTGAGAAGTGTTCTTCCCCATGCTATCCACACACGATACATGCCAATTTATACTTACCGTATTTGTAACAGAATTATTAAAAACAAAATAAATAAATGAATGAACAACAGTCATTTGCAAAAACAATACAATTTATTTAGCTATTCGATCTATACTAGAAAAAAAAAAAAAAAAAAAAAAAAAAACAGTTAACAATCTCAACATTTTATAAAATTCACACATACTTATTATAATTCAACGCATCCAATGAATAAGAATAAAATTTATAAGCTTATTTTCAACAATTATTTTATATTTATTACAAACTATTATTGTTAAGATTAGGATCAACTAAAGAACTTATGCTAAATTCTTTTAAAAGTCATATTTCGCAAAATACAATCTTGATAACATTCATAATATTGGCACTATTCAGTTTGCTATGCGATCAACAAGTTATATAATTCATTAATACATTATTATATTGAATATTAATTATACATCTTGAATCTAAATGGAAGTAACATTTAATACTGAAATATTTGCTATCTAGATCTATAATACTACTCAACTGTTGGTCTCAAAAAATAGAATCAGAATAATATTGTAATGAAGCATAAATATAGGCCAATGATTACACGAAATTCAGGAAGTAACGCCTTATATTATAATATAAGGCGTAATAATAATAATAATAATAATAATAATAATAACGCCTTATACAATGCACATGATCGTATTTCAGAATTGATAATCAATAGAAAATAAGAAAAAAAGATTATATAAACATGGGGTTTAAAAAGCTTCTTTTTCAGAAATTAAGATTGCGAAATTTTACGAAACTCTTTCAAATTGAAAAACTATTAAAATGTAATTAAGTAATATTTTCATCAAATTCGTAAATTGGTTAGTTTTTTTGGAATGAAGCCCTCATAGGTCTGAGACCTGTGCGTGGGTAATGAGTTGGTTGTTAATGATGATAATAATATAGAGTTACCTGGCTGGCTCAGGTCTGGTGTCAGAGTTATCAGGTCGCACCTGAACAAAGTTCAGGGCCTCCGACGTCACTTAACGACTGTTATTTAGCACTTAACGTGTCCTCAGTAAAAATCTTGGTAGATGACGATTGATGAGTTGGACCTACAGTTTTAGGTGGATTCCGAACCACGGGGAAGTGATTTACAGAAGAGAACAGAATCTTTTTTGCTGGCCAAGTCAAAGCGGTCACCATTACAAGTGCCGCCTGAACGCTCGTGACTTATCTTATCTGACCGAACAGATGCCTAGCACGGCTCGTACCTAATCATGCATTAGCTGTTATCATGTAAAATGATATAAAAAATCTAATAAACCAATTTACAAGTCTACATCTGTTATGGTCTTAAGATGATCGGGAAATTGATAGACATCTTTGATGTTTAAAACTTCATGTATCATTCAAATTTCAGGAACTTTATTAAACTGTCATTTTGATTTCTAAATATTTTTATGTATTCCATGTATAATTTGGTAATTTTCCACCATAGCACTTAAAATAGTAAATTTATTGTCTCGCGGATTAGGGCGAATTAAAATATTATAACAGAATTTATTAATTTCGAATTCTTTTAATTGCTATCAGTTAATAAATTCTGTTTAAGTAAATTTGTCAGTCTGTTCAATTGTCAGTAACTTCGAACTAACTTGTGAAAATATTATAATTAAATAAATTTGAAATGGCTCAAAAGTATTACAATTTATTATGTACTTGCATATTCAAGCATGACAAATACTAGCTAATTTAATTGGATAATTAACAATATAATTTTCTATTTTTCTTCAGGTACATATTGCTACCGTACATATTCTCCATTAACAATAGGTATGAAAGCTGCTTCTGAACATCAAAATGGAGATTATAATTCATTTCAAACTATTTCCAATGCTCCAAATAAATAGCGGGTGACTAAAAAAGAATAAAATTTGACTGAAGTCAAAATGAAAGTTTGACTGTTCAAAATAAAATTTTGACTAGAAAGAATGTTTTTAATAGAAAGAATGAATTAATTTTAAAATTTAAAGAATGTACCAATTTTGAAACGCTTTGATATGAATAGCAGAATATGAATAGGCCTATCGATGGTGCTAAATTCAACTCGTGTTCATTCGACTAAAAAACAAGATGGCGGCCAAAATTTGCACAGTTTCACTCTTTTGACTGCAATTCGGTAATGGTTCAAGATATTATTTTTTTCACTATATGTAAATGTAAAATTATTCACAACAATTTTTGTTGAACTATTTCTTCCAAAACGCATATTTTAAGTTATAACATTTCAAAAACAGAAACTTGAAATTATTTAACAGAATTTTTGTTTTTACTTTTTTGTATACGTTGTTACTTGTTGTATAGTATTTGTTATAAAATATACTCGAGAATGGTTTTAGAACTATTCACAAGCTTAAAAATTATGTTTTAGCTTCAATTCTGTAGGTGCATTATTGTTCTTACAAGTGTGGAAAAAATTCGAATAGCTTTTGTTCAACATTTTGTATAAAATGTTTATTTAAATTTGCCGCCATCTTGTATAAAATATAAATGAGAATGGATTTAAAACTTAGAATGGAAACTTGAATGGATTCACAAGCTGATGCTTGTAAGAACAATAATAGACCTATAGAATTGAAGCTAAAACATCATTTTTATGCAAGTGAATAGTTCTAAAACCAATGATGTGATTTCCAATTCTGCAAGTCCATTAATGTTGTGGTAAAAATTCGAGAAACACTTAGTTATCTATATAAACTTAAAAAACACTTTAAGGTGGAAATTAACTCACGTTAAAGTGTTTTTTTAAAGTTTATATTACATATTAGCGGAAACAAGATGGATCTTCAACATCACACTTAATTATCATTTGGGCTTCCAGAGGCTGCCACATTGCACATTTATGAAAACTTTTGATCATTTGTAGAAAATTTGAATGCGCTTTCTCATATGAACGGTTCAAACATCTTTAAAAATAAATGAAAATCTATGGAGAAAGCAGTTTTTGACAATAGCCTGTTGCATCTTCATATTTGTTGTATTTTGGTCATGATGAATAAATAATAATTTCTCTGGATGATGGAAACACATCCAGAGGAGTTTATTGATATGAGCTCAAGCATTACAATAAATTATTAAATAGAGAACACAGTGATTTGATTGCTTAATTTAAAAAAAGATATGATTCCCCACTATAAATAAATAAAGTATCTGCATTTTTGCCCTTTTGAAAGCGAGACAGTCTTTTTTAATCACCCATACATCATGATTATTCGAGAAAAAAATCATTGGTAATATTATTAAATTTAAAAGTTAGGAGTAAATAATAATAGTAGACAGCAGAAAATAAAGGAAATAACTTCAACTAAAAAAAAAAAAATAGAAAAAATAAATAAATATATATATTTTTCCTATTTTTTTTAAGTTTGTTATATATACATATAGATATAAGTTTGTCTCATTACTAAGACCTAATGAATAGCTTTAATAAAGTCTGAAATTATCGATAGCTCTAACTAGAATATACTTCCACTAAAATATAGCACTAATTTATTATTATTAGCGTTAACTTTGCATATATTCTCTTACAAATAGTAATTAGTAGTTTGTGTTTGAGATTAGTAACTATTCACCTAACACATTAAAAAAGTAAATAATTGAAATAATAAAAAGCTAGCATAAGCAGGAAGCACTGACGTCATAGGCAGACTTACAAATTTAATACACGGTGGATATAGTTTCTTATCCCTGAAATCCCACAAAGAACAATAATATTGTCTACAATGATAGTAGTTATTGATAATAGACATAATCAATAATACTACTACTAGTACTAATAATAACAATAATAATTAGAAGATTTGAAAATTATCTAATTTTATGGAAACTAGTAAAAAGGTTATGACTAGGAAGCACAAGCCTACCAAACTTTGGCTCACAAGAAATTAGCAATAATATAAAGTAGCGGTCACCAAATTTGGCGGCGAGTAGGTTTTGTGGTGTTGCTAACCAAAAAATGACGTCACATGAGTACAGATCACACAGTGTTGCCAGTTTGTGTAAAACTGAACCATAGATATATTAACATGTTATTAATTGGCTGAACAAAGAAAGGTATCCGTTTCAAACGACCGTTTTGTATTTGTCTTTTTGTAACAAATTTTCGGCTAAATGCGTGGACCAATTTCTATGAAATTTTGCATGGATCTACTTTTAAGGAATGATGCATAATACAATGTATGTGAAAGGACTTTTGAAATTTTCTTGCATTTCAGGTATATTTAAAAGGAAAAATGCACTCAGGCCTTTTTCTATAGCTCTAAAGAAAACATAGGCCTATCATTTCTAAAGTGAGCTTCTCCACCATTTGCTTATATTTAAAAGAATAAAAGGAAAGGCACTCGGACTTTCTTCTTTAGGAAACACAATGATGTTTAAAATGATGCAGGGAAGTGATAGCCGCGAGCCGTAGCAGGTATCTGTTCAATCAGATAGATAAGCTGCGTTCTCGTAGGTCCTGTTCGTAACGGTGACCGATTAGATTGGCCAGCTAAAAATACATTGTTCTCTGCTGTAAAATCACTTCCCGGTGGTTCGGAACCCACCTAAAACTGTAGGTCCAACTCATCAATCACCATCATCCAACTCATTACCCACACACAGGTCTCAGACCTATGTGGGCTTCATCCTCAAAAAAAAAAATTGGCTTCTCCATCATATAGAATTGGAATCAGATTTCAAGATAGCCCTTGGGCCCTCTTATTCATCTGGTTGAGCCCTAATATGAATTAAGCTATCATTCATACGAATTTAATATTTGCTTGAGAGAAACAAATCATTTCTCACATTTCAATTAAGTATAATAACAAGCGGCTACTAAGTAAATGACAATTATACAAATTTAATTTATATTGTTCTATAAATTCATTCATCAAACACATAAAATCTGATCTGATTTAAGCAATCAGCTGTCTTGAACAACTCAAGTATAGGCTTAATGGAAATAGAAACGCAGCCTAGGTGATGTGATACAGAGTGAATTTTTGTGGAAGACGTACTTGAAATAAACTACACAAATTGAATCAAGGGTTAGGTCTGATGATTGTGTTCAATTTTGCAATGGTGATTATCATTGAGTACATATTCCTCTGTGAAAGCACCCTTATTCTTGGGCGTAGGTTTACTGTTCACACAACTACCAGTATTTCAGAAATGTAACATTTCATTTCACATGAAATCTATTCCATTTACATCCTAGATAAAGGTCCTAGAGATTTCAAGTAACTTAGGGATTTAACATGTTAAAAATATAAATCTATCGGCTGAACATATATTCTGAACTGTTTATTTTACAGTCAGCTACCTAGTTAGCAATAAGGCATGTCTGCTCACCCGCCAGATTTTGTGACCGCTAGTATAGCAGCATCAACGAGTCATAATTATACTAATTAATAAGGCACTAGCAAATAAACAAGTGGTGTTATAACAAAGAGGTAGTAGAATACCACCCAATTTATAAATTTCAATATTATTTCTAAAAATTGGTAATTTTGAAACCAAGTTACATCATAAGCGTCGTGATTTTTCATAGATGGATCATTCTCATCTTGAAAAGGTCTGTTTCAATGTTTGATACACATGAGAAATGTATTAAATTTTTTATACACATGAGAAATGTATTAAATTTTTGATACAAATGAGAAATGTGTTCAATTTTTGATACACATGAGAAATGTATTCATAAATAGTTTGAAATTCATTTTATTAGCTGCAAAAAGAAATTATAGGATAGAGACTACTTTAGCTACTTCTTACTTTTGAAGTAAGACAATTTTTAAATAAAAAATAACCGAACTTCAACAACGTTTAACATAAATTATAGAGCAAAGTTTGTGTCAATACAGTCAGTCACTGATGCCCTTATTTAAGAACGTTCCTTTAGTGTCTCTTATTTTTCTTTTTCTTTTTTTATTTATTCTTAAAAATTTATTATTTTTTTTTATTGCTGATGATGCACACATGAGTCCGAGACTTGTGCGTGGGTAATGAGGTGAATGATTACACAAAAATGCCTGACGGAGGAGCGGGATTCGAACCCACAACCACTTAAACGACAGCAAGCTAAAGTTGCGACGCCCCAACCAACTGCGCTAAGCGGCCAGCCTCGAGGAACTCTTGAAACGCCTCTATTTTAAATACATTACATTTCAAAAGTCACTTGATTCAAGAGAAACTGAAGGAACGTTCTTATATACGACCCTAAAATTCGTTGCAATAGAATAATCGAGAATAAAGTATCAGAAACGACTACTTTCTAAGATAAGATTTTTTGAAAACGTAATAAATTAGATAACTAGACATAATTTAATATTTCCATTTCATCATGAACTGTACAATCAGCTTCACAACATGAGCTTCTTCTTTTTGTATATTACAGAAAATAATATTTGTAAATATTTTTAATATTATAAAAAATCTTGAACTTTACTGGTACTTTGAGCCAATGAATATTATTGAGAAGCACATAATATAAGGGGGAAAATATAGGTATAGTAACCCAAATTGTCAGTCTATTCCTTTATGCACATGCCATGCTAAAATAGTTAATTTTATGAAGTCAATGTTTATTATAACAATAATAATTTTGGAAAACTTTACGAATAAAATGAGTGAATATACGAGTACTATCCAATTGATTAACCATAATTATATTTTTTTTAGTTTTCATGAGATCTATACAAATTTTAAATTATTTTTCATCGGGAAAAGGCATTTGAATACAGTAATTCATTAAGTTACGCTGACATTTCATTTTAAATGTAGCCTGTTCTTTTCTTTTTTTTCTTTTTCTGAGGATGAAGCCCACATAGGTCTGAGACCTGTACGTGGGTAATGAGTTGAATGATGGTGATTTATGAGCTGGACCTACAGTTTTAGGTGGGAATTCCATTGCCACCAAAATAAAGGCCCCCGAGATTTTAAGTTAATAAATTAATAGGGGCAGCTGCAACAAGGGACGAGTCTACAATTTTATTTGGATGGAGGATATTAAATGAAAAAATATTTCGTAGGGGGGGGGGGGGTTTACAAAAACACAAATGAAGCTTTCTTGAGTGGCAGTTAAGAATTTCGGGAGGATACATCCAAAAATCCCCATTGGATTCGCCCCTGGCTGTAACCTTACACATATTTATTCCTGTTATGAAGCGTTTCCAGACCCAGGCTTCAATAATCATTTTCGTGCCTATATTTACGGTTCTGATATTCCCGGATTCAGAGGCCAACAATAAGGCACTGGGGGATTTTAGTGGAAAATAAGGTATCTGTTCAATCAGAGAGATAAGCTGCGTTCTCGTAGGTCCTGTTCGTAACGGTGACCGATTAGATTGGCCAGCAAAAAAGACACTGTTCTCTGCTGTAAAATCACTTCCCGGTGGTTCGGAACCCACCTAAAACTGTAGGTCCAACTCATCAATCCCATCATCCAACTCATTACCCACGCACAGGTCTCAGACCTATGTGGGCTTCATCCTCCAAAAAAAAAGAAAAAAAAAAGAGTTTTTGGAGTTTACTATAAAAATCCCCTGATCTTCTAAAATCTCCTTCTAGACAAATACTCAAATTATGAAACTGTCAAGTTTTCAAATATATAATTGAAAATGCACAAATGAATAAATGTTAAAGGTTTTTACTTTTTAGTCACTATAACAATTGAAAATGCTAAATTAGGTTAATCTTCCTTAAGTGTAGCAGGCCTAACTGTAGATATCCAACCAGCAATGTATATAAACGAATTACATAGAAAACATTATTGTTTATTGTATAATACAGAGTGATCATATTGTCGCGCACATGTAAATAAACGTTTCTGTAAATAGTGGAGTCGGCGTAGACGAGTTGGCTTATCGCTGGTCTGATAAGCCAAAGGTCCTGGGTTCGATCCCACTTGAGTAAAAGATATTTTTCTCGAGCCACTCCCGTGTTTCGGAGGAGACGTTAAGCCGTCGGTCCCGGTTGCATATAAAAAAAAAGCAGTCGTTAAAAAAGCGGCGAGGTGGAACAACCCGTAAGGGTCTCCCCACCACGAAAAGCCATACGAATTTACTTTTTTTCTGTAAATAGTAGTTACGTTGAATTAAGTATGATGGCTTCTGCAAGATGGCATCCCATCTAGTACAGACAAAAGATTTAGACATCATTGAAATAGATACTGGCTACATCAAGTCTGTACTGTAGTATTCATATAACGTGGCAACAGTTGGGTTCAGATGTAGCATTTTCCACCCATCTGCTACACGCTGCCAAGTTATATGAATACTACAGAAGTATTTAACCTATTGCCACAATCACTGCAATTGGAATATAATACTGCCAAATTTAGAACACATTTGAAAGAATATTTGGTTAAGCTGCCTCTCTATTCTTTACCAGAATTTTATGAAAAATAATGATGTTATGATATTTCCTCCTGCTGTTTTTCTATATGTGTATTTTAATTGATTGTTTACTTTTGTTATGTTTATGAAGCTATTCTAAGTATATTATGTACATTTAATGAATAAAGGGTTTTCAATCAATCAATGGTTGAGTTTACTGCTTTGTTTTCTCAAGAGCAGAAATTCATGCATTCAGTATTGAGCGAGGCAGCCATTTTGAGTATTTGTAGTAAACATTTCAAGTAACTTGTGTATATTTTACTAATAATAATTAATGATTGTGAATATACTTTGTTTACTTTCTTTTTACCATTCGATTTCCTTCTGATGCGCGCGACTTAATCATCACTCTAAATAAATAAACAAATTACAATAAAAAACATGTGTGTATATTTATATAATCTTCGTAGTAAACAGATTTTATTAATTTCGAATTCCTTTAAGTGCAATTAGTTTTTACTGAAGACTTCCGCAATGGCGGATATTGACAACAGCATTGAATAGGAAATCGATGAATGCTACTGTACAAAAATATCAGTCACCACCGGGAATCGAACCACGGACCTCCCAATTGCCGGTCGGGCGCCTTAACCACTAGACCATGGAGACCTTTCTGCACAGCAGCATTCATTTTCAACTTGGCCATATCGGCTCGTATCTCACAAGTTACTGACTAATTGCACTTAAAGGAATTCGAAATTAATAAAATCTGTTTATGTGTATTTGTCAGGTTGTTCAATTGTCAGTCACTTCAAAGTATCTTCGTAGTACTTTCATGAGGGGTGGAGTTCATGGGAGTCTTACCGGTAACTGGTAACTGTTGTCAATGGCGTCTGATTTGTCTACTCGAGTTCATAGACGTATTGATCAATCATACGCCTTTGATCCTTTGATTTACCACACATTGTAAAATCTCGCCTTTTTCAGCGATTACAATATGGTCCCCCCAAGTTCATATTATGAGAGTTTGGTGTAGCACCTCTACTTGACCAACAATGGTCGAGTTCCTGGGAGCTTTACCGGTAACTGGTAAATGTTAACCATCTGATTGGTCTAGTCAAGTTCATAGACGTTTAAAATTGGAATTGATCAATCAGACGCCACCGGTAACATAGGTTGGGTTCATGGGAGTCTTACCGGTATCTGGTGAATGTTATCAATGGCTTCTTATTGGTCTCCTCGAGTTCATAGACGTTTAAAATTTGAATTGATCAATCAGACGCCACTAGTAACAATTATTCTATAGAAATATTTAAAATATAATTGAGAAATATTTAGTTGATAAAGCATTTTATAGTGAACAAGAGTTTCTTTCACATCAAAATTAAGACTCACCTCAACCAATTGATATAGTAATTATGGTAACTAGTGAATAAGATAGTATAATTGTTGATCTGGAATTGTTTGCTTATTCAAACAAAACCCTTGTTATATTGGTAGGAAACTACAACAAGCTACCACAGTTTTAAAAAAGTCTTAAAAATATATAAATATTTTAGAAACAATTGAAAAAATATTTAGTTGAAGCTTTTTATAGTGTACAAGAGTTCCTTCACATCAAAACTAAGCCTCACCTCAACTAATTGATATAGTAATTATGGTATCTAGTGTATAATTGTTGATCTGACTTGTCTTATACTCCTTAACTGGAGTCTCCAAGACGTAATCTACAATAAGAAGAGTTGAAAATATATCAATATTTTAGAAACAATTGAAAAAATATTTAGTTGAAGCTCTTTATAGTGAACAAGAGTTTCTTTCACATCAAAATTAAGTCTCACCTCAACTAATTGATATAGTAATTATGGTATAAGATTGTATAATTGTTGATCTGACTTGTCTTACACTCCTTAACTGGAGTTTCCAAGACGTAATAGAAAAAAAAATTAACAGTTACCAGTAAGGCTCCCATGAACTCTACCATTTACCAGTTACCGGTAAATCAACCAATTTTCCCCATGTTACTCGACAATACTAAATTACTGGAAATGCGCCTTGGTAAGTGTACGCAGCACAAAATGGCCGCAGCACCATGTTGACGCCCGTCTAGACTTACGACAGCGATCGCATGCCACCGAGGCCGCAAGCAGTTGGCTGGCGGCATCATCAGTGTCATCAGCTGCCGTCATCCGATGATGATGATGAAGGTGCAGTGGTGTAGAAGGCGAAGACAGTGACAAGGGCTGCTGCAGCTGGTGCTGTGATGCAGCTGATGACGTCAGACGGCCAAGATCGACTGCAAAGCAAACACCCAAAACCAGCATGCAGTCATCATTGTGCAATAATTGGCAAGGCAAAGCCACAGACAGTAGCATAGAACACCAACACCACATACAGTTAAATAAAATTAAAAATAAATTATAGTAAGTAAAGCCTCGAAGACACGGCGAGTTCAGTAGCTAAGCGAGTAGCGGGTAGAAACTAACAAAGTTATAGAATTACTGGCACTTCCTGAATTTTGATAAGAGGAATGAGCTTTTCAGGTTTTGGAGGTTCCTCCCAAAACACTTGTGGGAGCCATCACTTGAAAAATTTAAATTAATTTTCGAGAATTGAAAATCAGTTCATACTTCAGTTTGAATGTGATGTCTATATATGACCGATAGGATTGGCCAGCAAAAAAGACGAATCTCTGCTGTAAAATCACTTCCCGGTGGTTCGGAACCCACCTAAAACTATAGGTCCAACTCATCACCATCATCCAATTCATTACCCATGCACAGGTCTCAGACCTTTGTGGGCTTCATCCTCCGAAAAAAAGAAGAAAGTGATAGCTGAAAAAAGTATTAATAGGAAGTGATAGCCGAGTGCCGTAGCAGGTATCTGTTCAATCAGAGATAAGCTACGTAACCCCTGGGCACTCTTTTTAAGGGTGACCGATTGGATTGGCCAGCAAAAAAGACTGTTCTCTGCTGTAAAATCACTTCCCGGTGGATCGGAACCCACCTAAAACTGTAGGTCCACCTGATCAATCACCATCATCCAATTTATTACCCACGCACAGGTCTCAGACCTATGTGGGCTTTATCTTGCGTAAAAAAATGTTAAAAAATAATTTATTTATTTGTCTTTATCTTCATCAGAAGTATTTAAAGGTTACTGGATTTCTAGTTCCATAACGATCTGCGTTGTTAATATCAACTTTTTATTGTAAATTCAATGACTTGCAGTCAATTTTAATTGAGTATAAAATATATAATAATAATAATAGTATATAATAATATTTTTACTGCCTTTAAAGATGAGTCTCCATGACTCGAAAACGTTTAGCATGAAGTGAGTGAAAATATAATTTATGCAAAATTAAAATTGACTGCAAGTTGTTGAATTTACCATAAAAAGTTAACATTGAAGAGTATCGTAAGTATCTTCAATCCTGTTACTGAAATAAACTGAACACTGAAGTAAATGAAAAAGTAGACTTAACACTTCCGATATAATTGATAAAATGTAATTTACTACTGAAGATTCTCCTGTAAACATAATACTATGGTACACCAATATATTGCAGTAACTGATCACATGAACTGATGCAACAGAACTTGGTAAAAACTACTAGTAATACTAGTAATATCAGAGAGTTTACAATACAAAGACGAATAAGTTACATTAGCAGCAGACTTATAAACTTGATGCCATCTGAATTTTTGAAGAACTTCAATAACAAAAAGTATTATCTAAAAAAAAAAAATTGTAAGCAGAGGTCTTGGATAAAAGATAAATATTTGTATTGAAATATTTCTCTTGTCTTAGAAGAATTAAGTTTAGTTTGAATTGTACTTTATTTTTATAAGAGAAATAAAACATTCATTTATTTATTATTTTTTCAATTTAAATTGGGATAGAATTAAAAAAAAATTATTGCTGATGATGCCCACATAAGTTCGAGACTTGTGCGTGGGTAATGAGGTGAATGATAGATGCCAGACGGAGAAGCGGGATTCGAACCAACGACCGCTGAAACGACAGCAAGCTGAAGTTGCGACGCTCCAACCAACTGCGCTAAGCAGCCTGCCACTGATGGTGTAGGTTTGAATTTCTTTCTTTGTTTTTATTTTTTCTTGAAGAATAATACGAGAGGTTGGCGTGTAAAAAATATTTTCTGGGTGTGAATTGTTTTAGGCTACTCCCACCAGCGAACAAGGTTTATCCTTCTGCTGGTTGGTGCCAAATTTTGTAATGTGAAGATACTTTATATTGTTAGATTATTTTTTATTCCGACTTCTGAGTTCTGTTGCTTGTATACTGTGTTCATTAAGTATATTATTGTTATCACTAAAAATATCAGATATTTAATATTTTGATGGCAACTCCCATATAGGCTATTCTCGGGAGTGCCTACTTTCTCAATGAATATCACAATGTATTTCTTATGTACTTGTGTCTGTTGAAGATTGTTGTCCCGTTGTTGTTTATTGAAAAATAAAATTATTTATTATTTATTAGAAATAAAAATACTCTATGATCTGGATTGTATCAATATTCTGTTTTATTGGAAAAGTGGGGGAGACACGGTCGGTCTGTAACGTTCCTACTCGCTACTCGCTTAGCTACTAAACTCGTCCTGTGGCATCGAGGCTTTAAAGAATTCAGAAAAGAGAAGACAAGATCTACGGTAACAGGCAAGACAAAGAAGAAAATAGATGAGTAGAAAAATGAGAAGAATATGCTAAGAAGAAGAGAAAGAAGAGGACCCGTCGGGTACTTAATAATAAAGAAGGGGACAAAAAGGTTGTGATTATTATGGTGAAGCAGGGGAAAAAAGAGTAGAATAATGAAAAAGAAAAAGTGAAAAGAAGAGGAATAAGAAAACTAAGTAGAAAAGAAGTAAAACGCAGTAGAAAAGAAAATCCAACAGCGAAAGAAGTAGAAGAAAACGAAGTAGAGCAAGGACAAATATGAAGACGAAAAATTAGAAGAAATAGAAAAGAAGGCAATGTTCAAGTTGGGGTGGTGTGTGTGAGAGAGAGAGTGAGAGAGAGCGAGAGAGGAAAAACATGAAGATGAATAAAGAAGAAACAGGTGGAGTAAAGGAAGAAAGAAAGAGATCAACAGCAACATAAAGAATATAAGAAAAAGGGGACACAAAATGTAAAAAACTTCAAATGAAGAAACAAAAAATTAATGGAGTGAGGTAAAAAGGTCTGATAGTATAAAAAAATAAAAGAGAGAAGAAAAAGTTGATGAAGGAAGAGATGGCGAAGAAGATACATAACGAATGAAGATTTAAATGCTAAACAGAGAAAAAGGAAAGAGACAAAAGAAAGACAGTACATAGCAAAGTTATCCAAAAAATATTAGTAATGACAATAATTTTAAAGAGAGACAAAAAACGTCTGATCCATCAATCTGAAATACTCTTTCAACACTCATCCGGTGGTTCAAACCCGCCTAAAATAGTAAGTCCACCATTTCCCCCGTAACATGGCTCAAACGGCAAGGCGAGGTGGAACTGCATAGGGTCTCCCCACCAATAAAAACCACACGTTTATTATTGTACTATTTTCAGGGTTGAAAGTGAATTATATCGCATTGATCTGATGTGAACAAGAGAGTTGCAGCGATAATAGAAATAAAAGTCGTATCACATTGCATCATCTATCACAAATCTAGAAGTCTGATTCATCAATCTGGAATACTCTTTCAACACTCACCCGGTGGTTCGGAATCCATCTAAAATATGTAATATAGGAACCCACCTAAGGGGTTGAAGGAGGAGAGGAAGGAGGATGAAAGGAAGAAGGACGTGAACAAGGAGGAGAAAAAAGAACCAGGAGGAAAAGAAGGCCAAAATGTAGAAAATATTATTATAATAAATTTAAAACGATTTTTTATTGATATTTTTACTATTATTTATTGAGAATAATAACAAATAATGTGTAGATAAAATATTTAAATTCAACGATGTTGTTTGACATAAGCAATGCCAATGTTTACATTGGTCGAGTTCCTGGGAGATTTACCGGGAACTGGTAAATATTACTGGTAACTGGTAAATATTACTGGTAACTGGTAAATATTACCTGAAACTGGTAAATATTACCTGAAACTGGTAAATATTACTGGTAACTGGTAAATATTACCAGTAACTGGTAAATATTACCGGTAACTGGTAAATATTACCGGTAACTGGTAAATATTACCGGTAACTGGCAAATATTACCGGTAACTGGTAAATATTACTGGTAACTGGTAAATATTACTGGTAACTGGTAAATATCACCAGTGGCATATGATTAGACTAATAAAATTCATAGACATTAAAAAATAGACCAATCAGACGCCACCGGTAACATTTCCCAGTCACCAGAACAGCTCCCAGGAACTCAACCATTATCCAATGTAGTGGTAAACGTAGTTTGATTACAACCTTAAAATACAATATTCCTTATAACATAGAGAAAAATATATATCCAATGAGATTCCATTAAACAACCATAAAAAACTTACTTTCACTAAATTTTATGAGCACAATAATATTATAATTTGTTGTAAATTTTCTTATTTTTCAAGATTGTACATTAAATTTGTGGGAAACTTAACTATTAACTAGAACATCAACTATGTTCGAAAATGAAAGAAATTGACGAAGAACATAATAATCATAGTTTGTTTCAAGAAAGAGGAATGCACTTCGATTCAAATACTCAACTTGGATAATAATATTGTTAATTACATACCATGGGAATTATGTTTACTCTTAAAGACACTTAAAAGCACAATTCTCTTGTGAAACCGACTATATCAAAGTGCTTCATAGTTTAATTTTAACTTGGTAATTGTGTTTTCCAGGATTCAAGTTATATTTTAAACAAAACGTACACATAACCTTTGCTTATAAAAATTTGGACTCTTGTAGAAATTTAGTAATAGAGACAGTTTTGGGCTGAAAGCCTGCTATTTCTTTACAATAAGTTGTACTTTGACTGTATAAATAAATAGTATGGACTGCTTTATAATCAACTATTTGCATAATACCAAATAATTTACATCTTTTTTCCTAAGGCACATATGATTCAACTTATCTAACTAAACTAGTCAAGATCTATAATGAACTTGTCAAATATATAAAAATACGTTTTTGTTATTTTAAAATTTAGGATTAATAAACATGGAACAAATAAATTTATAAACACACATTTGAGAGCACACCTTAGATGAAAATAGTCAAAAAAAAAAACAATTTTAATAAAGTAGATAGGAATAAAATTAAAATAAAAATTCAAATAGAAAACGTAGAATTGAAATAAAAATAGAAGAGAAAGAGCATAGGGAAAAATAAAATACAAGAAAAACTAAGAATCTAATCTGATCAACAACATAGGAATAAAATAGAAAGAACAACTGAATAAAAAGAAAGAAGGAAAAGATAATAGAAATATAAGAAAAATACAAGAAAAACTATCTACAGAATAAAAACGAGTTTTTTGAATGTATTAAATAATTTCAAGTTATGTGAAATGTTTTCTACTCTTGTCCAACTTAGTTTTGAATATTAGGCTAAAAAATTAGTTATTCTGTTGAGTTTGTAGTTGTGAAATACTTCTTTGTAATGTATTCCAAAAGAGTTTGAAGACTTTGAAAATATTAAAAAGATATACTGTTAAATTTCAAGTTTAATGAAATTCGCCATTGTATTGGAGATTTGTATTATGATAGATATTAATAATATAGGCGTATAGTCTTGTAGAGGGTTTCCTTACAAATTATTTTTTACTTGTGTATAATTTTGTAATTATTTTGGGAAATAAAATAATTTTTGATTGAATAAGAATTTTTTTTTGCGGATGATGCCCACATCAGTCCGGAGACTTGTGCGTGGGTAATGATGTGAATGGGTGAATGATGAGAAACATCCATGGCTGAATGAGATTAGAACCCAAGGCTGTAGGAAACGAAACCAGCCAAATCCTTATTTTATCACAGATAAGCGCTACCTGTGCCGCCACAATTTTTTCTTTCTTTTTTTCGGAGGATGAAGCCCACATAGGTCTGAGACCTGTGCGTGGGTAATGAATTGGATGATGGTGAATGATGAGTTGAACCTACAGTTTTAGGTGGGCTCCTAACCACCGGGAAGTGATTTTACAGCAGAGAACAGTCTTTTTGCTGGCCAATCCAATCGGTCACCCTTACAAAGAGCGCCCAGAAGTTTCGTAGCTGATCAGATACATGCTACGGCACTCTGCTATCACTTCCCTTATTACAAGCCCCAAATCCCCAATTACATTATTACAAGCTATGTGGATAAAATAATATGATAAAATTAAGTAGATAATTAATACTGGAACAAAATCGTGAACCTTACCCAAATTTTGAATTCAATAAAAGATTATATTTTTCATAATTACTTATATTCTTAAAGAAAATCTAAAATCTCATTACAGCTCAGCATCATTCAAAGTCCAATTCGCGTATTTATGAACCTACCTTAAGGGTTCCTTAGCTTAACTCTAAGAAGACTAGAAAAGCCTTTGAGTTATTCTTTTGAAGTCTTCCTTGAGTTAAAAAAGGCTCAAGGCAGGTTCATAAGTCCATCTAAGGGAGACTACATTCCCTAGGCTTAAGTTATAATTTTCTAATAGAAAATTTAGTACTTTACTATAGTTGACTATAGTAAATATGTGAAAATTGTAAATTTACATGAATACGGAAATCTAATCTAAATAAAATTGTGCCATGTTATTCCCAAATATTATTCTCTCTAGTATATAGATATAAAATATTGTTTTATAGTAAATACAGTACTTTACTATAGTTTACTATAACTAGAAGTTAAATTTTTCAAGGATTAGAACTGACGATTTTCAAATTAAATTTTCAATTCAAATGGAGCCTTTTGAAGATAACAATCTATTAACTAGGTACTATAGTATTCTTTATAGTTAGTACAAAGAATACTAACTATATATAGTTAGTAAAAAACCTATCAATCAAATAGAATACAATATTTTTCAGCTCAAAAATAACAGTCTTTCTTCAATAATATTATTTACAACCTGTGTTATCAATCTGGTTACTGAAAGGCATTATATATGGTAAGGTTACCTAACCTAACCTAACCTGCAAGACAGATACTGTAGTATTCATATAACTTGGCAGCGTGTAGCAGATGGGAGAGCTACATCTGATCCCAGCATACTGCTGCCAAGTTATATGAAAACTACAGTACTTGGTTCGATTTCCAAATAACAACATTTCCGGTTGCAGTTCGATATCCCATCCAGTGAAATAGTCACAGGAGTTTTGATACCGGATGTATCGACACTTTGATACACAATTGCAATCGATAGTATCTATATTGTCAAGTATCGAAACTCCTGCGACTATTTCCCTGGATAGGATATGGAACTGCTGCCCAATTTGCATCTGACTCAATCCCCCGGTTGCACAAACGTCCTATCATAATGACGGTTCCTCTTTTATACTAGGCCACTATCCATCACATTGTTCCATATAAAAGTGAGCCATCATTTGACATAAAAGTGTTCTGTTATTTGAGCAATGATAGCTAGATTACAATGCAGCCAACAGAGTCAACTAAAAATGTTCAATTCCAAGATCAGCTGATTATGATAGTTATAAATTAGTTAGATATAATTTGTTATGAATTGAATAATGTGAATAAATCATATTATTATATTGTTTGGACAATTAATTAGTGTTCATAATTATAAAATACACGCATTAGTAACTACTATTTGCCATTAATATATGGCTTGTTTTAGGTTATGTTGAGTTATAACAAGATGGCGCATGTGCGTGAATGAAGGTACTGTAGTATTCATATAACTTGGCAGCGTGTAGCAGATGGAACATGCTACATCTGAACCTAGCATACTGCTGACAAGTTATATGAAAACTACAGTACCATTTTATACATTTAATACTAGGTACGTGTTCCACCATTCCAGATATAATTATATAGATCTTATATAGGTATAATTATATGCTTTCACATAGCAGTTTGATATAAAATTGGAACAAATAATGAGCCACGTTTGTGCAACCGGGGGAATGACTCTAGTTATATCAAGGTAGCTTACAAGTAATTTATAGTAAAAATCTAGGTAACTATAATTAAATTTAGTTAAGTAGCAGCCACCAAATTAGGTGGGTGCGTTGTTGCTAAAATTGATAAAGAGCAATATGAAATTCACATCAGCAGAGCACTAATCAGCAACACTGTATGATTAAAGTTGATCATATTTTATAATGTTATAATTATAATTAAAAAGTGTTCACCTCAGATTGGTATGGAGTTATGGGAAACATGGTGGACCTTTTAGGTAGATTCCAAACCACCAGGAAATAGATAAACAAGCAGATATAATCAGACCACAGACAAAAGAACCTTCGCACATTGTATCACTGTAGTTACCACTCTCCCACAACTCCCACTCTTATGCGAGTGAGAGCAACAGCTTTATTGCCCTCTCACTCACTTGCTCGACTGATGACATCATACCAGAGCGTTCTTTTCAATTCATGAATTATTAGTACCAATGTTCACTGTAGGACAGCCAAGCATTGACTGACCCCCTCCACTACTCTAGTGAGCAAGTGAGATAAACTGCATAACGTGCTCTCTCTCTGTGCAGTATAGTTCATATTTTGAAGGTTCTTTTGTCTGTGGTTGGATTATAACAACTTTTTGTGATGTCCTTCCAACACTTCTCTTTGTTAAAGGTTTCCAACTACACAGATTCTGACAAAACGGACAGCGGACAGGGCAGGAGTACACTACAATTGATGCTTTTGGTACAGAAACCTATATTGAAAGCATCAATTATAGTGTACTCCTGCCCTGTCCACTGTCTGTGTTGTCCGAATCCGCGTAGTTGGAAACCTTTAACAAAGAGAACTGTTAAAGGACATCACAAACAGTTATCTTCTTTTTTCGGAGGATGAAACCCACATAGGTCTGAGACCTGAGGATGGGTAATGAACTGGATGAAGGTGATTGATGAGTTGGACCTAAAGTTTTAGATGGGTTCCGAACCACCTGCAAGTGATTTTACAGCAGAGAACAGAGTCTTTTTTGCTGGCCAATCCAATCGGTCATCCTTACAAAGAGTGCCCAAGAGTTTCGTAGCTTATCTCTGATTGAACAGATACCTGCTACGGCACTCGGCTATCACTTCCCATTCCTGGTGGTTTGGGAATCTATTATCCATTATTTTATCTAGTTCTGGTTCCACTTCAATGTCGAATAAATCTTCATTATCTAAACCTATTATCCATTTCCTAGTGGTTTGGAATCCACCTAAAAGGTCCACCATGTGTCCGAGGCATCGGAAAAACACAGTAGTTCTACCCGCCCACCTGATTTGGTTGTCGCTACTTTAACAACAGTCTGTGGTCCTTGCTCAGTGAAGCGATAATTAATACTTGATATTAATAACCATCGCAAAATCAAATACATGCTGTGGAATAAAGTATTACATTTTTTAGGATGAAACCCACATAGGTCTGAGACCTGTGCATGAGTAATGAGTTGGATGATGCTGATCGATGAATTGTAACTACAGTTTTAGGTGGGTGACTCACTACCCACTGGGAAGTGATTTTACAGCAGAGAACAGAGTCTTTTTTGCTGGCCAATCAAATCGGTCACCCTTACGCATAGAGTCCAGAAGTTTGTCGCTTATCTTTATCTGACTGAACAGACACCTGCTACGGCTCAAGACTATCACTTACAAGTGATTTCTTACTAAATCACTTACAATATATTACAAATTTCAATGTGATTAATTTAAATTTACAAAGTTTGTAAGTGATGAAAAATAAAATTATCACATGGATTTCGGACTTAGACAATGCCATTTTTAATTTAGTGCTGCAAATACAAACGATGGTCTTATTAATAGAGGAGTTGACATTAAGTAATGAGAATATTAGTGGAGCATTCACATAAAACGGCGAGATTTGGACAACAATTCCTCCATTCTTGAAACACAAGTATTACACATTTAAGCCGCATGAATACCGCCATTCTACAGCATGTATTTGATTTTGCGATGGTGATAACGAAACAAATTATCATAACAAAAATTCGTCCAATCTTGAAACACTCAACCAGTGTATTACAGATTGAAGCCGCGTGAATACCGCCATTCTACAGCATGTATTTGATTTTGCAATGGTGATTATCATCGAATACTGGAGGCTCCACTGTGTAAGCACCCTTACTACACAATCTCTACATTAAATTCCTACATAAAACCCTACATTGAATCCCTTAAATTCTCTACATAAAGCATAAAGCTTATTTAGAATAATTCATTTTTGTATCTCACTATCAATGAGTAGGCCGATTTCAAGTAAATTATATAAAATATAATTATTATATCCCTTTTATATAAAATATATAGATTTTAAACATATACATAAAATATAAATTTGTAATTTTTAAACATCGTAATTCTCGATGCAAAAGCATAAAGCTCATGTAGAATTCATTATTTTCAATTTCATTGTAAATGCGTACGCCGATTTAAAATGAAGTTACCTACATTATAAAATATATAAATTTTAAAAATATGAATATAAAACCCAAGTTTTCAATTTTTAACAATTCATCATTGTAATTCTCAACGAAAAAGCATAAAGCTCACGAAGAATACATTATTTTCAATTTCATTCAAATGAGTAGGCCGATTTCCAGTGAAGTTCCCTACCTTATAAAATATATAGCCTAAATTAAAAAATATATAAATATAAAATACAAGTTTGTAATAAATATTTGTGTAGCAGAGGCTGGGTTGCTCAGTCGGAAAACCACGAAGGTATGCGTTGCTTGATAGCCTGAGGCCCGGCAGCCACTGTTTAAACGACAAACCAATAATTTATGTAAAACACAATAGAAGCTAACAATAATATTAATAAAAAAATACAGTGTGCTTCAGCAAGAATCTGCCATTCTGCACCAGCTCATGCCTCTCATCATAATAGAAAATTCTGTGATGTTTTCCATGACGAAATACTTGATGAACAAATATTTAAAAAAAAAACTTCATTTCTATTTAAATTATGATTTTTACTCACTTATGCTGGAGGAATGCATTTTGTTTCTGAGGAGAAGCTTCATCAGCATGCCACCACGGGTTGTGTTTTGTTGATGTTAGGATGAGCAGGCATTATGCAATTGAAAATTGCGTTTGATTTGAATTGTGTTTGGTCATTGAGTAAGTTGGTTCTATCTTGTCTGTAGTGTTTGAATATTTCATATTGCTCCAGAAAATTATTTAGTTTGAAGCTTTTCTAAAAAGATTCAGTTTGGGGTTTTTTTTATTGCAGATGATGCCCACATGAGTCTGGAGACTTGTGCGTGGGTGAAGAGGTGATGAGGAGAATCATCCATGGCTGAATGAGATTCGAACCCTAGGCTGCACGAAACGAAGCCAGCCAAAGCCTTATCTTATCACAGACAAGCGCCCCAACCAACTGGGCTACCAGAGCCGCCAAATACCATACATTTTTCAGAAAAGCCACAAACTAAATACACTGAAACAATATGTATTCAAACACCATAGACAAGACAAAACCAACTTACTAAATGACCAAACACAATTCAAATCCAACGATATTATCAATTACATAATGGCCGCTCATTTTAACCTCAACAAAGCATGACACCTGGTGACAGGCTGAAGAAGCTTCTCCTTAGAAGCGAAATGCATTCTTCCAGTATAAGTGAGTAGAAATCATAAATTAAATAGAAATTCAGTGCCAGTTTTGATATTAGATTGTTGAATTAAAAAGTTCAAATAAACATAGGCATGGAAACATTTCGTTACAGAATTAAAGGTGGCAAAAAAATGTGCAATTGGAATCAGCAGACATGAGAAATCGCATCTGTTTGAACTATCAGCTGTATGGAAAATAGAAACACAGCCTTGGTGAAGAAAAACACAGCTGTGGAAGACAGACATGAAATAGACTACACAAATAGATTCAAGAGTAAGCACTGATGATTGAAATGGCGTGTTTGTTTATTGTTATGTATAGCCTATGATTATATGATAGTGTAAATGTGAAGAAAAGTATTTTGATTTTTTATTTGATTTTGTTTAGTTTTGTGATGATGGTTATCATCATCGTTTATGAAATCGTTTATTTCGTTTATTTATCGTATTATCGTTTATTTCGTTTATGAAATATGTTGCTCTGTACAAGCACCCTTATTCTTGGGCGTGAGGTCTACTGTTCACAGAGCTATTAGTAATAAAAAATCATAGATAACGAACTCAAAGCATGTTTTAACAAAATAGTGTAACATAAGTGGGTATATCACACTCAGTATGTATATCAAGAAATAAAATGGTTGCTTTCTAGGCCACACTATATATATATCTAACAGCATGCGATAAGCACACTATTCATCAATTATGCGGAATCTATGCTATTTACTAGTGGTTTACCCAACCCATGCTTTGCAACGGGATGTTCTAGTTAAACAAGTGATACATGGATTTCAACCGCCAATGCCAATACCATTCAACGAAAAGGGAATTAGGAGCTGCAATATTGATACGGAACAAATGTGTTGCTTTGGCTTGTGACTTGAATCTTTTTTGCATCTTAGTGATGTATCACGTATCGGCTGTTCTATGAGCTTCCTGCATTTAAACACATTTTCAAACAGTAATAGTGCCCATATGTGAAATTTGAACATTAATTTTGAAAAGTGAAAATTAAAAATCGGGCTTCAAGGCGCCCTGAATCGAGTTTAGAGGAAGCTTTGTGCCAAATTTACGTCCGGTTGCATGAAAACCAAATTAATTTAATTGTAATTAAACTTAACGGAGAGAATTTAGTTGCACAAAGGACAATTATTAAAAGCGATAACGCCGATTTGGTTGACCGCCGTAAAATATATTTAACCGCCCGATCACCGATGATTAAATCTCACTAATGCCCGTTAAGTTACATTTTATAGGTTAAGTTTATTATTGTAACCAGAACACGGAACTGCAAATTAGGCCGTAGGTGTTAAAAACCTTTGAAAATGAATAAAATCTATTAAGAATATAATAATATTGAGATAGTTGAATAATAATTCACAATGAAATGATTCTAATTCATATTTTTTCTCAACTTCAGAATCAGCTGTTGATCAAATTACAGTGTAGCCAGATTGTGCCCGTTTGGTTAACGAAAATTAACTAATGAATCTTTGTGCAACAGAAATAAACCCGTTACACTTACGACGGTTAGTTAACTGACATCAAATTCCTTATTAATTGGCTTTAGTGCAACCGGCCGTTAGTGATCCAAATCGTTGTCATTTTTGTGAAATCACTAAGACTGACTGACATACAGACAGACCCCTACTATCCCTTATTATATAGATATCTATAATTTTAACCAAATGTTTAGCTGAATGATGACCGGACACAATTACAGGATGAATAGATGCACTACAAATTTATAAATGAGAAAATTGATAGTAATGGCTGGTAACTTTGGCCATCTTCATTTCTGTAAAGGAGCATTTCCCAGATTCCTCCTGAAGCAATCTGCATAACTAATACATCAATGAAATGAAAATACACAAATATATATATATATAAATATAAATTTGTCCAGCTTACAATGACGTGAAATGAGCAACACAAATATTAAAAAATATATAGCATACTGATATTTAATAGCATCAATTTAAATGTACAGTTAGGTATCTAATGAATGTCTCGGTGGTTCGGAACCCACCTAAAGCTGTAGATACACTCATCAATCCAACTCATGAGGGATGATAGTCGTGAGCACTAGCAGGTATCTGTTCAGACAGTCAAAGATAAGCCACGATCTCCTGGGCCATCTCTGTAAGGATGGCCGATTGGTGTCAGAGATAAGCTACGAAACTTCTGGGCCATCTCTGTAACGGTGACCGATTGGATTGGCCAGCAAGAAAGACTGTTCTCAGCTGTAAAATCACTTCCCGGTGGTTCGGAACCCACCGAAAACTGTAGGTTTAACTCATCAATCACCATCATCCAATTCCTTACCCACGTACTTGTCTCAGACCTATGTGGGCTTCATCCTCCGAAAAAAGACTGTTGTAAAATTACCTACGCACAGGTCTCAAACCTATATGGCCTTCATCCTCAAAAAAATGCGATAAAATTGCAAAATATACTAAAACAAAAGACAACGCAGGTGACGTGGAGCTGGGTGATATTTTGTGAAACACAGAAATGAATTAGACTGTGCAAATAGGAGCGAGGGTGAGGTCGAATCCATCTCTGTATTTCACAAAATTTCACGCTGCGCTACGTCACCTGCGTTGATATTTGCGTTGATATTAAGACTACATACCCCACTTTTGTTAATAATTCTTTTTTCCGAGGATGAAACCCACCTGGGTTTGATACCTGTGTATGGGTGTTAGCTGATGGTTATTGATGAATTGCACCTACAGATTTACATGGGTTCCAGACCACCGGGAAGTGATTCTTCAGCAGAGACCAGTCTTTCTTGCTGGCCAATCCGGACGGTCACCCTCACACAGAGTACTACTAAATCATAAAAAATATAATAGGCTGTAGAATGGAGAGTATGAATAAAAATATTGAAGGAACACCCCTATGAAGCCGTTTTCACAACATATTTTAATTATTATTGTTACTGTTTAATTTTCCAGGTAACCAATTATAGGGTCCAGGGATTCAATTCACTGAACAGACACCTGCTACGGCTCAAGGCTATTACTTCTTTTTTCGGTGTTGGTGAATATTGAAACTGAGAAAATTCATTCGTAAATTATTTTATGAATCATGGACCTCTTTGTTTAATGTGGTAGCATAATGGCGACACAGGAATGACGAGCCAGGAATCGAACCCAGGACTGAAAGGATAGAGTTTGTTACGGCTCTAATAAATCATTTCATTAAATTCTTAGTTGTTTTTGTTTACTTAATTATTGTATTAATTTCTTTCGTTTTTTACTTCTATTGAATGGCAATAATTTGTTCATTGGTTAAAACTGATCATATGAACCAGTGCAATTCCTCGTTTCAATTCATTTAACTAATCAATTTAACGTCTAATGATCGGAAATATTTCACCAGCACTGGCCACATTTCAGTATTTGGCAATATTTTTTTCTTTTCAGTCGATTTTGATTGATATTGTGGGACTCCATAATAAAAGTAAAAACTGTTAGTATTTGTCAATTCCACGAACTAAATTAAACATTTTTTTCAAGCTAACGTTTTGGAGACTCCGGTTAAGCAGTATAAGACAAATCAGATCAACAATAATTATACAATGTTACCAATCTTATACACTAGTTAATTACTATATCAATTAGTTGAGGTGAGGCTTAATTTTGATGTGTAAAGAACTCTTGTACACTATAAAAAGCTTCAACTAAATATTTTTTCAATTGTTTTTTTAATATTTATAAAACTGCTTTAAAACTGCGATAGCTTGTTGTAGAGTTTCCTACTAATGTAACTAGGTTTTTGTTTGAATAAGCTACTATTGTGACTCACCAAGTTATAATCTTCTCGGTTTCTTTTATTATAATCGTGTACATCAAGAGTTTGGTTAAAATCACTCATTTTACATGTAAAGTAGCTTCATACACATATAAGCAGGGTACAGTTAGGAGACCAAGTCTCTTGAACAACGGTCTAAATGAATCTAATCTATTTAAAGAACAGAATCTTTATTAATTTTGTATTAATTATACTGAAGACTTCCGCAATGGTGGATATTGACAACAGCAATAAACAACTGATGGAAATCGATGAACAAACTATTTATTTTTAATCTATTTACTCTTTCCATACACCTAACAGCGTTCTTTTGGATCTTAAACATCCTATCAAAGTGTTGCTTGATGAGTTACCCCATACTACGATAGCATACCTAATGATGTGACAGTAAGAGACCATGGTAAGCCATAAAAAGTAACTATTTGTCCTTTAATCTAGCAAGCTGTCGCAGGACAAATACCCCAGATGAAATTTTACAACATATTTTCACAATTTATCGAGCCCAGGTCAATCGTCTATACAAAAAGCTCCTAGAAATGCAGTGTTTTCTTCCTGGTCTAGTTGATTATCATTTAAAAACAGTTTTATAACCCTATCTTCATTTGAATTAGGTTTGTTTTTGAACTGAAGGTATTGGCATTTTTTACCATTTATTGTTAATTTCAATTGGCTTAAGAACTGGACAATGGACTGAACACCTATGTAGGCATTTATTTCTAAATTATCTAGAACGGAATTGCTAAAAATAAGTGAGTGATGTATCGTCTGCAAGAGGGCTCCGCCACTAATTAATTATTTAGGTAAATGGTTGACACATAACAAAAAATTACTAGTCACATTTTCAATTGAATACGAGGAATTGACAAATATTAAGTTTTTACTACTAATAATTTCTCTTTCAGAAATATTATAACTAGTTTAACTTGTATGATTTGAGAGCTGCATGCTTCCGCACAAACTACAACCTCCAATTATTGATTTTTAATCCATCAACAATGGATATTTGAAAATCATCATCAACCAGCCGATATTTGAAACCCAAAACCCACGTATTCATCCAAATGTTGGCAAACTTTTTTTGACAATTTTACATGCGTATTACAATAATTTTATTATACAATAATTTCAATCACCAATTGGCAAAAGCAGTGATTAATTTGATGATAATTGGTCTTATTTCAGGGTCATTGTATTATAATGCTAGAGTTAGTCATCGAATAAAAATATAGAAATAAAAAACAAACATCTAAATAAAGGAATATTTACATAAAGACAAAAAGCTTTCTGAATTTTATGAAATGAAAGTTACGCTCATTTATTTGTAGTGATAATGATGTGATAGCTATGAATTTATTTACTTATTATAAGACTATACTCTGTTCACAGAAAGGGGAGACGATGTAAACAACGATGCGCGTGCGAGAGTGTATCTTCAAACAACTAGACCGATTCACAATTAACTACAGAAATACAATTAACGCGCAGTATATAATTGAACCGGTAACTGTGACAGCGAATGTGATACTGAACTCAGTGTGAACTGGTAGAAATTAAGGCTGTGCGCAGGGTTTTTGGTCTTAATTTTTTTTCGAAGTTCATTGTATTGGATATTATTAAGGTATTAAAATGTCAATAATTGCCATGAGAAATTATTTTTTTCATCAAATATTTTATGGAATATGGGAGTTCAAAGTTAAAATTTTCCAGTTTTTGGGGGCAATTGATCTCGCCTACGAGGTATTTTAAACATTTGATAATTTTTTTATAACTGAAAGACACCTTGGGGAAAAGAATGACACATTTTTATTTCAATTTAATAATTGAGCTCTTCAAAATAATTTTTGCATGTTTTAAAAAATTTATTTTGAGAAAACTAATTGTTTGATTGGAATGAAAAATATGTCATTTTGTTCCTCAATGTGTCTTTCATTAAAAAAAAAATTATCAAAAGTTTAAAATAACTTGTAGCAGAGATCAATTCCCCCCCAAAACAGAAAAATTTCAACTTTGAACTCCCATATTTCATAAAATAATTGATGAAAAAAACAATTTCTCATGGCAATAGTCAACATTTCAATCCTTAATAATATCCAATACAATAAACTTCGAAAAAAATTATGACCAAAAACCCTGCGCACAGCCTTAATCGATCAGCCTACAGCTGATATGAGTCATTACTTTTTCACTCACACAAACGCAAACGTCTGTTTTGCTTTGTCTCTCGTTTGCGTGAACATAGTATAGATGTCATAACCAGATATAGCACTCGCTCTTTCGCTCTTACATCATTATAAATCTAAAGAGACTACAAACGTAATAATAATACCATTTTAATCAAACTACATGAAACAACATTAAGGGCTCATTATTCTATTATGCGGTCGATGTCCGAATTATGAAGGGCTCTATTTACAAAACGCCTATACTTGAGCCTCGGTTTCCTAGAACGCGGATTTGGACTAAATGTACAGCGGACAGGGCCGCATACACTACTATAAACTGGTATTTTTAGAGCATCCTCTGTCCTCCAATGAATGGTGTATATGGATTTGTCGTAGATTTAAAGACCAAATAAGCATTGAAACCAAAAAATGAAAAATAAGAAATATACTATACAAAATAAATAAGCGTATTGTTTTCATTGGTGGGGAGACTCTCACAGGTAGTTCCACCCCGCCGTTTGAGCCATGTTATGGAGGACATGGTGTACCAACTAATTTAGGTGGGTTCCGAACCACAGGGTAAGTGATTTTGTACAACCAGAAACCTATACAAAGCAGTATACTTAATTAACCCTTAAAACTAAGATGTATTACTACAGTATACCATCGGTAACACTATTTCAATATGATTTGTGTTACAAAAGACCACAAATGAAATAGGCTAGTCAATGTGAAACCGAAGCAATTCTTGAAAAACTATCAAGAAAATGCGAAAAACCTCACCTACTATGTATTTGAGATTGGCAGAAAATAAATGAACTAGCATCTTTACAACTTAAAATGAATTTCACGCTTAAAATAAGCCCAATTTAGAGTAAAATTAACACATTATTTTTTGGAATAAAATGATAGTTTAAAAGGAGCAATAAGAACCAAGCATTTGAATGTAGACCTAAAATAATCACTTAATTTATTATTCACTGGTAGAAAACAAATCATCAAGTATCGTCCACAAGGTTCAAACATTTTTCAGAAACGATTTAGCAGACTATTTTTGAAAAATTAAAAGAAAGAAATACCATCCACCATTAATAATAATAATAATATTGTGGGACCTGGCTGTCTCAGGTCTGGCGTCAGAGTTATCAGGTTGCATCTGAATAAGTTCAGGGCCTCTAACATGACTCAACGACTGTGCACAAGGTTTTAGGAAGTTTCTTGGACTGAATATTATTGAGGTATAAAAATGTTATCTATTGTTGAGAAACTTTTTTCCATCAATTATTTTGCGATATATGGGGGGGGGGGGGGGGGGTTCAGAGTTGAAATTTTTCGGTTTTTGGGGGCAATTGATCTCACCTATGAGTTATTTTAAGCTTTCGATGAATTCTTTATAACTGAAAGACAACTTAAGGAATAAAATTACATATTTTTATTTTAATCAAAAAATATGTTTTTTAAATAAATTTTTGAAAAAGTGATTTCCCCCAATTTAAATAAACAAATTGTTTGATCGAAATAAAGAATATGCCATTTTACTCAAGGTGTCTTTCAGTTTTGAAAAAATTATCAAAATTTTAAAAATAGCTCGGTGAGAGCCCCCCCCCCCCCACCGCCCCCTAAAACAATCAACGTTGAACCCCATATTTCACAAAAATATTGATGAAAAAACTTTTTTCATGGAAATAAATAGCATTTTAATATTTCAATAATCTAACTTCAAAACATACACTGTATTTCTATTCAATACATGATTTTTCACTCACTTTCACTGGAGATACTAGAGGGATGCGTTTCACTTCTAAAGAGAAGCTTCATATCAGCCCCTCTAGTATCTCCAGTGAAAGTGAGTGAAAAATCATGTATTAAATAGAAATACAGTGTATGTTATGAAGTTAAATTATTGAAATACTAGAGGGATGCGTTTCACTTCTAAAGAGAAGCTTCATATCAGCCCCTCTAGTATCTCCAGTGAAAGTGAGTGAAAAATCATGTATTAAATAGAAATACAGTGTATGTTATGAAGTTAAATTATTGAAATACTAGAGGGATGCGTTTCACTTCTAAAGAGAAGCTTCATATCAGCCCCTCTAGTATCTCCAGTGAAAGTGAGTGAAAAATCATGTATTAAATAGAAATACAGTGTATGTTATGAAGTTAAATTATTGAAATACTAGAGGGATGCGTTTCACTTCTAAAGAGAAGCTTCATATCAGCCCCTCTAGTATCTTCAGTATAAGTGAGTAACAATCACAATTTAAATAGAAATACAGTGTCAGCTTTAATATTACATTGTTTATAAAGTATTTCGTCAAGGAAAACATCAGAGATTTTAATAATATTTAGTACAAGAAATTAAAAAAAAAAAAAAAAAAAAATGACCAAGACCGCACAGCCTTTTTTTATGTAGATTACGTCTTGGAGACTCCAGTTGAGGAGTATAAGACAAGTCAGATTAACAATATTATACACTAGATACCATAATCACTATATTAATTAATTGAGGTGAGGCTTAAAAACAACTGCTTTTAGGCAGCCGGGACCGACAGGCTAAACGAGTCCTCCGACAACCATTAGAACAAAAAATGATGATTTTACTGGAGAAACTATTAATCCTGGTTTTAATAGACGAATTATAAATATGTCCGTGATCATCTGAAGCCACTAGGTTTGTAATGAATGTAAAAAACCTATTACCTCTATTTAACGAACTGCCAAATAACAAAATCCTCTATGTAACATATTTTATGGTGTCCCTCGACATTGCTTTCTTGGCAAGACTACTTCTTATTAACAAATACCTCATAGAACGAAATTTTTTATCCATTAAATTTCGTTAATTATTAATTTCGTTTGGTAAATTTAATGGATAAAAAATTTCGTTATACAGGTTTTCAACTTTTTGGACTTTGTTTTTGAAAATTCATCATACGACATTTTTAAACAATTTCAACTAAAAATTTAAGCTTGTCCTACATAAAAATTTTGAAAATAATGTATTCGTTATAAATTAATTTTGTAAGAGTTGGTACAACAGAAAGGCAGCGTACAAGCCCACCTACGCTCACGATCTCGATTCCCGGCCAAGTCTGACATTTAACACCCACTCTCCTTATCACCTACGCCCAAGCTTTAAGCTTTTGTACAGTTCATCAGCAGAAAATACATTTTTATCTTGAAATGCAACAATGATAAGCGCACAGCTTTTATTGGTGGAGAGACCCTTACGGGTAGTTCCACCTCGCCGTTTGAGCCATGTATGGAGAACATGGTGGACCTACAGTTTTAGGTGAGTTCCGAACCAATATTATTAATATAGTTTCCACTCATCAAAATCAGTAATCCATTCAATCCATATTTGGTATTTCGCTTTCAGTAAATCACTGTTATGGAGAACATGGTAGACATACAATTTTAGGTGGGTTCCGAACTACCGGGTAAGTGATAACATCATAGCAACTTGGTCACCCATACCTCGCCGTTTAGAGCCATGCTATGGAGAACATGAAATCTACAATTTTAGGTGGGTTCCGAACTACTGGGTAAATGATAATGAAACTGATTTCATCATAGCAACTTGGTCACCCATACCTCGCCGTTTGAGCCATGTTATGGAGAACATGGTAGACCTAAAATTTTAGGTGGGTTCCGAACTACCTTGTAAGTGACAATAAAGCTGATAACATCATAGCAATTCGGTCACCCATCCAAGCGCAGTCTTGAGTAACAAACTATTCTTTGGGACGGACAATGAAGATGATAATAAACAGAAAAATAGTGGAAGGGGAGAGAACGTGAAAAATAAATTACCATTTGAAAAGAATGAAATCCAACTAATGAATACTTATGTCACAACTAACTAAAATGTCTATATTAACAAAAGTTTCGGTATGCAGTTCCCAAGTTAGATTGTATCGATTTCACCCAATACCCTATGCCCCTCACCAGCACCATTCCAACCAAATTTGATGCATTCAATCAAATGATTTTACCAATTTAATAGTGATTGATTCTACTCACCAGAATTGATAGTGTAACGGGATTTGGCGCTCATACAATAACCTTCAATCACACGCAAAATTTGGGCATCTTCTTCGAAGCCTCTATCACCTGGGAAACAACGAAACAAAATAAATAAGAAATTATGCAAAAATAATACTAAGAATAATAAAAAAAATAATAGTAATAACAATTAAAAAAAAAACAATAATAATAATAATAATAATAGTAACAATAATAAAGACCTAGTACTGGCCAAAATAACAAACACAGACATTTACAATAGAAGAAACTTCAGAATAAAACTTTATAAATGGGAAGTTATACCGGAGACAAAACCTCCAAGAGTTGGAACAAAATGGAGTGAAGAGAGAAAAGCTGAATTCGCACAAAAAATGAAAAGCTGGTGGGCAAGCAAGAAGAATAAGTCCAAAAAATGAACCACCTTTACTAAGCGTCTTCCACTTTGGGAGTTTTACGTCCAATAATAATAATAATAATAATAATAATAATAATAATAATAATAATAATAATAATAATAATAATAATAATAATAATAATAATGCTATAAACCTAGACTGCTATAAACCTATTCGGCTAATTTGCACAAATATAAACTAGTAGCTTTTTTTTTTCTTTTTGTAGATTACGTCTTGGAGACTCCAGTTAAGGAGTATAAGACAAGTCAGTCTATACCCAGTCTTGCCGGGAATCCAATTTGGAACTTATCTTTTCTGGTAGATAACTTATGGTAGTGGTTACAAATTTACGAAATTGGAAAGGGTGAGTGAAATACCACACAGTTCATATGTTTGAAAAGTAAAGTTCACAAATAAACTGGTTTTTTTTTGTACCGTACTGAAGATGTGTATTTTTAGTGTTGTTTTTTATAAGTCAACTATCTTCATAGCAACTTTACAGCTCTACCCACCTGCTTAGTTTTGTGCTTAGTTCTTTAGATTAATGTATCACAGGAAACGCTCAATACACACAATAAGTAAGCTCGCATGATGCTGGGTAATTAGCTGCTGTAATATTGATACAGAGCTAATCTGTTGCTTTGGCTTAAGAGACATCGGTGTACCATCTATATTATCACCATAGTGACGTATCAAGTTATCAGCTGCTCTATGAGCTTCCTACATCTAACACATTCTGAAACAGTAATAGTGTCCAAAAGTGAAATTTGAGCATTCATTTTGAAGTCTGAAAGGAAAATAAAAAATGGGGCATCGAGGTAAACTGAATCGAGTTTAGAGGAAGCTATAAGCCAAATTTAGTGTTTCAAATCGTTGCCATTTTTGAGAAATCCGGAAAACAGACACACACACCTACTCTCTCTTATTATAATTATAGAATAATTATTTTAATTATCAATTAAGAACCGTAGGCCTACATATACACACAAGCACTGACTTTTATAAATAAAATAGAAATTTATAAATTTATAAATAAATTATAAATATAAAAATTTATAATATATTATATATTTTAATTTTACTTTTATTTAATATTTTATTTTTATATTCTTCAATATATTTATATTTTTAATTATTATTTAAATTTATAAATAAAATAAAATACAAATTTATAAATAGAATAATTATTTTAATTTTTTTGGAGGATGAAGCCCACATAGGAAGACCAGTGCGTGGGTAATGAATTGGATGATGATAAGTTGAACCTACAGTTTTAGGTGGGTTCCGAACCACCGGGAAGTGATTTTACAGCAATTGTAAATTAAGAACCGTACATATAAGTTACACAAACAACCACTGACATTTTCATGATTTTTTCTTGTGAATTTACCTGGTTTTTTTGATAGTCGATTGCCTTTATCGTCTCTGGAATAATTGCAGCGCAGGGGAGGTGAGGGCCGCAGACAGGACACGCTCCATGGCCGGCCTCCGCTACTGTTCACAATCTGCCAACGCACAAGCATCAAGCACAACTTTAGAACACGATCAATAATCTTGAAATGAGAATGCACAACTTGAAAAAATATTAATCTACCTACTTATTTTTCATTTTACGAAATTTAAGGTATGTTTCAAGTATTACAGTTTTTGCAGACCGTTACGATATGATAGAGAAACGCTATTTGCTCTCTGCTCATGCGCACAGAGGTAATTCAGCGTACGAATGGTCGAGTTCCTGGGAGCTTTACCGGTAACTGGTAGATGCTACCGGTAATCGCGTCCGAGTAGTCTACCAAAATTTATAGACGTTTAAAAAATTGAATAGACCTATCAGACACCATCGGTAAAATTAACCAGTTACCGGTAAAGCTCCCAGGAACTCAACCTATGTTTCTCTGCATGTGTAGAAAGTCGAGAGTCCCATTATTGTACAAAATTCGACAGCATGACTTCCTTTTTTCAAAACTTAATAAAACTCATTGCATGAATCAGATAATTTTTATTTTTTTTCTTAAAATGTAATCACATACCTAAAGTTTTGTTTTACTCAGTATTGAAGATTAAATCAGGTAGATGACATCCCCCAATTCAAATCAATTTATAATCATTTGATATGATATCTGACCATAAGCTTTATGGCTTCTTATTCTTTCTTTATCACCTGTTAATGTTGTATTGATTACTGATTCATATTATTTGTTAGTGTTACTGGTATGCTGAGTTGTAAGCTATTAAAAACCTAAAGCTAGGTTTTCCTTGTATTATTTCAATTTTAATAGCTTACAACTGTAAAATGTACTAACTGAAAACAGGATGGAAAAATATTTGAAGCCTGGAAAATTTGACACAAATCCCAGCTCTCCAAATGCAGGGTCAATGTGGAAGCATTGGTTTAGAACGTTCGACACTTTTCTCCAAGCAATTACTGAACGTTGTAATGACGAAGATAAGTATAAATTGTTAATCAATTGTATATCCCATGAAGTACACGAATTGATCATTGAAACAGCATCTTTTAATGAAGCTGTAGCAGCATTGGAAGAGATATATGTGGGTAAGAAGAGTGAAATATTTGCACGACATCTTCTAGCAACTAGGAAACAACAGAATGGTGAGTCCATTAAACAATTTGTTTCTCAGCTGAAGATTTTAAGTAATGACTGTAATTTTTCTGCTGTCACTGCTAAAGAGCATAAAGATTTGTATATTCGTGATTCTCTAATAAATGGTTTGATTTCAAATAGTACAAGGCAGAGATTGTTAGAGAATTCCAACTTATGTTTAGAAGATGCTATAAATCAAGCACTAACTTTTGAAACTGCTGAAAATCAATCAATTCAATATTCAACACAAGTTCAATGTAACTCCTCTGACCGTTCCCCTATAGAAAGTTCTGAAGAAATTATAAAAGTTGCTGCTGTTAATCGTTACAATAAAAGATGTTTCTTTTGTGGGAATGGATATCACCCGAGAGACAAATGTCCAGCTAGGAATGCTAAATGTGGTAGATGTGATAAATTGGGACACTATAGTAAAGCATGCAAATCATCAAGGAAAGTGGAGATGGTAAACCATACAAGTAATATAACCTCATCCTCTATTATATCTTCTGTGGAACCAAGCTACAGTTTGGCAAAAGCCTTAGCTAATACAAAAGTTAACGGGTTTACAGCTACTTGTCTCATTGATACTGGCAGTACCAATAGCTACATCAATTTGAATTTTGTACAAAAAAATAGAATGAAAGTTTACCCTGCTGATGGTCAAGTTTCAATGGCTTCGACAACTCTCAAATCAAAACTGCATGGTTGCGTGGTCGCCGATTTTCAATTAGCTGATCACACTTATACAAAATTCAAATTTTCTATACTACAAGGCTTGTGTGCAGATGTATTGGTGGGACACGATCTCATGAGTCTTCACTCTAGCTTAGCTATGAAGTTTGGTGGAAAGCTTGATTGCTTGGAAATCTGTAACTCAATTCCTGCTTTCGTTGAACCCCCATATTTGTTCAAGAATTTATCACCAGATTGCAGACCAATTGCTACTAGATCAAGACATTTTTCAAAAAACGATTTTGAATTTATCAAAAAGGAAATTTCTAATCTACTATCTGAGAATATAATTACAGAGAGCATATCACCCTGGAGATCTCAAGTTTTGGTTGCTGATGATGGTCGACACAAAAAGCGTTTAGTAATTGATTACTCCCAAACTATAAACAAATTTACTCTTTTAGATGCTTATCCCCTACCAAATGTGGATGTTTTAGTTAGAAACATAGCACAGAATAATGTATTCAGTACTATTGACCTGAAGGCGGCATATCACCAAATTCCTATACTACCTGAAGAGCGCCAATACACCGCCTTTGAAGCATGTGGTAAACTATATGAATTCACAAGAATACCATTTGGTGTAACAAATGGTGTCTCAGCTTTTCAACGTACTATTGACAAAATAGTATAAAAAGAAAACTTGAAGGGTGTATATTCATACTTGGATGATATAACAGTGTGTGGTAAAACACAATCTGAGCATGACTCAAACTTGAAGAATTTCATGAAGTGTATTGAAAAGTATGGCATTGTTATCAATGAAGCAAAAAGCAGTTTTTCTAAAAATTCGATTAATATTCTTGGACATCACATCACTGAAAATTCTATAAAGCCTGATCCAAAAAGGTTAGAACCTCTATTAAATATTCCAACACCTGCTGATCCATCAGCCTTGAAGAGAGTCCTTGGCTGTTTTGCCTATTATGCAAAGTGGATTCCACATTTTTCAGATAAAATTAAAAATTTAGTCAAATCAACTTCTTTTCCATTGGATTTACAGGCTCAAATGGATTTTGAAAACTTAAAAACTGAAATAGCAAAGGCTGTAGTAACTACAATTCATCACGATTCACCTTTAGTTGTTGAAACGGATGCCTCTAATCATGCCTTAGCTGCAACTCTAAGTCAGGATGATAAACCAGTTGCCTTCTTTTCTCGGACTTTATCAAAATGTGAAAAACACCACTCTGCTATAGAGAAAGAAGCAGCAGCTATTATGGAAGCATTGAGAAAATGGAGACCTTTCCTTCTTGGGAAAACTTTCAAATTGATAACTGACCAACAAGCACTCTCATTCATTTTTGACAAAAAGAATAAAAGTAAAATAAAGAATGACAAGGTACTAAGATGGCGTTTAGAACTAACACCATACAACTTTGACATCATCTACAGACCTGGAAAGGAAAATGTAAAAGCTGACATGTTAAGCAGAGTTTGTGGTGCTACTGACTTGAATAAATTGTATGAACTTCACCAATCTCTAGCCCACCCTGGCGTGACAAGAATGTTCCACTTTGTTAAAACTAAAAATTTGCCATACTCAATAGATGAAGTTCGTAAAATGTCAACTGATTGTCCTGTCTGTGCTCAAATGAAACCAAGATTTTTAAAATATAAAGGCCACCTGATTAAATCTACAGCTCCAATGGAACGCTTAAATGTTGACTTCAAAGGACCACTGCCATCTAACACAAGAAATAAGTACATTTTGACTATTGTTGATGAATTTTCTCGCTTCCCATTTGCTTATGCCTGCCCTGACATCAGTTCAGCTACTGTTATCAAGTGCCTTACTCATTTATTTTCTATGTTTGGACTTCCATCGTATATTCATTCAGACAGGGGCACTGCTTTTGTTTCTCAAGAATTAACTTCATTTCTCCATTCTCTTGGTGTAGCTACCAGCACTACTACTCCATACAATCCAAGGGGAAATGGACAAGTTGAACGATACAATGGTATTATTTGGAAGTCAGTAATGCTCTTGTTGAAAACGAAAGAGCTACCAACTTCAAACTGGGAAGTTATGCTGAATGAGGCACTCCATGCTATAAGGTCACTTCTTTGCACCAGTACAAATTGTACTCCACATGAAAGATTTCTCTCCTTCCCGAGAAAATCAACTAATGGATCCACACTCCCAAGTTGGGTTGTCAATCCTGGAATGGTCCTGGTTAAGAAAAATGTAAGATCAAGCAAGTATGAGGATCTAGTTGAGGAAGCTGAATTGCATGAGGCTAATCCTGAATATGCTTTTATTAGAAGAAAGGATGGAACTGAGGCTACTGTATCTCTACGACAATTAGCGCCCAGAGGAAATTTATCACTTTCAGGAAACCATGATAAAACTCAAAATAATCAAGAGATGGAAATTCATGATGAAACTAATCATAATCTAGGAGTTCAAGAAAATGTTCTAAGCCAAAATCAAGATGTAACTGAGGTTGGAGTTGAAGATGTTCAAGGTACTAATGTATATCAAAAGACTGCAACTGCGCCAAATCAGGGAACTAGTTACCCTCAACGAACAAGAAGACCTCCAATTTATTTAAAGGACTATATTTGGCAAAACTCGACTGCGGGAGAATGATATGATATCTGACCATAAGCTTTATGGCTTCTTATTCTTTCTTTATCACCTGTTAATGTTGTATTGATTACTGATTCATATTATTTGTTAGTGTTACTGGTATGCTGAGTTGTAAGCTATTAAAAACCTAAAGCTAGGTTTTCCTTGTATTATTTCATCATTCTTACATTAAATTCACATTGAAATTTTATTCATTTCTTAACAGTTTCAAAACAATGAATTCCACAGGTATTTTTTTTGTAGATTACGTCTTGGAGACCAGTTAAGGAGTACAAGACAAGTCAGATCAACAATATTAAACAATCTTATACACTAGTAACCATAATTACTATATCAACTAGTTGAGGTGAGGCTTACTTCTGATGTGAAAGGAACTCTAGTACACTATAAAAAGCTTAATAAACAAAATATTTTTCAATTGTTTTTTAAAAATATTTCTATATTTTGAACTATTTAAAAACTGCGGTATCTTGTTGCATTTTCCTACCAATATAACTAGGTTTTTGTTTGAATAAGCTACTATTGTGACTAAACAAGTGGTAATCTTCTCGACTTCTTGTATTATAATCGTGAACGTCAAGATTTTGGTTTATATCACTCTTTTTACAAAATTATTAAGTAGCTTCAGACACATATAAGCAGGGTACAGTTAGGAGACCCAGTCTCTTGAACAACGGCCTACATGAATCTGATCTATTTACTCTTTCCATACAACTTTGGATCTTAAACACCCTATAACAAGGTTTTGTTTTGATGAATTACCCCATACTAAGATAGCATACCTAATATGAGACAGTGACAGCCCATGGTAAGCTGTGAACAGTAACTTTTTGTCATTTAATAGCAAGTTGTCGCTGGGGACAAATACCCCAGATGAAATTTTACAAAATATTTTCTCAATCTATGGAGCCCAAATCAATCGTCTCTATCCAACAAAACTCCTAGAAATGAAATGTTTTCTTCCTGGCCTAGTTGATTATGGTTTACAAACACGTTTATAGCCCTATGTTGCCTAGTCTATTCGTCTGACGCTAGTAGTCATATTGCCACCACAATTTCTTTATGTCGCACTAAGTATAGTTTCTAGTTAGTCAATTAATTCGCTGTGTAATTCATGCTTTAATACATCGTTAAGTTCAATTTATTTTGTTAGTTATCAGGATCAAACATTTGATAATAATAATAATAATAATAATAAGCGTATGGGATTTATTATTTATTTATTCAATACCTCGCCGTTTCAGCCATGTTATGGAGTACATGATAAAACTACTATTTTAGGTGTGTTCCAAACTACCAGGTAAGTGATGAAAATCTGATAGCCGAGTGCAATAACGAGAGCGACCAAACTTCTAATAAATTATTCTTCCGGGCCTGGGTTCGATTTTTTTGAGGTTGAAGCTCACATAGGTCCAAGACCTGAGCGTGGGTAATGAGCTGGATGATGGTGATTGATGAGATGGACCTACTGGTTTAGTTGGGTTCCGAACCACCGAGAAGTGATTTTACAACAGAGAACAGACGACATACTTGTATTCTTAATAACATGTCTCCCTTCCTTTTCCTGAATTTCCTTTTTTTATTTCTTCACTTTCTTGCTTTTCTGAAATTACCTAAATCTTGTACTCACTGCTGGCGATCTATTCCTACTTCTGCCAGTAGTGCCATATTTAATGTATAAATAGTTTTGTTTGGATTTTGTTTTCAAACGTGTTTTCCAACGGCTGGTAAGCGTAGCATTCTCTTGAGTTTTTTATGTTTTATTTTAAAATGTTAATTAGAAGTTTTTCTTTCTGGTTTTTAGTTTTACTTTCTTTTTTCTTTAGTTGCTTTTTTGCTTTGTTCATTAGGAACAGGTTGTTTTTATTTCGCCCTAACAGGTTTAGTAACCTATGGGCTTATTTTCCAAAAAAATTGTACTAGGTTAATATGTAGTTAAGTATAGATATAGAACAGTACATATATATTATTATGTTGTTAATACTACAGTAGAGATAAGATTAAATTAGGAATGTACAATGATTATTTCATGTATTGATTGTGTTAACTGGGAAATAAATTTGATTTGAATTGAAATTGATTTGATATTTACTTGTAAGTATGTATGTTTTTTGTTTTGTTTCATTGTTAATGTTTTTTGTGCATATGGCAAATGAATGAATTTGAATTTGAGACTTTTTTGTAAGTCATATTCTGGTAATAATAATAATATTCTGGTGATTATCATTGAGCACATGGAGTATGTTCCTCTGTACGAGCACCCTTATTCTTGGGCATGAGGTCTGCTGTTCACAGAACTACTAGTTATTCTATTAATCCAAAATGAAAATTCCACTATAATCCATTTCAGAATAAAAGGAGGTATGTCGGGTCCTTTGATAATTAATTGAATCGGTTTATTTACACAGTCGAGTGTGTTATGTATGTTGTTAGTGTTTGAGGAGGCAAATGGATGCTTCTGATTGGTTGAGAACATCTAGCTAGTCAGCAACGTCACAAATGAGCAGCACACACTCAAAACACACGCAAAAACAAAATTAAATCACAAATAAAAGCGGGGCTTAGCAAGTATGGAATGGTTTGGGGTAAGTTACAAAACTTATCCATCCATGAGCGGTCAACAACTGATTCACTAAACTCAAGAAACTATTTCTAGGAATTCAGAACAAATCATATTTTTTTTCGGGGGTGATGCCCACATAGGTCTGAGACCTGTGCGTGGGTAATGAATTGGATGATGGTGATGATTGATGAGCTGGACCTACAGTTTCAGGTGGGTTCCGAACCACCTGATTGATTTTACAGCAGAGAACAGAGAACATTTTTGCAGTAGATATTCAAAAGACCTTGTTAATAACCAGATTTTATCGACTTTGGCAACACAGCTGAACATTTATTATTCAATTAATACTTGCTTTTGATGCTTCTTATGTAAGTTTACTTATACAAGGTTGGGCAGAGGAATTTGCTTATTTCAGTTGGGTAGGGCCATCCGAGCGGGCGTATAAGTTAAACTTGTAGATTGTAAATTGTAAATTGTAATTTGTAAATTATTTTGCAACAATCACATTTGTAACATTACATATGATACATTTGTAACAGAGCTTCTTTGTTATGTTATATATTTATACGCATATTAACTTCCTGTATTTTTTATAGTCAGTGTCGATCTGTTATGACGAAGGTAAATTTTCTTTGTAGTTGCGAAGGTGATATTGTGGAAGATATCCATAATAATAATAATAAGCGTATGGCTTTTAATGGTGGGGAGACCCTTACGGGTAGTTCCACCTCGCCGTTTGTGCCATGTTACGGGGAACATGGTGGACCTACTATTTTAGGTGGGTTCCGAACCACCGGGTAAGTGATAATAAAGCTTGTAACATCAAGTCATTGAAGCAAGATATCCATAATGACTAATAAGACGAAGTTGTCACAACCATATTTATTGAAAATAGTGAGATACTAGTTTCGGTTGTTACACCATTATCAATCTCAAACAAACTAAAACTAGCCACTCTGTACTTTAGTTTTAGTTTGTTTGAGATTGATAATGGTTCAACAACCGAGACTAGTATATCGCTATTTTCAATAAATGTGGTTGTGACAACTTCGTCTTATTATCCATTACGAAGGTAAATTGTGAATTTTTAAAACGAATAAATTTGATTCATTTTCAGGCCATTAGCGAGTCAAAATAAGTTCCAAGTCTTTGTTATGACAAAAATTCAGGTGAAGAGAGACATTGGTTTCCTGACCACCATATTTGTTAGCTTATGTGGCGTTCAATTTTTAAATCAAATCAAAATCATTTATTTATCCTTTTCACAAAAAAGTAACATAAGAATATATATGAAATACACCTGAATATACAATTTAAATATAAAAAGCACTAAATTAAAAATATAATAAGGACGGTCCCTGCAAGGTTCAAAACCTGTGCGCAGGGGCCGAGTGTTATACAATTATAATTTCTGAAAAGAATTTAAGGAAACGTTTAAACTAAGGTAAAGTTTGATATATATTTAGCCACTACAATTTATTCTAGGACAGAAGGAGTGAAAAACCTGAAGCAATAAAACAAACTAAGAAAACAGGGAAGGGGAAAGGGAGTACGTAAAAGAAAGGAATAGGGAAAGAATTACGCAAGGATCACCTTGCGTCTGACAACACTGGTGCACAGTGCGCTCCGCAAAAAGTGCGGAGCTAGGAAAACGCAGCTAAAATGCGGAGCCAGGAAAATAATAAAATTTAGTGGGACTTTTTATGGATTTTTGAATAAATGATTTATAGTAATGTGTAAAGAAGTCATATAAGGGCTTGTAAACTTCAAATTTTGTTACTTAACCCAACTTTATTGAAAAAACCTTTTTTTAATTTTATTTTTTCATCTCAAAATGTTAAATAAATAGTAACTCATACTCACGAACGGACGGGAAGTCTTGTGAGTATGATTTCATAATATGAAGAAAATGAAAAAAAATTATGTATTGTTCAAATGAAATCAATAAAGAATTTGAATTTGAGTTAACTACTGGATACGAAAAACCGCTCATGGACAGACACGATCAAACCAAACAATCTATTTCAAACAACGTCTACACTTAAGTTTGTCACGTGCGTGTGTGCTTGCGTGCGTGCGTTTGCTTGCCTGTTTGTGAACGTTGCCGCAGCAGTTGGGGGCCCGTGTCACACCAGTCGGCGGCCGGAACGCGCGTTTTCAGCCACCAGTGCGCGTACATGCCCGACCGGTAGGTTAACGTCGGCTCCTCGTCGTTCGTTGGACACCCTGATACTTGGTTTGTATCACAGGGACACTTCCCACTTGCTTCCCCCACCATACTGCAAGGACATTTCACACTTGCAGCTGTTTGAGTTGTTACGTCCTCATAAGGATACTTCTCACCAACATCATTATGAGCACATTTTATACTTGTTCCCCCAACCATTCTGCAAGGAAACTTCACACTAGTAGTCATTTGACTTGTTACGTCCTCATAAGGACACTCAACTATATTTGTGACGTCATGGGGACATTTCACATGTGCAGCTATTTGATTTGTGACGTCATTATGGGGACATTTCACACTTGCTTCCCCAACCTTACTGCAAGGACATTTTACACTTGCATCTATTCGACTTGTGACATCATTATGGGGACACTTCACACCTGTAACCATTTGACTTGTTACGTCCTCATAAGGACACTTCACACTTGAAGCTCCTTTATTTGTCACGTCACCACAATAACACCTCCCACTACCAGCCACTTGATTCATAACATCACCATCCTCACTACTCGTTACCGTGACAACAGGAGCATAGACATGCCGTTGAGACGCGGGTGAACAACATATACAGGGTGATTCGTAATTACCCGACTCTTCGGACTCGACCACATGTCCGCCGGTGGGCGTGGTCACGTCCGCTAAGCCCGAATCGGACGAACGATGACTCACGCCCCGACACGACGACGGCGTGACAATTTCCGCACCGCGCACAGGTGGAGGCGGAAGGTCGAGACTGGCGGAATGCACGGGCGGCAACGGACGTTCACGGACGCCAGGAGACGGCATACTTTGTCGTATACTCTGGAACGACGCCTTATCAATGGCCAACTGATTAGAAATCGCCGTACGACTATCCATCCGCGACAAATCAGGCACGCCTACTTTCATAACCGTCAACGTACTTCGGTAGACACCCTTTACATACTTGAAACCACTACTCTCCACACTCCCTTCATCATCCTCCACCATTCCTCCTCCTCCTCCCACCCTATCATCCTCCTCCTCTTCATCATCCTCAGAATCTTGCACCCACGTCCTGACCGCCTTCTGCGGATAGATCACACACTCCGTTCTATGACTCCTTCGGCGTCTGACAGACGTCGTATCAACGGCGCCGTCTGCAAACTGTCTGTAGAGCAGTCGACGCACAATTTTGCGCGTCAGAACGCCGCGACGCACCAGACGCGCATAGTAGGCGGCTAGCCGCGCATACGGACTTACTAAGTTCCGCGCATAGGGACTTACTAAGTTGGTGTTGGAAGGCGACGTTGGTACCAGGGAGGGACGGGGGGTGGTGGACGTGATTCCCCCTCCTCCTCCTCCCCCGCGGGTCAGGCGAATCTGCTGTCTCAACAAATCTATCCACGTCTGCTGGTCTTCTTTTGTCTGGCAGACGGCCACTATGCGTTCTATCATTGGTCCTGTAAGACAACAACAAAAAGCGATCAATAGTATTAATTTTTTACTATTTTTTCAAGGCTGATAATAATATGCTAATGTATTTTATTGGTGGAGAGACCTTTATTGGAAGTTTCACCTCACTTTTTTATGGGAAACATGGTGAGCCTACAGTTTTAGATTGGTTCCAAACCAGCAGGAATTGATTATACAGCAGAGAACAGTCTTTTTTGTTGGCCAATCCAATCGGTCACCCTTACAGAGAGGGCCCAAGAGAGCGTTGCTTATCTAATCTTATTGTTTTTTTCAAGGATGGAAATAAATTTATTTATTATTTATTCTAATCTGACTGAACAGATACCTGCTACGGCTCACGGCTTTTACTTCATTTTTGAGAGTTGGTGAATCTAAAGCTATTGAAACTTAATGCACTGAGAAAATTCTATCGTGAATTATTTCATGAATCATAGACGATAGACCTCTTTGTTTAATGTGGTAGCATAATGATGAAACAGAAATAACGAACCAGGAATAATAGAACTCAGGACTAAAAGGACAGAGTTTGTTACGGCAACTACTAAATCATTTGGTTCACTTCTTAGAAGTTTTTGTTTTCTTAATTATTGTATTACTTTGTTTTTTTTTTACTTCTATTGTATGGAAATAATTTGTTCATTGGTCATTTGTTCAATGAACCTGCTACACGTCACATCTATCACTTTTCCTAATTATTCAAATGAATAAAAGTATTTCAGTTGAGTAGATTGACTCTCATATTACTTTTTTTCAATTGATGTGTGAAATTTCAGTATCTAATCATTTAATAATCATTAATTATAAAACAAATACGAACAATCATAGATCCTGCTGAAACTTATATAGTTTTTCAGGAGGTGCCTGTTTACAAAAAAAATTAAACAAATATAATTTATGGGAAGTGATAGCATTGAGACGTACCAGGTATTATCTGTTCAGTCAGATAAAGATAAGCTACAAGTTCCTGGCCCTCTTTGTAAGGCTGACCGTTTGGATTGGCCAGAAAAAACTGTTCTATTCTGTAAAATCACTTCCTGGTGGAAGTGAAACCCTGCTCTGCACAGACTTCAAAGACTGTGCTCTGGAGCCAAGTATTATATAAAAATTAGGGGGAAAAACTTTTCTAGAGCTTTATAAGAATTTAATTAGATGCTCAAGATAATATTATACAAATATATTTGAAAATAACACTTGATGAAATAAAACTGAAGAAACAGACAATTAGTTGCAAAAGAGAAGTTGAAAATACAGTAGAATGAATACCAAAATATTCCCACATTTCCTTTTGGTATTAGTAAGTTGATTTAATAAAAATTTTCTATAGGAAAAATATTCTTGTAAAGTAGGCTAGGACAGAATTATTGTAAATATATGTCTATTCCAAATATATTTAAAAATAAAAGGCCACTCGATAAAAGAAAACCGAAGAAATAAATAATTAGTTGCAAGAAAAAAGTTGGAAATAAATTAGATTGAATACCTAAACATTCCCACATTTTCTTTTGGTATTAGTCAGTGAATTCGATAAAATTCTTCTATAGGAAAAATATTCTTGTCAAGTAGGTTAACAATAAATTGTTGTAAGAGTTATGTATAAAATATTGAAAAGTGTAAAGATATATTCATCAAACTTACCAACAATTTCAAAAGAATTCTTACAGCTCTCGGTTTCTTCTAGTTTGTTTACGTTGATACCCGTTAGTGGAAGTTTACCCTGCAAGCAAAATATAAAAAAAATCGTTAACAAAATATCAATAAAATGTATTACTAAAATAATAAACTATACTGAAGCAATATTGTTTATTGGCAGAAACAAAACTTTTACAAACAATCTTAGAAAATACAAAATGAGCAATATAATAATTATAAATATGACAAGATAAAAAATAATATTACAAAATAAAATGAATTGCCAATCAAGTATAATTGAATATACTGCAGAAAAATAGAATTGAAGATGTACTGCAGCCGCTATGGTATAATCACTAATCTATGATAGAATCTTGAGTGACTGCTACAACCGCAGAAATATAGCGCGGCATATTTTGTGTTATCATTCACCTCATTACTCATGCACAAATCTCAGAGTTATGAATACATCATTAAGAAAAAAACACAAATAAAATCAAAATGTATTGCCACACATCCAAGTAGAAACACATTTTTGTCGCATTATAAATAAAATCGATTTTATTCATTTCAAAAATACATAATTTACATCATAATATGAACAAAATGTGATTGAACGAATGTCTTAGTTCGGTCAATGAATATCTACATCAGTCTTATATATTTTGGTCTACCAGCTAAATTATTATGGCAAAGAGAATGTTTTAATACCTGATGCATGTCAAAACATATTGCTCAATAATATGGGAAGCATTTGGCCATGTTTATTTTGAGTAAATGTGTTACAGATAGACGGACAAATGAGACCTCTCTTTGTTCGGTCAATAACAGCATCACTCACCTCATAGATAAAGGCACTCATACGATGGCTGACGGACAGGACGAGGAGGGTGGTGGGAAAGAGTACGAGGTAGCGATCGCGGTGCTCGGGTCCGACGGCCACAGATCCCATGTGCAAGATGTCGCCCAGGGCGGACAGCTCCTCCTCCCCCTCCCAACCCCTCACCCCACCACTTATCACCTCCAGCTCCATCTCTTTCTGTCGTCGGATCACGGAACACGATGACTGAACAGGACAAAAAATACATGGATGAGAGTCAAATACACAAAACTTTCTTAGTAATGGCGAAGGTGATATTGTGGAAGGTATCCATAATAAATAATAAGACGAAATTGTCACAACCACATTTATTAAAACTTAGAGAAACTAGTTTCGGTTGTTACACCATTATCAATCTCAATCAAGAGTTTGATTGAGATTGATAATGGTGTAACAACCGAAACTAGTTTCTCGAGGTTTTAATAAATGTGGTTGTGACAATTTCGTCTTATTATTCAAAATACACATAATCTGATTTATCTAACAGAAAAGCACTATTTGAATTTATTTTACTAATTCCTTATTGTAATACATAATTCAATAAAATATACGAAATAAGTTACACTGTAAAAAAATGAAAAGAAACAGATACAATATAGAACACAATTAGGAACTTATTCCCAATGATTAAAGTCGTACACTATCATTTGTGTTGTTTGATGAAAGTTTTGTACTATAATTTTATCTTGACATGTTGCCAATTACACACACGTCATATTTATTTATTTATTAAAAAAATACATAGATGAGGGCACAAGGATGACTCCCATGCTTGCCCTCTTAACATTATGACAATACAGAGTATACAAATTGTAATGAAGTGAAATAAAAAAGGAAAGATATATAGTATTATAAAATAAAGTAATATGAAATTAGAGTAATTGCTTGAACAAGAGTGATAAGATATTACGTTATAAATCGTATAACTGTTATTTATATTACAAAATTTACAAAAATAATAACATTAGACTAAAAAAACATTAAAAAAATAAAATTGTAAAATCAAATTAAATACATTTATTTAAATGAAATAAAACACTATACAATATCATTCGAGAATAGCACGGCCATATCTCATCCATGAGAGTCAAGATATTTCTTTAAGCATAAACCAACATTTTTGTGGGCTATTAGATCTCTGGTGTTTATGGGGATGTTATTATAAAACAAAAGACAAGGCTACGCTGACCAGCCGTTGTCAATAACCGGGATACAGTAACTATTAGACCTGAATCCTCCTGTCTTGTTGTTTTAGTAGGTGTTTTAGAATTGAAAGAGTGAAAACTTCTTCTAATATCATATATATATGATATTATGTTTTAGGTATAACTGTCGGATCGTTGAAACTGAAATGACGTTTCATTATCCGTACTACTTTTATACCAATCTGCTTTGTAAAAGCACATGATTTATACCTATATACATGCTACGATTCGTATGATCTATATATCTTGAATGGTGGAACAGATATCAACGTATAAACGTACAAAAATGACTGTATCATTCACCCACAAGCGTCATGTTGTCATACGTCAACTTAAAACAAACTTAATGTTAAGTGTCAATACTAGTCACTTATACTGCACATGTATAATACAAATAAGCTTGTTTACTCTCCAAACCTAATAATATGATCTATTCAAATTATTCAATTCATAACGAATTATTCAACTATTTTATAATTATATGTAGGCTACTAGATTTCATACTCAGCTGATCTCATAATTTGAAATTCTCAGTTGGCTCTGTTGGCTGCATTGTAATCTAGCTATCATTGCCCGAATGACAGCACGCTTTCATACTGAATGATGTGATGTTATAGAAGTAGTATAATAGTAGCTTGGTATAAAAGTAGTATGGATAATGAACCACCATTAAAGCAGTGCGTTTTGGCAACTGGAATAAGACTACATAATGAAATAGCACGGAAACCGAGGCTCAATAAGGATAATTATTTCAAAAAGTGGACTACGCAAGCAAGGAGTACTAACAGCGATATCCTTGTAGACAGCGACCGATCGCTGCGTGTCGCCTCTGTCCGGATGGCTCTCCTCGACATGGCGCTCCATTTCCTGGAGCATTCCAGAATACTTTTCCAGCCGCCGGAACGGCTTGCTCAGTCCTGACGTCAGCACCAGTAGTCCGGGACTCACCGCACCATTCGCCTCCATCAGAGCGCCCAGCTCTTGTCTAATAACAAAACAAAAAAATTAAATTAAAAAAAAAGAAGAAATAAATTAAAAATATTGTCATTAAATCTCTTTTATTCCTTAGATTACGTCTTGCAGATTTTTTTTTTGGAGGATGAAACCCACATAGGTCTGAGACCTGTGCGTGGGTAATTAGTTGGACCTACAGTTTTAGGTGGGTTCCGAACCACCGGGAAATGATTTTACATAGAGAACAGTGTCTTTTAGGCTGGCCAATCTAGTTAAGGAGTATAAGACAAGTCAGATTAACAATAATACACTAAATTTATTTGTAGTGGTGAAGGTGGTATTGTAATAAGGTAATATTATCCATAATGAATAATTAGAAGTTGTCACAGCCACATTTATTAAAAATATAGAGCTACTAGTTTCGGATGTTACTCCATTATCAATCTCAAACAAATAGTTTGTTTATATATAATTTGTTTATATTATAATCCAGACAGAGGCGACACGCAGCGATCGGTCGCTGTCTACAAGGATATCACTGTTAGTACTCCTTGCTTGCGTAGTCCACTTTTGGAAACAATTATCCCCATTGAGCCTCGGTTTCCTTGAACGTGGATTTGGACACAATATATATATAACTCGATTTGATTTCGAAATATAATTCATAATATAATATGGTAAAATATTTGATTAATAATATATAATTATATATATAAACTAGTTTGTTTAAGATTGATAATGGAGTAACATCCGAAACTAGTATCTCTATATTTTTAATAAATGTGGTTGTGACAACTTCGTCTTATTATTCATTAATTATACACTAGTTACCATAGTTATTACTATAACAATTAGTTGAGGTGAGGTTTAATTTTGATGTGACAAGGTGGGGTAACTGATAGTATGAGATACAAAGAACCTGAAAATGTTCTAAATAATAATTTTATTTGGAAAAGACACTGTAATTCCAAAATACAGTGTAATGTACTGTAATTTCATTGGCCCAGTAGGCCAAACAAAGTTCTTTGTGAGGGGAGGGGAATATAGTAGCATTTTCTCGATGGATTCTTATGTATTTTTAGGAGCTGAATCCGAATATGAACTCTGTCACCTCGAAAAAAACGCTTGCTTTCTGAGATATTATCACTATTTTACAGAAAACCTGAAAAAGCTGGTTTTTGAAGTCCGCAATTTAGGAATATCTCGAAAACCCGAATTTTCTCGAAAATGAAAATCACATACTCGGATTCCAGGAATCACAAACAATAATTATTCCACGTTTATTGCTCTAGAATTTTAATGAATATACCCAAAATTTGGAAATCTGGCCGCCATCTTAGTAATATCTCGTGACACAAGCGTTCTATGTCTAATAACCCAATAGAACCCATAACAGCATGGACAGCCAACAGAGGATAATCTAATTTTCAGCAATTCCATTCTAGATAATTTAGAAATAAGTGCCCATATAGGTGTGCAGTCTATTGTCCAATTTTTAAATCAGTTGAAATTAACTATAAATAGTAAAAAATGCCAATACCTTCAATTCAAAAACAAACATAATTTAAATGAAGATAGGGCTATAAACGTGTTTGTAAACGATAATCAATTAGACCAGGAAGAAAAAATTGCATTTCTAGGAGTTACGTTGGATAGACGATTGACCTGGACTCCATACATTGAGAAAATATGTAGTAAAATTTCATCTGGGGTATTTGTCCTGCGACAGCTTGCTAGATTGAATGACAAAAAGTTACTTTTTACAGCTTACCATGGGCTCTTACTGTCACATATTAGGTATGCTATCTCAGTATGGGGTAATTCATCAAAACAAAATCTTGATAGGGTGTTTAAGATCCAAAAGAAAGCGGTTAGGTGTATAGAAAGAGTAAATAGATTAGATTCATGTAGGCCGTTGTTCAAGAGACTTGGTCTCCTAACTGTACCCTGCTTATATGTGTATGAAGCTACTTTATATGTAAAAACGAATGATATTAACCAAAATCTTGATGTACATGATTATAATACAAGACGCCGAGGAGATTATCACTTGGTGAGTCACAATAGTAGCTTATTCAAACAAAAACCTAGTTATATTGGTAGGAAATTCTACAACAAGCTACCGCAGTTTTTGAAGAGTCTTGAAAATATAGAAATATTTAAAAAACAATTGAAGAAATATTTAGTTGATAAAGCTTTTTATAGTGTACAAGAGTTCCTTTCACATCAAAATTAAGCCTCACCTCAACTAATTGGAAGTAATTATGGTATCTAGTGTATAATATTGTTGATCTGACTTGTCTTATACTCCTTAACTGGAGTCTCCAAGACGTAATCTACAAAAAAAAAAAAAAAAAATAATAGTCACTAATCATATGAATAACACATCATACACAGTTCACAGAAAACAGTTTCACAAATATCTTGGAGTTACAATGGATTCGTTTCTGCGCTGGGACCATCATATCAACGACTTATGCGGGAGGTTAAGAAAAACCATCTACAAGTTCAGAATCCTGAGGACACTAGTTGATGAGAGGTGTCTGAAAACAATCTACTATTCTCTGACCCAGTCCTTGCTTATGTATGGGATTGTAGGATGGGGAGGAACCAGCTTCCTGCATATTGAGCCGCTCCTCAAGGTTCAGAAGCTGATTATGAGGGTCATCAACCGGAAACCACCACGCTATCCATCGGACCAGCTATTCAGCGAATTCGTTGTGATGGATCCAAGACAGCGGTACTCCAAGGAAATACTATGCAGAATACACAGAAATCCAGCCAGCTTCCAAACCAGAAACCATAGCCACAACACCAGATACAGGAACCTTCTTATCACTAATGTTGCTAAGAAGGCACTATACCAAAGACATTTCAATCATCTAGCACCAAAATTATATAATCTACTTCCTGAAAACATTAAACACATAACTCACTTCAAAAAGTTCAAAGCAACAGTACAAAATTGGTTAACAAGCAGAGGAAGACAGAGAATAGAAACAGTAATTTCAAACAATTCATAGTATCATCTAACATAGAATACATACCCACGAGACATTTACTGATTTACTTAACACTTACTAATCTTACTTATTCGCTCACAAAAATTCAAACCTACTCTAGAACATGGCATGCCATAGTGGAGTAGGTCAATTTTCCACAAAAAACTTTTGTATTATAACATAAATTTTGATCTTTTACTAACACATTTTTGTATTAATAACTGTAGATGTTTGTAAATTTGTAGTAGTATTAGTTTTTTGGAAAATAAATCATATTTATTTATTTAACATTACTGTATATCTATAGCAGGGTGTAATTTAATACTGACTTGTATCTGTCGAGCACGCACACAGCGCGTGGATGCGAGGCGCAGTACTGCATGAGTGTGTGCTTTAGGCGGGGGGCGGCAGAGAGGAAGACCCGCCCCACCCGCTGCTCGGAGGGGGACTGAGTGGCAGCCGCCTCCGCCAGCGCCTCCAGCAGACTGCAGTGCACCTCCAACACCTCCACCAGGTTTCCCACCAGCTGCTGGTACTCGCTTTTCTTCATACTACAACAACAACAACAACAAAACAAAAAATGCGTGAATTAGAACCAAAAGTTGGATACACTTATTTGTCTGTGATGTTTTCCATGACGAAATACTTGATGAACAATCTAATATCGAAACTGACACTGTATTACAAATATGATTATTATGATTATATATATGATTATTATGATTTTATATATATGATTATTATGATTATATATATGATTATGTATAAATATGTATATATATGATTTTCACTTACTTATACTGGAGATACTGGAGGGATTCAGTAATTTTTTCATTTTTTTAAAATTGCGGATGATGCCCACATGAGTATGGAGACTTGTGCGTGGGTAATGAGGTGAATGGGTGAATGATGAGAAACATCAGAGATTCTAACCCAAGGCTGCAGGAAACGAAGCCAGCCAGAGCATTATCTTATCACAGACAAGCGCTTCAACCAACTGCGCTACCAGAGCCTGGTATGGCAATAAATTTGATTTGCATTGAAAACTTTAACAATTATTTGGTAAACTCACAAACAATAACATGGTAGGACATTACAGTTTGAGGCCTTCAACAAATCAGTACAGAGTTTACAATACGAACATATAATCAATTAGGAGACAATTAATTTATATAAGCACAAAAATCATCAATGAAGTTCCAGAAGTTTTCTTGCAACATAGTAGATATAAGTCAAAAGTTACTAAAATGATAATTGAAAATTGGATTAGACATAGATACTTTTTCAGATTGTGAGCTTTCTTCCAAGATGAATAGTTTTTCCCATACAATCCAACCTTTTTGATCCCATCCTTATCCTTACCAATTCCCTAACTTGACCTATCCTAGTACATGTAACCATAGTTGGTTAGGTCATTTCTCACTCCATATGTTACTGTTATTTTGTTAATGTATTAGAATTTTTATATTTTATTGTATTTTCTTAAATGTATATTGTCAGTTGTAATGACTTTGGTGAGAAAAAAAATAAAGAATTGAATTGAAATTGAATTGAATATTTAGAAACTAAACTGTGAAACGCTGCAAGATAGTCAACAATGTAAATTCTTCAATACCAAATTAGAAAAAGAAACATATTCAAACGTATGAAAAAATGTAGTTAATGTATAGTTTTTCAAATCAATTGACATTTCAGAGCCTCGAATAATGATTTAGAAACAAAGCTGCAGGATAATCACAAATACTATATAAAATTAATACTACAATACGAAAAGTGTAAAACTTTTATAGCATCTAAATTGGTTGCACTTCCATGGGCAGTCTGAGTTAGTTGAAGTTCTGTAGTAGTAAAATTTTAATGTTCGGTAATAAGACTTTCTGATCTCTTTGATTCTTGATGACCTGTCAATTGTTTTTTTTTGTGATATATTGTATGTTTCTGCTGTTTGAATTGTTATTAATTGACAAAGCCTATAGCCGCGTCTCCACCAACCGAACATGCTCGGCGAACAGTGTTCGCTGGAATCAGCTGATGTCGCTGAACATTTTTTGGAGTTGGTTTGGTGTGGACGCCTTCTTGAACATTATGATCGTTGTGGCGGGAACCTGTTGTTGGTCGTCACTGTTCGCTCACAGACCGAACATTTCAATTGAACCCATATGTTTAATGTTTGCCCGTTTTTTGTATTCGCCAACAATGTTCGGCAGACATGCTCGGTTGGTGGAGACGCGGCTTATTACTAACATTGTAATTGTGTTTTACGGCTAGTAAATTTCTTGATATTTGATTCTCGCAGTAGTAAATAATCGACTGAGAGAATCGATATATCAATCGATATATTATATCGACTGAGAGAATCGATAGTCGATACTTGCACCAAACCCAGAGAGAAACCTATCGATTGACTCAGTCGATTATTTCACCGGACTACATGCGGAAGTGCAGCCTCTAAATTCTACAAAGTAATGTTTTACTTACATTTCAGACTTTTCAATTGGAAGCAGGAAGTTGTGATAGAGGCCTTGCAATTCGCTGACGTGCGCTTTTTCGGACTCGATGAGATCCTTGAGCACAAAACTGCGATAGGCCTTCTGCTTGGCAGCCCAATCCGTCGAATGACTTTTCGATAGACTGAGACTGTCACCTGCAACGTCAATCCAACAATATTACCTCATTACACTAAAATACAACAATAATAATAATAAATCCAGAAAACTAAACAAACGTACAATAAAATGTCACTATCATGAAATTAAAAATTGAAACATTACTGTACAGTTCTTTTTTGTGGATTACGTCTTGGAGACTCCAGTTAAGGAGTATAAGACAAGTCAGATCAACAATTACACACTAGATACCATAATTACTTCAATTAGTTGAGGTGAGGCTTAATTTTGATGTGAAAATAACTCTTGTACACTATAAAAAGCTTTATCAACTAAATATTTCTTCAATTGTTTTTTAAATATTTCTATATTTTCAAGACTCTTTCAAATCTGCGGTAGCTTATTGTAGAATTTCCTACCAATATAACTAGGTTTTTGTTTGAATAAGCTACTATAGTGACTCACCAAGTGATAATCTCCTCGGCTTCTTGTATTATAATCATGTACGTCAAGATTTTGGTTAATATCACTTTTTTAACACAAAAAGTAGCTTCATACACATATAAACAGGGTACAGTTAGGAGACCAAGTCCCTTGAACAACGGCCTACATGAATCTAATCTATTTACTCTTTCCATACACCTAACAGCTTTCTTTTGGATCTTTAACACCCTATCAAGATTTTGTTTTGATAAATTACACCATACTAAGATAGCATACCTAATATGTGACAGTAAGAGCCCATGGTAAGCTGTAATTAGTAACTTTTTGTCGTTTAATCTAGCAAGCTGTCGCAGGACAAATACCCCAGATGAAATTTTACAACATGTTGTTGATGTTTCTCAATGTATGAAGAAGCCCAGGTCAATCGTCTATCCAACAAAACTCCTAGAAATGCAATGTTTTCTTCCTGGTCAACTTGATTATCGTTCACAAACACGTTTATATCTTCATTTGAATTATGTTTGTTTTTAAATTGAAGGTATTGGCATTTTTTACTATTTATTGTTAATTTCAACTGATTTAAGAATTGGATAATGGACTGCACACATATATGGGCACTTATTTCTAAATTATCTAGAATGGAATTACTGAAAATGAGTGATGTATCGTCCGCAAATAAGAGGGCTCTACCACTAATTAATTATTTAGGTATAAAGCCAGAAACGTTATATGCTGCTGAAACCCTGACACTGAATTGAATAATAAATGACTATTGAAAAAAAATAAAAATAATAGGATTGAAGTTTCATAATAATGAAGTAAAGTTAACATCTAATAATAACTAACATAAAAATTGAATAACTCTGAAAAAGTAGGAAAGAGAAGAATAAGCTTTTACTCCCACATCTTTAGGATGGACAACAACAGACTTAAAAAACAATATTAGATTTCTTTTGCAATAGAAAAAAATGCAATTGGTTTCAAAACGTTCAGGACGATTTAAATGAGCTGAAATCATTGGACTTTCCAAATATGCTTTCATTTAAATGATATTCAAAAGGAAAGGTACTCGGACGTTTTTCTACAGGAAACATATGATTTTTAAAACGAGCTTTTCGATCACAAGGAATTGGATTCTGATTTCAAGATCTTATTCATCTGGTTGAGCCTTCATTTGAATTAAGTTATCCATAAGAACAGAATATTTGATGAGAGACAAATCACTTCCCGGTGGTTCGGAACCCACCTAAAACTGAAGGACCAACTCATCAAACACCATTCATTACCCACGCACAGGTCTCACACCTATGTGGGCTTCATCCTCCGAAAAAAAAATCATTCCTAATATTTCAATCAAGTAAACTAACAAGTGATAACTATACAAATTTAATAAATATTGTTCTATTAATTTTTTTTTTTTTTTTTGAGGATGAAGCCCACATAGGTCTGAGACCTGTGCGTGAGTAATGGTTGGATGATGGTGATTGATGAGTTGGACCTACAGTTTAAGGTGGGTTCCGAACCACCGGGAAGTCATTTTACAGCAGAGAACAGTGTCTTTTTTGCTGGCCAATCTAATCGGTCACCGTTACAAACGGGACCTACGAGAACGCAGCTTATCTCTCTGATTGAACAGATACCTGCTACGGCTCGCGGCTATCAATTCATTCATCAGAGATGTGAAATCTGATCTGATTTGAGCAATCAGCTGCCTGGAAAATAGAAAGGCAGCAGCCTTGTTGACGTGATTCAGAGTGACATTTTTTACAAACATGAAATAGATTACGCAAAGGTTAGGTTTGATGATTGTGTTTAATTTTTCGATGTTGATTATCATTGAGCACATAGAGTATGTTCCTCCGTGCAAGCATCCTTATTCTTTAACGTGAGGTCTACTGTTCACAGAACTGTTCAGGGAAGTGATAGCGCCGTGAGCCGTAGCAGGTATCTGTTCAATCAGATAGATATAAGCTGCGTTCTCCTGGGCACTCTTTGTAAGGGTGACCGATTAGATTGGCCATCAAAGACACTGTTCTCTGCTGTAAAAGCACTTCCCGGTGGTTCGGAACCCACTTAAAACTGAAGGTGTGGCTCATCAATCATCATCATCAAACTCATTACCCACGCACAGGTCTCAGACCTATGTAGGCTTCATCCTCAAAAAACTACTTGTTTATTCTTTCATTTTTTTTATTGTCCAAGAGGATATTATTGATAAAAATACATAGATATACTCACTATTTGGCTTGTATTCTTTGACATAGTTGGAGGGGAACCAGGCGGTCGTATCTCCAAAAGTGCCCTCCCACCACCCTCCCTCCTCCGTTTGTGTTACAGTTATTATGTCACCTTTTTTGAAGCACAACTACAACAAAAAACAAAACATTAAAATTTAATAATAGCTATTTGTGTAACTAGAGTGCAAAGCACCGTTTTTCTGCATCGAGAGAAACAGTTTTTTTCACGAGTCAAAGGCGAGTGAAAAAAGTTTCTCGAGTGCAGAAACAATACTTTGCACTCGTATTACACATTAAATTTTTCCTACAGTAATGTATAAAGTAATTCAAACAGAACAAAACAGGGCATACATAACCTGAAAATTCCTCACATAACCTATCTTCGAATCAAATCGATTTCATCAACAACAACTACAACAACTATTCACAGCTGAAGCAGAGTAGCCAACCTATTTTTGAATGCAGAATAGGGAACCTGCGTATTACATGCTCACTATTTTGTGTTGTTAGGTTGCAAATTTGGAGTGCGGAAAAGTACATTCCCGCACTGCAATTTACTTTCCCGCACTGGTGCAGGAATAGACTATTTTGCGTGCTACAGTTAGTACAAAAATAGGCACTTTTTCGGGTCACTGTAGGAAAAATAATTTTATTAAATTATTGCAGCAGAAATTACAGTTCAAGACCAAACACATACATTTATGGGAAAAGAAAATAGGTCAGATTCATGTAGGCTAATGTTTTCAAGAGACATGGTTTCCAGTAACGTAGATGGTTGGAGCGCTTGTCTGTTATAAAATAAGACTCCGGCTGGCTTCGTTTCCTGCAGCCTTTGGTACGAACCCCATTCAGCCATAGAAGTTTCTCATCATTCACACATTCACCTCATTACCCACGCACAAGTCTCCAAACTCATGTGAGCATCATACGCAATAAAAAACTATGTATGAAGTTACTTAATATGTTAAAAAGAGTGATATAAACCGAAATCTTTAAATACATAAATTATAATACACGAAGTCGAGGAAATTATGACTTGGTAAGTCACAATAGTAGCTTATTCAAACAAAAACCTAGTTACATTGATATAAAATTCTATAAAAAGCTACCACTCTTTCTAGTCTTGGAAATATTTAAAAAGCAATTGAGACTTTTTTTAAGATGATATGCTTTTTATAGTGTACAAGAGTTCCTTTCACATAAAAACTAAGCCTCACCTCAACTAATTGATATAGTAACTATGGAATGGTATAGTAACTAGTGTATAAATAGTATATAATTATCTGACTTGTCTTATACTCCATAACCAGAGTCTTCAAGACATAATTTTAAGAAAAAATTAATCTACAGAATAATGAACAGATAAATTAATTTGGATATTTTATAAGATTATTTATAGATTAGTGAATTTTACAAAAAATTAATACAATAAATTAGTGAATGAATAACAAATCAAATCAATTTCTTGTACCATAAACACAGTGAATGAATCGGTCAAGTCAATAACTACAAAGTAAATTACAAGGCACAATCACTAAAAAGTAATAGATTGAGTAAAATATAGGCTACAACAGATACGAAGTAAAAGTATACTGCAATATTTATTTATTCATTTATTGCACAAAATACAATCAAGTAAATATACAACACGCATGGCCCACTACTGCTTTCTTTACAATAGGTACAAACATTAAAACAATAAAATAAATTCAATTTAGTCTAATGAACAACTAACAATATCTGAGCATAGCAATGACATGAAAAATGAAATACAGTATTGAAGATTAAAATAACGGCTCTATTAAATCACATCAACTATTGTTTGTCCTATCATTTAGGAACTCAACTAACAATATCTGAGCATAGCAATGACATTAAACATGAAATACAGCATTGAAGATTAAAATAAAGGCTCTATTAAATCACATCAACTATTGTTCGTCCTATCATTTAGGAACTCTTCCACAATGTAGTAGGCCTTCCTTACGAGAAGTAAGTCCTTGTTCGGAGGAGTACCGAATCACTAGTTTCTAGTGTGAGCTGATTCATCATTTAGAAATATTTAGTTGCTTTGTGGGTGGTTTATGGCCTGGCCAGTGTTGTAGGCTGTGTTTAGAGAACGAATCGAGTCATTCGAAATTAGAATCGGTTGTTTGTGTCATTTCCTTTTTGTACGATTTTAAAAGCAGTGTTTTGTTTTAGCCAGCCGTAATTGTTATCATTGGCTTCTTGCCAAGTGTACATGCTCAATAAATTGACAGCGTCTGTGTTTGGCCAATGTTTTTGCATTCTAAAATCTAAACAAAACATATTTTTTTGTAATTGATACTGCCTGTATCGAAGTCTGATCTGTCCCTATTTTCAAATGTGTATATCTGTCTGTATATCAACTGTTAATTGTAATTTCTTAAAATCTAGGCGGTTTTATTAATATTTTTACCAACGAAATTAATTTTGAATGGAACAATACCATAAATCTCTTACATATATAAAAGTCGATTTGTGTAGGTATGTATGTTTCCAGTGAACTCCAAAATCACTAGACCGATTTTTATGAAATTTTCAGGCACAATGTAGAATAGTCCCGAGATGGTTACGGTGAAGTTTGGGAGTTCAATAGTCCTCGCTGAAGGACACAAAAAGGAGAAATCTATCCTTAAAGGAACAGCTGATAGAAGTCAACAGTTTTTAATCATATGACAGGCCCCTTAGCGGCGTTATTTACGCTGTCTGGAACGCAAAGACTTTGTATATACCGTGTAGTCTAAGCCTTGCAGTCATGTAGGAAACATATGACTGGGTATGATGAAATGTAATTATGCGGGTTGACGACATCTGTTACCCAATGCAGCTAGGAATTTGAAATTTGTAATGTAGCCTCAGGGGGAGGTGGCGAATAATGAAATAAAAAACCTAGCTTCTACCCTGATAGTCGTAGGAGGTTGAAATTTGAAATGTAACCTCAGTGGGAGGTGGCGAATAATAAAATAAGGGAGAATTTCTCATGAGATCGCATCAACGCGTGTCGTACCAGTTAGTACTTTTATAAAAAATGAGCCAAAATATGATAAAAAATAATCTTAAGAACGACTTTAAGACACTCCTTTACCTAGCTTGGCTAAGAACGGATTTGAGATACTGATTTCAAGAAAGTCTTGACTTTCAAGTTAAGAAGATCTTAAAGTGACGTACATAAATACAGAAATGCATAAATACATGAATCCGAAATACATAGATTCGATTCCTGGATTTCTTGTTCCATGACGAACTGCGTTGTTAATATTAACTTTTCAAGTGAATTCAACGACTTGCAGTCAAATTTTATAAGTCAAAGTCAAATAAGTCATTAGTCAAATTCAAATAAGTAGTATTTCACTTACTTCTGTAGGCCGAACGTTTTCGAGTTGTTAAAACTCATCTTCAAGGCCTTGGAGTGAAATAGTAGTTATTTTAATAAAAATTTGACTGCAAGTCACAAAACACTTGAATTCACTTGAAAAGTTAACATAGATTCGATTTATAAATTCGAAAACATTTGATATAATGGGCGAGTTTACAAGCTGACCAAGCTTTATGTAGTGTAAATTCTTATACTAGTGTAAATTAGTATTGTTCAATGTAAACTATTAGTTTTAAATTGTTATCAAGAGTCAGACCTTTGTTGGGGGACCTGGGCTGACCCTTAGGGTTAAAGCTACTCGCTGGCTTGTCACTTCGTGAACTTGTAAGCATAAGACTTATCAACGCTAAGTACGACTAATCTAAATCTTTCTTTGATAAGATACGTTCACAAATACGGTCCTCAATATTCTCTTAACGTTTTTGCTTTAAAACATCTACTATTGGTTATACAAAATATGCGTCATAACAATATTGAAGAAATCAAAAAGTATTAATGAAAGGTGAAAAAATGCTAAAGGCAAGAAGAAACAAATGGCATGGGTCAGTTTTTGGCAGGTGCATTGACCATGAACAAAAACGAAGCGTTGTCCAAAAATAAATGCGCTCCAAAAGAGTCAAAGCTCTATTTCAAACCGATGTAACAAATTGAGCCATCAAATTTCAATCACAAAAAAAATTCAATCGTTTACAATACAATGTGAAATGTAGTTTACAAATATTTTAAAATACCTAAAAAATAGTTTTGAAATTAGAAGATACATTCTCATAAATAATCACTGAACATTTAATTTAGGTTACATTTAATTTAAAAACAGCTGAGGGAAGTGATAGCGTGAGCCGTAGCAGGTATCTGTTCTATCAGATAAGCTGCGTTCTCCTGGGTACTCTTTGTAAGGGTGACCGATTAGATTGGCCAGCAAAAAAGGCACTGTTCTCTGCTGTAAAATCACTTCTCGGTGGTTCGAAACCCACCTAAAACTGTAGGTCCACCTCATCAATCACCATCATCCAACTCATTAACCACGCACAGATCTCAGACCTATGGGGGGGGCTTCATCCTCAAAAAAATTCTATATAACAAAGTATAATATGTATAAAATTATAATATTATGTCATATTATGACTTACAGCCCACTTTTACTATCTGCATAATACACTATAATACTTGGATGATATCACTAGGCTGTTTTGAAGCCTAGATTCAAAACAACCTCTTATACTATGAAATGATATCATAGTATTTTATGAAATGATACTACGACATTCCTGAAAATTAATTTATACTAATTGTATAAGACTTGAAGCAGCGATTTTAAGCCATCAGTATCAATAATTCAACTATTATAATTTGACTTATTTATTAATAATTTAAAAAACAAGTTACTGTAGCACTACAGTTTTATGAAGTCGGGAGACTCAGTGAGTATGTACACTTTTTTTGAAGGATGAAACCCATATAGGTCTAAGACCTGAGCGTGGGTTATGAGTTCGATGATGGTGATTGATGAGTTCGACCTACAGTTCTAGATGGGTTCCGAACCAACGGGAAGTGATCATACAGCAGAGAACCGAATCTTTTTTGCAGACCAATCTAATCGGTCACCCTTACAGAGGGCCCAAGAGAGCGTTGCTTATCTGATCTGATTGAACAGATACCTGCTACGGCTTACGGCCATCACTTCCCGTAACACTATCTTGCACATCCCTGGGTAATTCTTACATTAAAACCTATTTGATAGTAAATGGAGAATACACTAATTTTCAATTGTGTAACATCACTATTTTTATTTTCTTGTCTATTCTTTTTATATATATTTTCATTAACCATTCATTTTTCTGTCCTAGTTTTTTTCACTTTTTATTTCTAAAAAACTGTTTCATAAATTTATTTATTTATTTTGATTTTACGGCCTCACTGGACTACTTATGTTCATAATTGGCCAGCAAAAAAGACACTGTTCTCTGCTGTAAAATCACTTCCCGGTGTTTCGGAACCCACCTAAAACTGTAGGTCCAACTCATCAATCACCATCATCCAACTCATTACCCACGCACAGGTCTCAGACCTATGTGGTTCTCAAAAAAAAAAAAAAAAAATTCCTCCATGATAAGTTCTTTTTCCACATTATCGAGTACTTTTTCCTTCGTTCTGATCTTCTCTTTCGTTCTTCGTCTGTAAATACCCTTTGTACACTCATCAATTACTATATTTTCTATCAATTACCTTCTTTTGATGCACGTCAAGTGAACTTTTGTTTTTTGCTGTACCTGTAATCATTTTGTATGCACACGTTCTAAAAAACCTATGGGGTTGGCAGGATCTTTGTTGCATCAATTTTGCCAGTAGATTGATTTTGAAAATAAATAATAAAGGTTATCGATTTTACCACGTTTTCATGAAGACAAAATTCACACTCAGTGAGTGTGTATGCTATCTTGCACACACCTGCTGGACTTCTTACATCCATTACTCGAAAGAAGTTTGGAAAGCAGCAGAATCATAATTTAACTGAAACTAAAGTACATTTGTGTGTTGTGTACTTATGCGTTGGATGTTATTAAGGTATTAAAATTTGATCTATTCCCCCGTCAATTTTCATCATCAAATATTTTGTGAAATATGGAAGCTTAAGATTGACATTTTTCGGTTTTTCAGGGCAATTGATCTCCTCTATGTAATTTTAAATATTTTGTGAAATATGGAAGCTTAAGGTTGAAACTTTTCTGTTTTTCAGGGCAATTATCTCCTCTATGTCATTTTAAACTTTTGTTGATTTTCTATAACTTGAAGAATAAATAAAGGAATAAAATACCGTACATCTTTGAAAAACTCAACATTTTTCATGATTTTCAAAAATTTATTTTGAAAAAGTAAATGTTTCATTGAAATAAAAAATATGTCATACTATTTGTCAAGATACCTTTTATTTATAAAAAAATCATAAAATGTTTAAAATAACTAGTAGGGGAGATCAATTGCCCCTAAAAACCGAATTGAGTCCCCATTTGAATAAAAAAATAAATATTTCACAAATTGATGAAAATTCTTTTTCTCGTGGCAATTGGTAACATTTCAATACATTGATATCCAATACACGAAACTTGAAACAAAAATTATGATCAAAATACCAGCGCAGGACAGCACCAAGGTATTCTGTACTTTAGTTTAGTTATATTAAAATTCTGCTGCTTTCCAAACTAAGAGTCTGTCGAGTAATGGATCTAAGAAATCCAGCAGGAGTGTGCAAGATAGTATACACACTCAAACATTATGACCAAAATCCCTGCGCACAGTCTCATTTACGTTTATAGTGAGTCATAAACTGTAATTCACCAAAATTAAAAATACTAGATTTAAGAATATGTTTATGATTTATTTAGAATATATGTTTTATTAGAATAATATGTACTTACTTCATCATTATTACGTCCCTTAAATGAGTACAACGCCTGCACAAGATGGGGCTGGTCTTCGTTGGCCATTCTTTCACATTTGCGGTCACACTACCTTTTTCAGTCTGAAATAAAAATTCGAGAGTTAAAACAGGTAGCACAGTTGAAGACAACACATTCAAGATAGGGATGCACTCATCACTGCACTAAATCCAAGTTTACAGAAAAGTAGAAGTGACAATTTCAATTTTAACACAGCTAAAAATTGTGTGAAAATGAAATTTTCTGCTGGAATCTTAACGAATAGGGAACGCGCACGACACTGAGTTACCAAAGAGCAGTTGACTCGAATTATTTTGAAGGATCAGCTCGAGTTTGAGTCGTTCTAAATAGTGATTCTCAAAGTCTACCGAATTCTTGGCAAACAGTGTCTAAATAGTGCTGGCAATCTACCAATTCTTTCTCTCTCACTCACTCACATACGCGCAAATCCCTAAAGAGCATGGAGCACACTTAATATCAACTTGCATTCTCATTTGGCGATTTGTACAGTTCAAATACGTGTTTACTGTAAGCGAAATGCCGTACCAAATATGGATTGAATCAAATCAAATCAAATCAAATCAAATTCTCTTTATTATTGCCTCAATACATAAAGGAAAATACAGAAATGTGAAATACAGAATATACACACACACATTATTATATATATTGCAGTACATTATAAAAAATACAAATTGATAGCAACAATAAAGGGGTAGTCCCACATGAGTCAGCGACTTGTGTGTGGGACGAGTTCCCCCCAAATAACTGCGTATCCTGGTTCCCCAACAAACATCAGCCCGTTTTTTTTTTTTTGTTTTTGAAAGAATGTTAAATGCAAGAGAAAGAGACAATACACCGTTTGATAGAGAGAACAGTCACCAATGAGAATCAAAGAAAATGTGAGGGGAAAAAAGTAATATATAATAAATAGATAGAAGAAGAATCGGTTGGTAAGCAAAACTGAATAGAATGTACATAAGGAAAGAGTGAAGTCAATAGTCAAGTTCTAGGTCTGTAAACAGGGTCAAGCAAACGTTCAGCTTCACCGGGACCAGTCGCAAACAGCGAATAGGTGACTTGTACAGATTTTGATGAGTGGAAAATAAAGACTATGTTCTCTGCTTTAAAATCACTTTTTGGTGGTTCGGAACCCACCTCCTAAACTGTAGGTCCAAATCACCACTATCAGCGTGTTTTCAAATAAAATTGGATTGAATAAACGAACAAGAATAAAACAATAAGCAACGATAAATAAATGATGATATTTATTAATGATAAACAAAATAAACGTCGAAAACTATTCAACAAGCGAAGCAATACAATTTTTATTCAATGTTCGTCGACAATCACAACGTCATTAATCAATTCCGCTAATATAAAACATTTAAAAAAACAAACTGGAAAACTGTCTTTGGAAAATAAATTCGAAACTAAACCAGGCACATACAAAAACTCATTTGATTCAATTTTTTTCACAAACGGCTCAATCTCCTTATCGAAATCGAATATCAGCCATTCGGGGTAGTGCGGTGAAAAATACAGAGTCTTTATATACGATTCTATCACTTCTACAGGCACAAGTGACGTCCATCTACAATATTTCAGTCTTCTAAAAAACGGACAATAGATTGATTCGAATACATCTTCAACATCGGTTGATTCAGCATCTTCTTTAGACTCATCTGTATACAATTGAAAATTGTTAGCAGTCTCAACAGCTTCAACAACATCATCAATTAATTCATCAATAATCATTCGAGATATTCTTGGACCAGTGAGTACATGATCTGTGTAGAAATCTTCAAGATACTCATCTTGCTTGTAAACAATTATACATCTCCCAGTGATAAAAGTCAACGCCTTGCCAAATCCAACAACAGGATCCGGGTCTTTACAGTATGACAACATCAGAGCTGGATAATTTACAAGACAATCACCACACTGAAACAATTTAGTGAGAAATCTTTTAGCCAAAATAATGTACAAACCATGATTGGGACTCTCGGGTAGTTCCCTTTCAAACCATAGAGTTGTCTTCATGAAATTTTCATAACTAATCACTTCCAAATAGTCTTTATCAAGAGCAGAAAATTGCAGTTTAGCATCAAGGACATCTTCTGTGGTTGGGTAGGGAAGTTCAAGACAAATTCTCAAGATATCTCGCCAGTCACAGATCTCCATCTCACCAAACAGTGCATTTAATAGTTTATTTAGCTTAGCAGTCGTTAAAATATTCCAGAACCATGTGCCACGATATGCTGTACGACTCACGTCCTGGAAAAAAGTGACCAGAATTTGTTTGGGAATCATACCATTTGGTGCTAGAATGGAAAAGCGTTTGAATAGTAATTCTAATTGGACGACTGTCAATTCTGTACTCCCATAAACAGGATAAAGTATAGAAGGCACAGTTTCTGGTTCTGGCTCAGCTTCCACTACTCTCTTTCTCACATGGAAATCTGTGTGATTGTAAAATACATCTGCAAGTACATGCATTTTTTCCTGAATTGCAGTTCCAAACAGTTTATGAATTCTCCTCACACACTCGGCTTCCTCTTGATGGATTCTCTCTGTTTCCGTTTGAAAATAATCAAATATTTCCCTCAACTCCTTTTCGAAATTCAAAATATAATTTTTAGCTTTCCGTCTTATCAATTCAAACCTGAAGAGCACTCGCTTCACTTCAGTGTGTACGGCTTCTGACCATTCACAAAACGCATTTTTCACTTGCTGACACCTAATCTCAAACTCCATCACCAGTAACGAAGTCCTCCTACGTTCATTTGCCTCATTTACCTTCTTTGTTTTCCCCTGATTTGCTTTCAAATTGGCACTTTTAACCTCCTTCATCACATTGTCAAACTTTCTCTGCTCCTCTGCAAGCATCTGACTTTCAGATGTAGCAATTAAACCTTCACACAACTCTCTTGCTTTGGAAATATGTTGATTTACATGCTTAACTTTTTCTTCCAATATTGGCATGAACATTAATACATCATTCAAGTCTTCTCTCCTTATTCTATCAATGGTGATTGGATGTACAGCCTGGGACCATTTCAATGCAATATTCAACCCAGACAAGTAATAATCCTGGAGAAACTGTAGAGTCCTGATAAATCGTGTAGCTTCAGCTTGCAGTAACAAAATAAACCCATTAGTCATTGCAACTAGATGCTTTGTAGCCCAATCTTGTCTAATCAGTTTCTCCCTAATTTCTTCTGTGTTCCTCCTCTTATCATCACTCAACTCCAGAAGGTTTTGCTCCAATTCTGCAGCCCTACAATGCACCTCCAACATCACATCCTCATCTGAAAGCAATGGCAATGCTATACTGTTATAATCATTGAGAAACTTTGAGACCAAATCTTGACGATTGTCAGGTTTTTGGAAACATGAAACCATAGTTTGCCTCACCATGTGCAAGTATGGTACAACAGTTCTTTCATGAGCTCTTATCACATGGAGACTGTCATTAATTGTGTTCAAATAGTTAATGGCCATTTGTTCCCAGACATCAGTCAAACAAATGGCAACATTTTGCTGTAGGGGCAGGTCAACACATGGCAAACTCAACTCTGAAGCAGCCTGATTTGAATCGAATGAATATCTGTCATTCAAGCTACTTAACACAGTCATACTGTCATCTATTTGTGTGGTGGATGTCATATTGATTGCTAACTGACTAATACTGACTGTATTCTTTGAAAGTTTGTCTGATACCTCAGTTTGAGACATACCACAAATACTACTCATTAAAAGCACCACCAAGTAATTAAGTGTGTCTGTATCCAAATTATCATAATAAAACTCTTTACATATATTCTCATTGCGGTAGAATGTCTCAAGTGTTGGAACTCCGAAGGTGGAAGGTTGTTCTAGTAGTATATCAAAATTTCCAAATTCAGAAGTGTTCAGAATAGATAGTTGGAATGATTGCTTAGGAGATTTAAAAATACTTTCTTCTTGAGACCGGTTAAATTTCTTCATAGCTATAAAATTTGTGAAATAGCTTCTAAAACTTTTATCATCACTTTTTGTGGGGTTATGTAATAATTTTGAATATTTAACCTCATCGTAACGATGGGATGAACCTTCTTTGGTGGATCCACTAGACACTTCTGAGACACTGTCTCTTAAATAATAAGGAAATCGGTTGGCTGACAGCAAAGATTCTAGCACACTTGCATGATACAGAGTGGATGGAAAATTCACAATAACCCACCCACTAATGTTGTCTTTTTGACTTTGTATGTATGCAACAATTGCATCCACAATTAATGGCACCATTATTTCACTGTTCATCTTCATATTTGCCAACAGATTTGCTCCCACAAAAGCTGCCTCATTGTTGTCTTCCTTAAATTCATCATCATTCAGATCGGTGAGCGAAGTTTGCACAGAACAGGAACTTGTGATTTTTTTGACTTCATTGACACTATTTTCATCTGACGTACAATCAACTTCATCCAAGATTGTGACAGATTTCTCAAATGCAACTTCAATAGGATTTGTTTCATGTTCAATTCTGAAGCTACTGACAATTTCGTGTTCACTGTTAAGACATGCTTTGACACAATAGTTGATAGCTGAGTTGACATCAACTAGAAGTATATCTTGTTTCATCAATAACTCTCTTAGGTTCTCCAGATAATACTCATCCATATCAATTAGAACTGCTCTAACAGGATACAAAGGTATATCAGGTGGCTCAATTTTTTGTGTGTAGGGGTACTTGATTTCCAACAGCTTATAAACAATACAACTGATTGTTTTTTGGTCCACACGTAGAATTGGCTGAAAATCTGCATTAATATTATTTAAAGACCAGTTGCCTGCAAAAAATAAATAATCATCAACATTATTATTATTGATCACATCTTGACTCAGCAATTTGTCTTCAAATTGATCATCATTTGAAGCATATGCACCCAGCAGAAAATCAAAAGAATCTAGTTGATTCAACTTGATTATGGGTTGATTCTGAATAAATAAACTCACCCATTCCCTCCATACACTATCCTTCACCTTGACATTGTAATATCGCTCATACTCGGACCGCTTAACTGCTAAATCAGCAATACTTTCAACAGTTTCCCAACAAGCTGCATAGATTTTCTCAAACCAAAATCTCAAATTGTCTGAATACAGTCTCCAGTGCAGTTCAGTTGTACGTTTTTTTTCACTCTGATAATAATCTGACATCTCCAATTGTCTCCTATAAGACTCCTCACTTTCATCTTTCCCAAATTCAATTTTCCTTGAGAAACATTTCAATTGACCCCTTTGAACACGATCTTGATGCAAAATCTGATACACTTTTGTGAATAGCACCTTCTCAAACCGTGACTGCTTCATTATTCTTCCAGAAAAAGCATGATTGTAAAAGTCTTCATCCTCCTGTTGTAGCCGGTTCCAAACATCACACTCCACTAACCTTTCATACTCTTCTCTCAGTCTGCCATCTTCAACTGCTTTTCTTTTGGTAAGTGTTAGATTTGATTGATATTCCCATGGTGTGTGGGGGAATTTGGCAGCTTCATGGTAGTCAAAAAAAGAATCTTCACAACAATAAGATGATTCCAAAATGGGAGAGCAGACCATCGACTGAAGCCTAGTAAATTCTTCTATGCATTCTTTGACACCATCACCCTCACTCGTCCTTGAAGGAGGCTTCTTACAACATATTCTTGGAGCTTTCTCTTCAATTTCCAACACCTTGTCTTTCCTTTTCTTATTTCTTTCAATGGGATGCTTCTTTTTATACCACTCAATAGCTTCAGGATTGTACAACAAGGTAGCACTGTGATCGTACTCCCCACTCAACTGCACCCCATCTCTTCCAATCTTTTCCTTGACTCTTGGAGCTTTCTGTTCATTTTCCAACACCTCTTTTTCTTCTTTCCTCTTCTTATTTCTTTCAACAGGATGCTTCTTTTTGTACCAATTGATAACTTCAGCATTCTCCAAAAATACAGCACTGTGATTGTACACCCCACTAATCTGCACCCCATCACCAATTTCCTCTTCATTTACTTCATCCACCAAAAATCTTGATTTATCAACAATTTTCGACAATCTCAACAACTTTTCTTCCCTGCTCACAATTGGCAGACCACTATCAATAACAAGCAGCTTGTACAAGTCAGTCAGTAGAGCGATACAAGTTGAAAAACAACCATCTGCCACATTTCTAATGATATTCTCATCGAAATTTACACCCAATAATTCTAACCACACGCGAACTTGCCTCAAATTATAGATGCAATCGAATTGCTCATTTCCCGATTTGAAAACAACATTGATATTCGGATTCGTAACTTTATAATAGGTCAATATTTGCAACAACATCCTGCCATCTCTCATGAACTGTCCCACGTTATCTATTTCATAACAGATACCAATATTCAGTAGCCAATTCTTCAGAATCTCTTTCATCTTCAACTGTATAAATGGATTAAAGTAAAAGTATCAGAGATATAAACACTTAATTATGAACCTTTCTGAGACATAACTTTAACCCTTCTGTATGCATAAGCCAAGGTTAAAAAACTTCAAGTTCGTAATCTATCATTTACATTGGATCTACGCTCAATCATCACAGAATAGATACAAGCACCTATTCTGTGGTATTGCCATATGGAAATAGTCAGGTGGCCTTGTTATTTATTATTATAAATTATTTATTCAAATTCTATTTAAGCATGAGGAAATACAAAATGAGAATAGCTAAAGCAATTAATATATAAGAAAGAGCACTATAATACAAATATTGAGGAGCATATTATAATAATAAGTATATTAGTTGAGGTCTAAAGAGTTACCTACCATCGAAATCGGCTATGGCACTATACATACATATAAATTTTATTAATAGTAAAGCGTGATTGGATTGAGCAAGTTTACATACTGGTAAACTCTACTGGTAGCAAATTAACAATCTGTAAACACGCTCAGTGTGAGTGTTTACTAGACAATCACACTCAGCGGGTTCACAATCAGATTATCAATTCGCCAGATACGCTCAAGACAATTGATGCAAAAGTACAAGCTCACTGTAGCTGTGATCGGTTGGAGCATTTATCTCTGCTAAGATTCTGACTGACTGCTACTCCTGCCGTCACTGGTTCGATTCCCGTTCAGCCGGCTTATTTTGTGTTATCATTCACCTTATTATCACTCAATACATCACTTATTTTCAGCAATTCCGTTCTGGATAGTTTAGAAATAAATGCCCATATATTGTCCAATTTTTTAATCAGTTGAAATTTACGATAAATAGTAAAATTTCCAATACCTTCAGTCCAAAAAACAAACATAATTCAATGAAGATAGGGCTATAAACGTGCTTGTAAACGATGACCAGGAAGAAAGCATTACATTTCTAGGAGTACTGTTGGATAGACGATTGACCTGGTTTCCATACATTGAGAAAATGTGTTGTATAATTTCATCTAGGGTATTTGTCCTGCGACAGATTAAATGACAAAAAAATAATACTTTTTACAGATTACCATGGGCTCTTACTATCTTACGCTATCGTAGTATTCATCAAAACGAAACCTTGATAGGTTGTTTAAGATCGAAAAGAAAGCGGTTAGGTGTATGGAAAGAGTAAATAGATTAGATTCATGTAGGCCGTTCTTCAAAAGACATGGTCTCCCAACTATACCCTGCTTATAATTATGTGTACGAAGCTACTTTGTATGCAAAAAAGAGTGATATTAACCAAAATCTTGACGTACACGATTATAATACAAGAAACCGAGGAGATAATCACTTGGTGAGTCACAATAGAAGCTTATTCAAACAAAAACCTAGTTATATTGGTAGAAAACTCTACAACCTACCGCAGTTTTCAAAGTCTTCAAAAAAATACAGAAATATTTAAAACACAATTGAAAAATGATCTAGTTTATAAAGCTTTATATAGTGTACAAGTTTCACATCAAAATTGACCCTCACCCCAACTAATTGATATGTAGTAATATTATGGGAACTAGTGTATAAGATTGTATAATTGTTGTTCTGACATGTCTTATACTCCTTTAACTTATTTATTATTAAACAATACTGTATAATATAAGCATACTCAAACATATGCGCCTGATAAATCTTATTTTTGCTTACTATGATATTACTTAATAGTATAATATTTACAGTATAATGTTTGTAATTATATATAAAGTTTTGGCAATTTCAATTTTGTATACTTGCTTTTGCTTAAATAGTGATCATTGTAATTTTAATAAGATGTTAATCGACAATGAAGATCATACTGTTTAATTTTTGTAACACTTCTTTCATTTTCTAGAGAAAATATTCTCTGTAGGCCTATAATTTATGGGATCTAGAATATTAACATAGAAAATATTATAATAGAAACTTGATCACAGAGCTTTTCAATCAACTGATAGAGTGTCATTGAAAATGGCTGGCCGCTTAGCGCAGTTGGTTGGGGCGTCGCAACTTCAGCTTACTGGCGCTTCATCGAATCCCGCTCCTCCATCTGGCATCTATATGTTATCATTCACCTCATTACCCACGCACAAGTCTCAAACTCATGTGGGTATCGTCAGCAATTGAAAAAAAAGGATAGAACAATAATTCTGGTTACTAATCTTATTCATTGCTGAGGGTTTTACCTGTCTGCTCTAGTTTGTTATCTTTAAGTTTATTATGTTATGTTTATGTTATCTTTGTTATGTTATGTTTTTCACTTGTACTTGTACCTGCTTTGTTATCGTTACTTTTTACTCATTAAAACTGAACTTGTTATACTTTTGCTTTCTGTAATACTCCTCTATAATTGCAGTGTAATGTTGTTACTCAATTTTGTATTTAATTCTGATTAAATTATGTTTTTCTGATGAATTTTAATAAAATTGCTAATTAGTTTGGCTTATTTTAATAGAATATAATAGAGAAATATCCAATAAAACCCCTATTTATTGATTTTAGAAAGATAAAAGTTTCCAAAGGAAATAATGGGCGGAACAAAGTTGATCACAGTTATATTTGGAACATCTTATACCTTATCTTCGTAAAGATTCCAATACTGAAAAAGAATAAATAGGCTATTAACAGTCTTAGACTGTAAATTAGAAAGTATTATTATTTAAGCTAGTTACGCTAAGCGTTGATTAAATTGAGCGAGTTTACAAGCCACTTGCCGGCAAATCACCTGATAAAATATAATTGTAAATTCACAAGCGAGGAGCTTGTGAACTCGCTTGAAGTAATCAATGCTTAATAAGGTATAACTACCTACCTACCTAAATTTTAGATTTGTCTCAACCCAAGACTTTAACTAAAGTTATTAACGTGAATGGCCATGTTTCCTTAAACATGTTTATAAAATTTATTCTTGCCATTTTTAACGAAGAAAATTTATATTGATACTTAATTTTTCAATTACAATCATGCCCATTATGATGAAGCTTCCTAATGTCGGCCAACCAATGTCCTAGTAACGGGCAATCGCTGAAAAATTTCATACTCCCCGGGAGATGACAGCCTACTACTAAGATCGTAATTTCTCATCGATTTTCAAACTTGATAGCCTATGTTTTTTTTTTCAAAAAGAAGAAATAAATAATTATTTTTTAGATTACAAGTCTGAGTAGCCGATATTTGACAGGTGGCCGACAGTTGTAAGGTTTACCATACCGCCCTTTTCAGTCAGTTCTGACCTCTGTCGGTGTCGGTATTCAGGAGGCTGTGAATCTTTTTTTTTTGTAGATTACGTCTTGGAGACTCCAGTTAAGGAGTATAAGACAAGTCAGATCAACAATATTATACACTAGATACCATAATTACTTCAATTAGTTGAGGTGAGGCTTAATTTTGATGTGAAAGGAACTCTTGTACACTATAAAAAGCTTTATCAACTAAATATTTCTTCAATTGTTTTTTAAATATTTCTATATTTTCAAGACTCTTCAAAAACTGCGGTAGCTTGTTGTAGAATTTCCTACCAATATAACTAGGTTTTTATTTGAATAAGCTACTATTGTGACTCACCAAGTGATAATCTCCTCGGCTTCTTGTATTATAATCATGTACATCAAGATTTTGGTTAATATCATTCGTTTTTACATATAGAGTAGCTTCATACACAATCATATAAGCAGGGTACAGTTAGGAGACCAAGTCTCTTGAACAACGGCCTACATGAATCTAATCTATTTACTCTTTCTATACACCTAACCGCTTTCTTTTGGATCTTTAACGCCCTATCAAGATTTTGTTTTGATGAATTAACCCATACTAAGATAGCATACCTAATATGTGACAGTAAGAGCCCATGGTAAGCTGTAAAAAGTAACTTTTTGTCATTCAATCTAGCGAGCTGTCGCAGGACAAATACCCCAGATGAAATTTTACTACATATTTTCTCAATGTATGGAGTCCAGGTCAATCGTCTATCCAACATAACTCCTAGAAATGCAATTTTTTCTTCCTGGTGTAATTGATTATCGTTTACAAACACGTTTATAGCCCTATCTTCATTTAAATTATGTTTGTTTTTGAATTGAAGGTATTGGCATTTTTTACTATTTATAGTTAATTTCAACCGATTTAAAAATTGGACAATGGACTGCACACCTATATGGGCACTTATTTCTAAATTATCTAGAATGGAATTGCTGAAAATGAGTGATGTATCGTCAGCAAATAAGAGGGCTCTACCACTAATTAATTCTTTAGGTAAACGGTTGACATATAACAAAAAAAGCAATGGACCTAGTATTGACCCCTGAGGCACTCCAGCTTGCACCTCTAATTTATTAGATTTATTCTTTACTATACTATTACCAACTACTGTAGTTAGTTCTACACATTGTTTTCTCCCAATAAGATATGATTCAAACCATTTCAGTTCAACCCCATTTACACCTACATTTTGCAGTATTTCCAATAAAGTTCTATGATTAACACAATCAAATGCCTTTGACAGATCTAAGAAGATTGCAGTAGCTTTATCACCTGAATCTATTATATCTATTAGTTTCTCAACTAGAGAAACTATGGCTGTTTTTGTTGATCTCCCTTTCTGGAAGCCATGCTGTTCATCACAGATAAAGTTAGCTTCTTGAAGGTGCAGAAGTAACCTATTTAGAACTACTCTTTCAAAAATTTTACTTATTACATTTAAAATACTAATGGGCCTATAGTTTTCTACCTTTTCTCTATCACCACTTTTGAAGATTGGCAAGATCTTCCCCTCTTTTAAGTTATCTGGAAAAACACCTTGTTTAGATTAGTATTTTAAATGAAAATACAGAGTTCAATATTATAAGCAATGTATCTTTAATGTGGTTTAGGACTGAACTGTTTTCACTAACAAAATAGTCTCTTAGTAACTAATCATATGGAACAGCACAACATATGTTAATTCATATCATCCTAACATCTCCCTCTTTTTTTTTTAAATAAAATAATAAATCTATAAGTTAATTCTATTTGGGGCCCTCAGCAACCTTCCAGTCCAGTCATTCCCCTCTGATAAAGTGTTGTACAGTTTAAGTCCATCAGATCCCAATAAGTTTTTCAGCCTTGCCACTTGAATTTCACGAGATTTCTTCTCAGTTTCAGTTGCGGTCAAATAAATGGTAACTTCTTCTTTGAAGTTAGCGAAATTATTTGCAATGTCTCCATCAACAACCAAAGTACCGTACCTGGTTTGTTGAATTCCATTTTTAACGTTGAACTGTCACTTTTCACTTATTAATTTTCCAATAATAACAGACGAGTTACTATTTAAATTTCATTTTCGACTGCGCCATGTTTAGATTAGTATTTTAAATGAAAATACAGAGTTCAATATTATAAGCAATGTATCTTTAATGTGGTTTAGGACTGAACTGTTTTCACTAACAAAATAGTCTCTTAGTAACTAATCATATGGAACAGCCCAACATATGTTAATTCATATCATCCTAACACACCTTGTTGTAATGAATGATTGATCAGATGAATCAAAGGGTCTAACAATTGATCTTTACATTCTTTCAGAATTTTACTGGATACCCCATCCATTCCTACAGTTTTTTTATTATTTAAACTATCAATGATATTTGACAACTCGTCTTGGCATACTGGGTGGAATTTTAATTCGTTCTGAATCCCCTCAGTATTCCTCATGTTTGCATCACTAATACCTGTATTAAGAGATTTTTGAAGATCCTTAGCAACCAGTTGATAATATCTGTTAAAGAATTTACAAATGTCTACACTATCATCAATATATTTGTTATTTTCGTTAATTATTCTGGGAACACTAGTATAAGCATCTACATGAGCTACTTGCCTATTTTTGTTTATTACATCCCACACTGCTGTGTTAAAGTACACACTATTATTCAAAATTTCAGCTGTTTTCTTACATTTCGCTCTTTTCACTTCTCTTGTATAATTTTTCTTTAGAGCTTTGTAATTATCTTCACTTAACATATTTCTAGATAGTTTGAATTCATCATATGCATCTTTAACCCTATTTCTTTCTGCAAGGATAGCCTATCATCAGTTATCCACTCTTCAATTTTGTCTAATTTGTTTTTTACAGGGACTTTTATAACTGGACAACTCATAGTAATATGAAACCTTAAAATATTAATGAAACTATCATATTTTTTATTCAAACTATTGCTATTGTAAACCCTACTCCAGTTTTCTTGTAGCAGATTCTGCTTCAAACAATCGATATTCCCCTGTTCACATTGTTGAATTTCTTTCATTACTCTACACTTTTTAATTGATTTATGACCTTGCAACCCCACCTCTAAGATTTGATAGTCATGATCAGATAGTTCCGAGCCGCCTATCTTGTTTTAGAGTAATCTATATTAGTAAGGATGTTATCAATTATTGTTTGTGATGTTCTTGTGACTGGTATATTCATGAACTTCTATTTCCAAGTTATTCATGTATATAATATCCCTTAAATCTTCTGTCATTTTATTCTGTGTTGCAAAGTCTGTATTGAAATCTCCCGCTACAATAACGTTTGTAAAACGAGTAGTAGTAATCTCTAAAATCCTATTGAATAGTTCACAGAAATTTTTCCATTCCCCATTTGGTGACCTATAAATACCTAACACCGCTACTTCGAAATTATCGTCGATTTTTACTCTTAACCCAGAAACTTCTAAATCCATTTCCACAGCAAATTTCTCTACATATTCTAAATTAAATGTTTGCATATTCTTAGCATTTTTAGTGAAGATAGCTACTCCCCCACTTCGATGAGATGTCCTGCAATACGACGTTTTCAATGAATAGTTTGGAATATTAAGTTGTCATCTTCTTTTAAACCATGCTCTGTGAAAATATCAGGAGCCTCTTCTTTAAAAAATACTTCTCATGTGAAATTTAACGACTTGCAGTCAAATATTTGTTAAGAATAAGTATAATAACTTACTCAATCTGGCCGAGCGCTTTCGAATCTATGAGATCCATCTTCAGAGGCGTGGGTTCCTAGATCATCATGTCAGTTTTTGACTGACATGCCTCTGAAGATGGATCTCATAGACTCGAAAGCGCTCGGCCAGATTGAGTGAGTTATTATACTTATTCTTAACAAATATTTGACTGCAAGTCGTTAAATTTCACATGAAAAGTTAATATTAACAACGCAGTTCGTCATGGAACAAGAAATCCAGGAAAAAATACTTCGATTCTATCTATTTTGTTACGAATGTATTGAATATTCTGATGGAACACAGTGAGTACCGGTACTTCCCTATCATCGCTTATTACTTTATCGTTGCTTTTGCATATTGAAGTAGATTTACTTAATCTCTTAGAATCTTGAGAGCCTATCAGATTGCTACAAGAGTTCCTTCCACTAATGCTATCCTGATTCTTTGATCGATTAACGTCTTTTAATACAATTGAAGATATGAATTTATCATTTGAAGCTAGTTTCCCTTCCCGGTTTTGAGCCACTTTACTAAAAAAGGTTCGTTAGATGATTGTTTAGGAGAATTATTGACAGTAGATTGCAAACGACTTTCAATCAGCTCTGCCAGCCTATTACAAAATATTACTTTGCCAGATTTATTTATTTATTTGAACATTACACAATGCAATAGTATCCCTCTAGCTGTAAGCTATTTGAGGGATATTTTATTAAGACATTATATTACAATCAAATTCTACAATGAATAACAATAGATTCCTTTTCGTAATCTATATAACTGTATATAGCCCATTATATTTTCTTTGTAATCCATTGATCTGTCTATTGTCTATTGCACCGTAAAAAATCAAGTCACTTAAACAACCAATCAATATGGTATCGCTCTTCACTCATTGACACTTATCACTTTAATACTCACTTGACACTCCTATTTCCTACATCATAATGTGTTTCTTATTTTTTATTGAACAACTCTAACCTTCATTAATAAATAATTATTTTTTTTTTAGCTTAAACTAAATCATTTATTCTCATAAAATAGACTTTTAATTTTGTTCGAATCTCACTGTTCCTCTGTAACATTCTCAACTCCAATGGTAATGAGTTTAAAAGAAATGGAATTCTACATTCTGGGGCTCTTTTACCATAGGCATTGTTATATCTCTGAGTTCTATAGATTCTATGTCTTAATCTGTAATCTATTTCATTCATTTCTCTATATTCATTCTTGAAATAGTTACGTGACAAGTCTGTATATTTGGCTAGAGCTTCTACTGTCATAATGCCTACTAACTGATGTTCAATACCATTAAAAAGAGTTCTAATAATTCTTTCTATGGTCCTATGCAGTGGCTGTTTTATATATTTTGGTGCCAAGTAATATATAGTAATTCCATAGAAAAGAGTGCTTTGAATCATTGAGTAGTATATCATTCTTTTAGTATTAACAGGAAAATAACCGCTTATTCTAGAACATTTGTAAAGTGCAGCTCTCATTATCTTCAAAAGTGAATTGTTATGTGATCTGAATCTCATATCAGCATCAAACGTTATTCCCAAATGTTTAATACTCTCACAAAAATCAAGTTTTTGACAGTCACATCCATTCATAATTTGATTCTTTAAACATTCTGTTTTATGACAGGTTAACTTAACTAATTCATTTTCATTAACTTGAATTCTCTGATTCTTAAATACTATTACTTTAGTCTTTTGTGAATTTATTTTGAAATGATTATTAAAGAAGTACTTAACTGCTAAATCAAGATCTTGTTGTATGTGTCTTAAACCTACTTTTAAATCTTTATGTATTATATACAGAATATTATCATCAGCATATTGCATAACTTTACTTTTAAATTTTAGGCTGGCGAAATCATTTACATATATGTTAAATAAAATTGGCGATAATATGCTTCCCTGGATCAATCCGCATGTTTGTTCGTAACTGCTACTAATACAAGTACCTATTTCAATCTGCAGAGTTCTATCTATGAAATAGTTCCCGAACAACCCTAGTAATTTGCCACCAATACCTATTCTACTTAATTTATGAATCATGTTTTCATAATTTACAAGGTCAAACGCTCTTGTCAGGTCAGTTGTTACAGATATAACAAATTTACTATCATTTAAAGATCTATTAATGTCACCTGTCATATTTTCCAGTAAATCAATAGTTGAACTTCCGGGGATGAAACCATATTGATTCTCATTTATTATTCTGTGTCTAGTTAGATGTTGTTGCAACTGCGCACCCATAAAATGCTCCAGAATCTTCATGAAAACTGAAACTGATCCCACTGGTCTGTAACACCCCAGGTCTTTTTTTGATCCCTTTTTAAAAATTGGTCTGAGATGTGTTACCTTCATAAGTGGTGGTATATTTCCAGTCTCAATAATTCTATTAATAAAATGTATCAATATCAATCTCAGGTAGAATATATTGTTTATTATATCCTGTGCTTTGATCCTATCTGGTCCTGGTCCTGATTTTCTGTTTAGTTTATACATGACAGTATAAAGCGATTCCAAGTTCATCTTTCTGAAGTTCATACTTAATCTATCTCCTATTGAATAATTTCCTTCATTAAAACTTTGTGCTAAATCAAACGGTTGCCCATTCATGCCAGCGATGATATCTTCGATTGCTGATTTAAAATTATTTTTGAATTTTTCTGTCAAGTCCTGCATATTTTTTTCATCTGTTACTTTAAAATTATTCTTTATTGATTCTATTATAGTTGGTTTACGTTTTTTATTTATAAATCGATTGATAATTTCCCACGTTTTTTTAGTGTTATTAAAGTTGTCAGAAAACAATTTATGATAATAGTTTCTCTTTTCTATACGAATTTTATTTGTCAGTTCATTTCTTAGTGTTTTAAATTGATCTCTTAGTTCTAAATTATTTTTGTCTCTTTTCAACCTTTGCCATGTGAGATTTTTTCTATCAATCAATTGCTTGATATTATTATTGAACCAGGGATTTTGTTCTTGTTTTTTATCTATTTTTATCTTTATTGTACTTTTATCATAGATGTCTTTAAACTTTTTCACTATTTCATTATATATATCTGATGGGTCTCTTAAATCCAGTATTGGCCACCAATTTTCTTTTTGAATTAATTCATTAACTTTTCTTGTGCTGATAATATTCTTATGCTCGTTCTCTATATCTATATCTGAATCTTTACTAAAACTTATTTTCACCCCTGTCCAGTAGTGGTCTGAAATGTTGTTTTCTACTATGAACGCAGTGTAGGAGTTTTCATCGTTTAATTTAACATTAACATGGTCTAAGCAAGATGAAACCAAAACATTATTATAGAACTCTTCTCTAGTGGGCTTCTGGATACTATTATAAAGACCATTCGAATACAACACACCCAGATAATCCTCTGATCCATACCTATCATTCAAATAACAAATATTAATGTCACCCATCATGATAATATTCTTTTCGTTTTTAATTTTAGGCATTGTTAGAAATTTTTCCAATTCTTCATTGAAGAGATTTAGATTTTGGTTTGGAGGTCTATAAAATGCTGCTATTATTATTGACTTTTCCCCATTATAGATTTTCAAGCATAATAACTCTGCAGATACGAAATCATATTCTATATTCTCTATCTTTAAATTTTCTCTATAGAAGATTCCTAATCCTCCACCCCCTCGGCCATCTGGCCTACATCTGAAAACCTTCGAATATCCAGGGATCCCATATAAATCAACTTCTTCCATCCTCAAATTAATTTCACTTAATACTATTACATCTATACTACAGAGCACTTCATTTAATTCTGATTTAGATGATTGATTTAGATGTAGACCATGATTAGTGAAGTTTTGTTTTTTCAGCCTTTCATTTAGAAAACAAATCCCCAACTGCTTAGAATTCTTATTTTTTAGGCTGTTGATTGTATTATGAATTGATTTATTTGTTGACTTAATGGCTTCATTTAGCTCTGGCCTATCAAACCTATACGGAATTGTACTTATTATTACATTAGTTTTTTGGCTGAGTGGCACAATCTCTTTAATTTTTTCATTTATTTCAGGAAGATGTTTTAGATTAGATTCATTTATATTGTTTGAGCCACCCAGTACTATTAGAAAATCGTTTTTACCAAAATCTTTAGTTTGTTCCTGTGCTGACTCTACGATTGCGTTTATAGGGGCACTTGGTTTGAAAAAGCTCTGAACTTCATACTTATTTTTTAATCTTTTATTTAGTAGGTCACTACAGTCTCGTCCATGACTGGATGTCAAGAGTACTCTACCTTTCCTATCGTTATTTGCCCTTACTTTAGTTTTGGTTGCTGTTTGCAAAACCTGACTATACGTTTTTGTTTGACCATTTCTATTAATTTTTTCCCCATTTGATTTAGGTTCTACTTTTTTGTATTGATCAGAGGTTCAGATCTTAAATTAGCCAAGTTTATTTTTGATTTTAATATTTCGATTTCCTCTGACATAGACCTACATTGACTTGTGAGATTTAGTATTTCAGTTTTATGGTCTTCCTGCTGCAATTTTACAATAACTTCCAGAGATTTTATGTGATCCACCAACCCTATTCGTTCTTCCTCAGAATTTTTTAGTGATGTTTCTAATTTTGTTTTCAATTCGGTGTGATCACTCAATAGTTTAGCAACCTTTTCTTCTACATCTACAGTAGCTTTAAGAGCTGTTGGAGATTTTTTTGTTACGGTAATAATTGCTGAGATCGTGTAGCTACCTGAGTTTTAGTTAAACAATTAGATTTAGATGCCTTGTTTGGACTCATTTTCCTAGCTAAAAATTGTTTGCAATTGATTTACGTTAAATGTTTAATGAAGTATTACTTAATTTATTAGGCTATAATTGTCAACTCGAGACTATTTAATTACAAGAAAATTTATCAATATCGGTACACCTAACCTTGAAAATAGAATTTGACTTTTTATTTAAATACTTTAATTTATATTAGACAAATTAATGATGTAAATTATTAAGATATTATAAATACTAATAATAATAAACAAAAATACTACTTATCCGTTCGAATTAATATTCTATTCTTCAAAATTCGCAGAGCCTGTTCTGACAACGTATGCACAGATACCTGCTACGGATCATGGCTATCCCTTTGGACCTCATAAGAACGTTTCGGACTAATAAGCGGACTATGCAAAGCGAAGAGTGAGGTCACTTGCGGTAGAACCTCTAGAATAGCAGAATAATAAAACCCAGACGCTGTATTGCATTCCTTTATTTCTAGAAAGGACTGAAAAGAATTCGAAGAACTGGTTAACCTATAAATAACACCCACTTATTAAACTCTGGAAATTAAAACTGTAATAAAGATCCTCTATACCTAACCCCAACAGAATTCCACCAACAACACAGAACAGAACAACTCTCGCAAACTACATCAAGTTTACACAGGCAATAATTACCGCACAAATAAAATAATAACTTGACAAGATTTCAATCTCTGCGTCTTCTCCGTCTTCGTACGCGATTACATCTGCAGAAGAACACATAGATTATTACAGCAATTGTTATAATTATAACATAAAAAGGAATGGTCAATGTAGTTTTGTACTTTGTATCACTTTTCCCGATTCCATACGGAACGGGTACTGGAACTGGGCCACGATAGCCACCAGCTGCCTCGGTTGCATTTTTAATTGAGACCTTAGTAGAAGACTTAAGTTTTGAAGTGGTTTGATCAGCCAATTTCGATTTAGTTGTCTTGATAGGGTTTTTTGTTAGCGGCTGGTCAGTAGGACTACGTTTCTTTAATGGAGGAGTTGATTTCAACGGAGGTCTTGTTTTCAAATTTGATTTCAAAGTTGTCTTGACTGTAACTTTCTTGGTAGGACCCAACTTTTTGGTTACAAGTTGCTTCTTAGTTGGAATATTCTTCTTCGTTAAGATTAATTTCTGCTTTGTTGTATTTTTTTTCTTCCCTTTTGTCGTAGTAGTTGGTGGCATGATTTATTGAGCAATAATATAACAACAAAATAGTCAACAGAAACAATAATGATCAACCTACCCAGATATGATGTTGTGGTTATGAAGTTATTTGTTTGTCCCAAACATTGGCAATCTTCTTCTTCCTCGGTTTCTTATTCGCTACATTCGAGTTATCACAGATAAAAATACACAAGTTAATGAATACTGGCTAATGTAAATGAATATTTTTGTCAAAATCAAATCTTAAATCATCTTTGTTACTACATGTACATAAAAAATAAGAGATGGCAAATTTCAACATAGTGATTGTAGAATATAGAAATGTAGGATTGGATCCAGCGTTGCCAACCATACAGAGCTCAATTATCGTACAGGCCACTCAAAATTATCGTATTTCGACCCATGTTATCGTACTTTTTTCTGTTGTTGCTTTTTCAGCAATTCTCTTAATTATTTATTCTAGAACTAGGCAACTTATTAAAAGATATCATGCTATTTTGACGACTTACACATTGATGAGATAAAGAAGTGTCCAATGTCATTGATTCTGAGGACGAAATTATCTTCATGGACTAAACATTTTATTTTTAAATGCTATTATTTGTGTTTCTACATTTGTTACCTAAACATATGACAAAAAAACCAAAGACTTCAGTAGTCTTCTTTTAATTAAGTGCCTATTTCATTATACTATTTTTTTATTATTCTAATGTTCCCTAAATATGGCACTGAAAACCAAAGACTTTAGTAGTCATTCATTATTAATATATATATATTATATTACTATTGTTTATTATTCTTTCCAATGTGCAATTACACGAGTCTTAACAGAATTCAACGAGTTAACTTATTTTTAATACGGTAGCCCTGAAACCCTAATGTAAGATAAAGAAATCAGTAATCATTTGAAAATATCAGTAAACATTTGTGAGTTATTTTAAACTCAAAATATTAAATTAATGAGTAAATGAAATAGAACGTGTATGATCAGTGAACTTTAAAAATTCCAGCTTAACTATATAAAACAGTGTTCGCTTGATAGAAATTATCGTACATTTACCATTATCGTACATCTGCATATCGTACATCATACAAGAAGCTTATTTATCGTACAAAACGATAATTATCGTACGGTTGGCAACACTGCAGCTACAGCGCAGAGCGAGGGCCATTGATATATACTACTAGATGCGTAACTCTAACGTTGAAGGCTATGGCATAGTGAAGCCACTTTTTTCTGGCGGGAAAAGGCCAAATCGGGCAAAAGTTCAAATTTAACACAGGCTCTTATGGGAAAAAGTCAATTTTCATTTGAAGATTTCTCGCAACTCCCTTGATGAATTTCAATAATTCTTTTTTTGAAAGATAGCCTATGATTTTGTCTTACATATAGTAGTAATAATTTAACATTCCAGATTTTTTCTGGCGCAAGCCAATTTCAAACTCAGAGCAGTGCATAAGCAGTATCATAAGTATGTGATTTCAGGAAAAACATACAGTAATTTTTTTCTCAGCGTATTCCTATGCACTGAATCCGAATCTGAACTCTCGCACCTCAAAAAACGCTCGCTTCACGAAATATTTCCAAGATGGCGGCCAAAATTTCATAAGCGAATTTTCTCAATCTTTATGAAGAAAAAATTCTAGAGTAATATTATTTGTGGTCTGTGATTCCCTGATTTCGAAAATATGATTTTTATTCTGAGAAAATTCGGGAATAAAAGATATTTTAATAAAGCAAACATCAAAGTCTAGCTTTTTCAAATTTTGACTAAAATAACAATAATAGGCTATTTTGTGGAGCAGACATACTGAATTATAAAAAACATCATAAACTTGATTCAGCAGTAGGCCTCCAGTTGTGTCTGAGGTAGCATTACAACAATGCGAAATTGCCGTCACACAAATATGTAAATGTTAAACTCTTAAGTGAAGATTTTTATTTATTTCATTAACGTTTAAATATCAAGTGAGAAAGTAATACTATTCATATGTATTATCTTGCTGTGCAGAACTGACCTTTTTGAGTCGCGGCGGACGCGTTTCGAACTATGTTGTTCTTCTTCGGCGCTTGGTTGCAGACTGAGTAGTATGTAAGGTCTGGTGGTCATAGGAAGGTAGTGGGAGGAGTGGATGTGGTGGGGGAAGTGGGTGTCTACATAATATTATGGAACTGCAACACCAAAGGAAATATAAATTTACTGTATGAATAAATAAATATAAATATATAAATATATATATATATATATATATTTAGATACCGCATGCTTCAAAATTCAGTAGGCTTCTTTTTAAATTCATATTGAGAAGCCCAAGAATGCTCACCAATGCCATTGCAGTTCAAGCAAAATCGCTTGATTAAAATAGTTATTTAATAAATTACTGTATGGTATATCACGAGTAATTAATGCTTAAAAGAACAAGATTGAAGTGGTGAATATGGTAGTACATTATTTTTAATTAAAAACCCCCATAAAAGTGAGGAAGCAGAAAACAATCTTGTAAAGCTACGCTCGCACATACACAATAAAAAGATAAAATTACTTGTTTGAAAATAAATATTTCCACCAGACTTGCACTGATAGGTACATCCATAATCACTACATGAAATAATCATGTTAAAAAATCATTTAACATCACAAAACAAGTCATTTTAGCACTGACAAATACGGGTTTTTCCATTACCGCAATACAAATTTTCGTGGTTTTGCCCGATTTAGAAGCGGGCGATGCTAGCGCTGTGACTTCACAGCGGATCCCGGAGTTACGCATCTAGTAATATATATCAATGGCAAGGGCATACAACGGGCGTGCCAACATAATATGTGTATTCTACTTCTAATTACACAATTTTACATTTTTTAATCAGAAATAATTTTACTTGATAATAAATTTCTTTACAAGAGATTATTATGAAACTTGTTCACAATGTTTTCACATGATAATTGTTGAAAATATAAAACATTATAGCCAAGGCCCTACAACTGTATGTGATTCTCAGTCGTCGCCCAATGCAAATTGAACAGAGCATTGGCGGACATATTGGCGTCAACTTCACGCGCCCTTTTTGAATTTTAAGGCTAGTTAGTGTATGCAACTATGTAGAGTTGTGAATAAGTGTTCTTAGATAACGCATTTTATATTATTATCTTGATGAAAACCAGTCTAAAATCATTAAAAACGTAAATATTATGATGACTGCACTGTTCTAAATGAATTCCAAGTAATATTTTCAACAGAGACACAAACTGTGGGAGCTGCTTGAATATATCTAGCCAACTATGACGCCTGACAAAATTATTTAGTCAGAATGCTAATTAACTCAATTGGGAATAAACGATTCTATAAAATATTGTACTTGTAGGATTTTTGCACATTAAATTTAGGCTTCATGTTAATTAAAATGAATTGGTTCCAAAATTAATTGGTATGATCGTTTTTCAGTTATCTTTTTTTTTTGTTTTTTTTTTTTGTTTTTTTTTTGTAGATTACGTCTTGGAGACTCCAGTTAAGGAGTATAAGACAAGTCAGATCAACAATATTATACACTAGAATTACTTCAATTAGTTGAGGTGAGGCTTAATTTTGATGTGAAAGGAACTCTTGTACACTATAAAAAGCTTTATCAACTAAATATTTCTTCAATTGATTTTTAAATATTTCTATATTTTCAAGACTCTTCAAAAACTGCGGTAGCTTGTTGTAGAATTTCCTACCAATATAACTAGGTTTTTGTTTGAATAGGCTACTATTGTGACTCACCAAGTGATAATCTCCTCGGCTTCTTGTATTATAATCATGTACATCAAGATTTTGGTTAATATCATTCGTTTTTACATATAAAGTAGCTTCATACACATATAAGCAGGGTACAGTTAGGAGACCAAGTCTCTTGAACAACGGCCTACATGAATCTAATCTATTTACTCTTTCTATACACCTAACCGCTTTCTTTTGGATCTTAAACACCCTATCAAGATTTTGTTTTGATGAATTACCCCATACTAAGATAGCATACCTAATATGTGACAGTAAGAGCCCATGGTAAGCTGTAAAAAGTAACTTTTTGTCATTCAATCTAGCGAGCTGTCGCAGGACAAATACCCCAGATGAAATTTTACTACATATTTTCTCAATGTATGGAGTCCAGGTCAATCGTCTATCCAACAAAACTCCTAGAAATGCAATTTTTTCTTCCTGGTCTAATTGATTATCGTTTACAAACACGTTTATAGCCCTATCTTCATTTAAATTATGTTTGTTTTTGAATTGAAGGTATTGGCATTTTTTACTATTTATAGTTAATTTCAACTGGTTTAAAAATTGGACAATGGACTGCACACCTATATGGGCACTTATTTCTAAATTATCTAGAATGGAATTGCTGAAAATGAGTGATGTATCGTCAGCAAATAAGAGGGCTCTACCACTAATTAATTCTTTAGGTAAACGGTTGACATATAACAAAAAAAGCAATGGACCTAGTATTGACCCCTGAGGCACTCCAGCTTGCACCTCTAATTTATTAGATTTATTCTTTACTATACTATTACCAACTACTGTAGTTAGTTCTACACATTGTTTTCTCCCAATAAGATATGATTCAAACCATTTCAGTTCAACCCCATTTACACCTACATTTTGCAGTATTTCCAATAAAGTTCTATGATTAACACAATCAAATGCCTTTGACAGATCTAAGAAGATTGCAGTAGCTTTATCACCTGAATCTATTATATCTATTAGTTTTTCAACTAGAGAAACTATGGCTGTTTTTGTTGATCTCCCTTTCTGGAAGCCATATGCTGTTCATCACAGATAAAGTTAGCTTCTTGAAGGTGCAGAAGTAACCTATTTAGAACTACTCTTTCAAAAATTTTACTTATTACATTTAAAATACTAATGGGCCTATAGTTTTCTACCTTTTCTCTATCGCCACTTTTGAAGATTGGCAAGATCTTCCCCTCTTTTAAATTATCTGGAAAAACACCTTGTTCTAATGAATGATTGATCAGATGAATCAAAGGGTCTAACAATTGATCTTTACATTCTTTCAGAATTTTACTGGATACCCCATCCATTCCTACAGTTTTTTTATTATTTAAACTATCAATGATATTTGACAACTCGTCTTGGCATACTGGGTGGAATTTTAATTCGTTCTGAATCCCCTCAGTATTCCTCATGTTTGCATCACTAATACCTGTATTAAGAGATTTTTGAAGATCCTTAGCAACCAGTTGATAATATCTGTTAAAGAAATTACAAATGTCTACACTATCATCAATATATTTTTTATTTTCGTTAATTATTCTGGGGACACTAGTATAAGCATCTACATGAGCTACTTGCCTATTTTTGTTTATTACATCCCACACTGCTGTGTTAAAGTACACACTATTATTCAAAATTTCAGCTGTTTTCTTACATTTCGCTCTTTTCACTTTTTTCATATAGTTTTTCTTTAGAGCTTTGTAATCTGGTCTTGTTGATGAAGAAAACAATAAATTACTCTCATATTCCTGCAAATCAGTTGAGTTTTACATGATTGTATAATAATAATTATTATCTTACAATAAGCTTACCAGTTCTACATTTTTCATGTAGTAAACTACTAATTTAGGGAAGTGGGGTAGTTTAGGGAAGTAGTTTAGGGAAGTGATAGCCGCGAACCGTAGCAGGTATCTGTTCAATCAGATAGATAAGCTGCGTTCTCGTAGGTCCTGTTTGTAACGGTGACCGATTAGATTAACCAGCAAAAAATACACTGTTCTCTGCTGAAAATCACTTCCCGGTGGTTCGGAACCCACCTAAAACTGTAGGTCCAACTCATAAATCACCATCATCCAACTCATTACCCACGCCCAGGTCTCAGACCTATGTGGGCTTCATCCTCAAAAAAAAAAAATTTCAATCACAATATTAAACCTATGAAATTCAATCAACACAGTAAAAACATTTCCATTACTTATACAGAAAACTTGATTATAAATTGTAATAAAACAATGCAGTTCATTAAGATCTATGAGTAAAACTGACATTAACTTAAAATAAAATTTTCCTACTAGAATTAAAGTATAAAATGATGATAGATTTATTACCAAGTAAATAAACCTAAAATTACAATTTGAACAAATAATTTAATGTACTCTTATATTGTTTCGTATTTAGTGTAGTCTAAGTTAGTTTATGTTTTATCTCTGCTCAACAGAGCTTTCATTTTTGTGTTACCGCCACAAACCATGTAGCTGTTTGACTTTCTATAGTGTTGCCATGGCAACCAGTTTTATTGGCCACTGCGCATGCTCGACCAGTTGTACTGGCAGTTTGAATGGTAACTCCCACTTCCATTCTTGTTGAAACCGCATTGCTATGAATAAATCTTCGTTCTAACCTCAATTATTAGTATTCGTTACAACGCAATAATTACTTATTAATTTATTATTTTGTAAAACCTCAATATTCGGCTTATTGAAGCCTCATTTGCTTATAACCGCAACTACCACTTTATTTTTCTTGTTCTTTAATTCAAAACCTCCAGTATCTTATATCGGCTGTGAAATTAGTTCCATCCTATTTATTCTAAAATAATTCTTCATTCATCCTCACCGACCTCACTCCTCAGTGCATACCAATACCTCAAGTGCTACGCATTATCATCAGTGACTCATCTCATCAACGTGTGCACACGCATCGGCGTCTACAGAAACGACTTCTCATATGGTGATAGGAACATTAACAAGGTATTACTCAACTATTTCTTTTTATTTTATTACAACCTCATTTCCTACCCCTCTTACCGCAGGTCCTCCATTTATATCCTATGTCTTACAGCCTCATTTGAAAATTCTATATTCTACACCTCATTGTTCAATCCCCAACATTTTGGTCCTCCGGGCCCCGGATCAGATCATTCTTTATTTTCATTCTATGGAAATACATATTCATTGCTCATCAAATAAAGCTATCATTTTTTGTGCAAGTACAAGTTATATTACAAGTTACAAAGCACATTGTTCAAACGAGTTCACTATCAATGCCTTGCAAGTTAAAATTTGTCTATTGTGCTCAAAAGTCGTAAACAACTCACTGTTTTGTTTCATCGTGATTATAATGGAGCTCTGTAGTATTCAGGCTGACATTATAGCTGAGCGTTGCGTCATCAAGGTCAACTTTGTTTACATTGAACTTGAAAATAACCTACTATTCATTCACTAATAGCTTATGCTATCAAATGAGAATAACTGCTTATGGCTTGTGGCGTATTTCTAATTGAAATAAATACTTATTGTTATTCCGTGAACTTGACTGATAATTATATTCAATTGTGTAAAATTACATTGCTTATTTCAAAATTGAAATATTATTTGATTTATTCATATCATACTTCAAATGTTCAATAAGTATAATATCTTGCATTCAATTCGTAACTTGAGTGAATTCAATTCAGATAATTGTTTAATTCAATTGAATTCTCAGAATATTCATGCTTATTGATAAACGCATTATGGTACTTGTTTTATATTTCGAATATTATTAGATTTCTTTTGTGAATGCTTGCCACTTATCACTCAATTTGTAATCGTAATTACCTCAATTACTACCAAGGCAGTGTGTCGAGTCATTTTATCGGCTTATTATCACTATTATTAGTGCAATCTCATTTAGTTATTGTACCCCAGGTTATTATATTGTCAACTTCAATACTTGTGATAATTTATTACTGTTATCAAGTAGGTAACTTAGTTGGTTATAATGGCTAAATCGTTAGCAGTGATCACCGCTAAGAAGAATAATGCTTTTGAACAAATTCAAATCTTATTTGATATGTCAAAAAAGATCTCTGATAAGGAAATTTATCAGAAATTACTCGCTCGTTCAAAATCTCTGAACAAATTAAGATCAGACTTATCTGACTCACTGGATTGTTATCATGAATTACAGTTAGAAGAAGACAAAGAATTCAAACCAAATTATGCACCTCTTAATAGTGCTGATGAAATGATTGACTCTATTAATCTCACATTACACAACTTAGAAACGAAATTGAATCAGTCTAAAGTAAAAAATGAACAGCCAGTTCGCTTACCTAAGCTTGACTTGAAACAATTTTCTGGAAACCCTCTCGATTGGACCTCATTTATTAATTTATACAATTCAAGCATTCATTCAAATTCTACATTATCAGGTGTAGTCAAACTTCAATACCTGTTGAGCTCAGTCTCAGGAGAACCTCTTGATTTAATTAAATCATTACCACTAACTGAGAGTAATTATCAGATTGCCTATGACTTGCTTCATGAACGCTATAATTCACCTCGCCGATTGATAACACTGCATCTCAATAAAATTCTCGATTTACCCAATATCACTCATCAACCGGCTCAAATGCGGAAATTTTTGAACTCCTACAATGAGAATACACAAGCTTTGAAGGGATTAAAAATTGATATAACCGCTGATAATACTTTACTGTGTGCTATGATGATGCAAAAAATGGATAATAACCTCCGAAAAAAGTTTGAACATTTTCGTTCTTTGAACAAATCTAGCGAATCTGTACTTACTGAAGCAAAATAAATAATTACTTTTTTAACTCAGGAGTGCAATGAAATTGAAAATTCAAATCTTCACTCTTCTTCTACCTCAAAAACCGCTTCAATGCCTACTTCAGTATCTGAAAATAAATTCTTTCCTAAAATAAATAGGAGTTTTTCTACAAACAAGGTAGCATTGATGACTACTTATAATGATGAAATCAAAAGTGACACAAAACCTTATGACTGTTTTGTTTGTCATAACAATGAACATAAGATTTATTTATGTCCTGTGTTCAAAAACAATGCACCCAAAGCACGTTTTCAAATTGTCAAAGAAAATAAAAGATGCATTTCTTGTTTAGGAAATCATACTCTTGACAAGTGTAAATCGAAATCAAACTGTTTCACATGTCATAAAAGGCACCATACTTTGTTGCACTTTGAAAATAACCACTCAACTGCCAATATGACACCTCTCCAACCCAGCAGCCGTGCAGTTTCTGTGGGTCAACCTCAAGTCAACATGACACCTCCTTCAGTAGTACTGACCACTACTGAGAATAATCAACCCTCTCATCGTTCATCAATGTCTACAGTGCTATTGGGAACGCTACTCGTTAAAATTACCTCTCCTCATGGAAAAAGTTATGTTTTCCGCGCCCTCGCAGATTCTGGTAGTCAGTCATGTTTCATCAATGAACATGCTGCACAAGTATTAAGTGCATCTCGCACTAAGAGCAACCACAGTGTTGTTGGATTTTCTCAAGCCCCCATACGTTCTAAGGGCCTCACCTCTCTTTCTATTGAAACTCTGAGTGGAAAAGTGATTTCACTTAATCAAGAGTTCTTGATTATTGATAAAATTTGTGTTGATATACCTTGCATGGAAATTGATCCAGAGGTATTGGAAAAGGTTCGACCATATATTCTGGCTGACCCTACATTTAATCTAGCTGGAGGCATCGACATTCTTCTTGGTGGCTCTGTTTTTCCTCTTCTGCTCAACCAGATTGTTCATCATCTTGGTCCTGGCCTGCCGAGTTTAATTGGGACTCATCTTGGTTTTATGGTCATGGGTGAGACTCCATGCAAGCCTAAAGCTGATTCTTCCATCACTCTGCAAGCATCAGCCACCCTCTTGGCTATCAACAATTTGGATTTGCATAACTCTCTCCAACGCTTTTGGGAACAAGAAGAGCCTCCAATCTGAAAAATCGGCATCGGCATCTGAAAAATCTGAAAAAGAAAAATTGTGTGATGAACATTTCCTCTCAACCTATTCACATGATGAATCTGGACGATTTTGTGTCAGACTGCCATTCAAGGCTAACCACCCCACTTTGGGTCAGTCTAAAGCCAATGCTGAACAAAGATTAAATTCTATAGAAAGGAAATTCAAGGCGCAACTTCATTTTCAGTCTTTGTATACTGATTCAGTGATGAATTGGAAGTCAAACGGAACGGTTGTGCTCGGCGGGTGCTCCCTTATCTCAAGTGCGATTAGATAGTGCAGAGTATTTTCAATGTAAAATTACCTCTTTTCGCTACCTACACCAGCTTAAGAAAATATCTATAAAGTTCAAGGCATTGTCCTTATTGGAATTCATCTTTTATTCTTACTTTTTGATTTTCAAAATAGAATTTATAAGAAAAATTGTGTGATGAACATTTCCTCTCAACCTATTCACGTGATGAATCTGGACGATTTTGTGTCAGACTGCCATTCAAGGCTAACCACCCCACTTTGGGTCAGTCTAAAGCCAATGCTGAACAAAGATTAAATTCTATAGAAAGGAAATTCAAGGCGCAACCTCATTTTCAGTCTTTGTATACTGATTCAGTGATGAATTGGAAGTCAAACGGAACGGTTGTGCTCGGCGGGTGCTCCCTTATCTCAAGTGCGATTAGATAGTGCAGAGTATTTTCAATGTAAAATTACCTCTTTTTGCTACCTACACCAGCTTAAGAAAATATCTATAAAGTTCAAGGCATTGTCCTTATTGGAATTCATCTTTTATTCTTACTTTTTGATTTTCAAAATAGAATTTATAAGAATGCCTCCTAAACGAAACACGTCTGATGACACTGCGTCGGGAGATGTCACTCTATCTGACGTCGTTGCAATGCTGAAAAGAATGGAGTTCGATTTAGGGAATTCTTTGAATCTTTGTCACGAGAAGATTGATCAATGTGTGAAGGCTTCTGAAGAACAAACTAAAAATATACAGAAGTGTCTTGACACAATTGCTGATTTGAAAGCGGAAAATAATAACTTGAAGAAAAGGGTGATAGACTTAGAGGATAGACTTGATGAAGCTGAACAATATTCACGAAAAAACACAGTTGAAATATTTGGAATACCTCAAGAAAAGGATGAAATTATAGAGGATTTAGTTATAAAGCTGGGGTCATCCCTGGGAATGAATATTGATGAATCAATGATTGATGTCTGCCACCGATTGGGAAGACGCCAAGGAGTTGATAGTCCTCCTGGAATAGTACTCAAATTCGTCAGTCGCCGCACTAAGCAGCTCTTCATGAAGAAAAAAAGGGAGAAGAGAAATCTATCTACAGCTTCCTTGGATTTTCTCGTGAGTAAACCAATTTATATCAATGATAGCCTCACTACACGTAGAAGAAAACTACTCATTGCTGCTCGAGATGAAAAGAAGAGAAAGAACTATGCGTTTGTCTGGGTTCAGGATGGAAAGATATTGATGAGGAAGGACGCAGGTGGTCCAGTCATTCCAATAAACTGTTTGGATGACATTAAAAAGTAATTCGAAACTTGAAAATGCATTCTCATATTTGTTTCTCAGTATTTATTTTCTTTTTCAAAATGAATCATTTCTCACAACAGCTTTTTTTTATATATATATTAGAATATACTTGTAAGTTATCTTGTATTCTTTTTCATTTTATAATTTATTATGATTGATGATAAATACATTGATTGTTTTCTTAATTTATGTCAAGTTAATAAGGATAAGTTGATTGTTGTTCATCAAAACATACGCAGTATGCGAGAAAACTTTGAGCCATTTATGACTGAGTTTCTTGAATCAAATGCTTTGCCGCATATATTTGTCTTCTCAGAAGTATGGATAAAGAATGATGAAACAAAGTTTTATAAAATTGATGGTTATACTGCTTATTTTAAATGTAATGAAAATCACAGGGCCGGTGGTGTAATTGTTTTCGTAATCGATAAGTTGAAAAGCAAATTAATAGAAACTGAAGCAAATACATTTGATGTGCTAAATATTAGTTTAGAACTTTCTTATAAGGTCAAGATTAACTTATTAGCTGTCTACAGATTGCAAGCTTATAGTGTCAATGCTTTCACGAATGAGCTGGAAACATTTATGGAAAATATAAACTGTAGGAATTTAATTTTTTGTGGAGATGTGAATATTTGCGTGAAAGATGTAACTCCTGAAAATTATGAATATCTCACTCTTATGGCAAGTTTTGGACTTGACCAATTGATAAGTGCTCCAACAAGAGTTACGAGAGTTAGTTCTACTTCGATAGATCACGTTTTCTTAAGATCTAGAGATAATATTTTAAGTTCTGCTGGAGTTATAAAAACTGATTTCACAGATCATTACTTGATTTATTGTCTCCTGGATATAATAAATTGTAGCTCACAAAAGTCAACCAACTCAGTATATCCTACACATAAATTAAATATTGATATTTTTTACGAGCATGTAAGATGTGTTGATTGGCTTGATATATATGACACAAACAATGTAAATGTTGCCTATCAACGTTTTATTGACAAACTCAAACTGGCTAGAGATAGTTCAAAAGTCAAAGTGCACCAGAAGTTGAATTATAAACCTCTGAAGCCATGGATGACTTATAACTTGTATCGACGAATAACGAAAAGAAATCAATTGTATAAAAAGACCATAAAACATCCAAATAATGTAATTCTAATGACATATTATAAAAATTATAGATCTTGTTTGGCTGCTGATTTAAAGACTAAGAAAAATTCTTATTATTATTCTTTGTTTGAAAGTAAAGGAAAAGACGCAAGTGCCCAATGGAAATTAATAAATGAATTAACCGGCTGCAGTAAGAAAGAAACTAAAGATATTGTTTTAGTAGATGAGAATAAAGTTGTTTCATCAGAGCACAGTAAAGTTGCAACTAGATTCAATGAATATTTTGTGAATATAGTTCGTAATTTAAGGGATAGTTCAACAAATTTTATCACTGAGCCAAATGAATACAAAAACTGGTTCCCTGCAGGAACTTATGTAAACTCTTTTTTTCTAAATCCTGTCTGTGCAGATGAAATAGCTAAAATATTGAGAAATTTTAAAGATTGTAAGGCATCTGGGATCGATGGAATATCTGTCAAAGCTATTAAACTTGTTAGTGAACTAATAGCTCCTGTTTTAGCACATATAATAAATCTAAGTTTTGAGTTTGGTGTTTTTCCTGATGAACTAAAGAGAGCAGTTGTAGTCCCAATATTCAAGAAAGGAGATGCTAGTCAAATGAGTAATTATAGACCAATTTCTCTGTTATCTATTTTTGCTAAACTCATTGAAAAAGTTTTTAAGAGTAGACTGATATCTTATTATAAGTACACTTCTTTTTTTAGTTCTAATCAATATGGCTTTTTAGAGGGTAGGAGCACTGAGGATGCATTATTGGCGGTTTGTAATGCATTGCAAGAAGGAACTAACATTAGTAATAATGTTGCTGGCTTGTTTATTGATATATGCAAGGCCTTTGACTGTGTCTCACACGAAATAGTTTTGAGTAAGTTGTGGTTATCTGGAGTAAGAGGTGTTACACACAAATGGTTTAGTAGTTACCTATCAAACAGAAGTCAGCAGGTTAGAATTGCAGATAGTATCAGTGAACCTCTAAATCTATCATGTGGTGTTCCACAGGGTTCTGTTTTAGGCTCTATCCTATTTCTAGTCTATGTAAATGATCTGTGCAATGGGATGTTTCATGGAAAAGTAACTGCATTTGCAGACGATACCGCTTTAACATATAGTTTTCCAAAAGAGATCAATACTAGCCAACTCATTCAGGAGGATTTAAATAGGTTGAAGTTTTGGTTTGAGATTAATGATATGATTATTAGCAGCAAAACAAAATTTATCTCGTTTAATCTAAGAGGAGAGGCTAATGCTATTACTGATATATTTTATAAGTGTGATAATTGTATTGATTCAGCAACCAATGTGTCCTGTAGCAGGTGTATGCAAGTTGATCAGTGTGACTCAATTAAGTACCTTGGCATGATCATTGATAGAAATTTAACATGGAAAAATCATATTAAAAAAATAAGATGTGAAATGGTATCCATTTTAAGAAAATTTTATTTTTTACGCTATATGTGTCCAATTGGAGTACTAAGAATGCTTTATTTTTCTCTAGTTGAATCCAGACTCCAATACGGGTTATCATGCTGGGGAGGTACCTACATAACATCAGTAAAGCCTCTTATAATTTCACAGAAAAAACTTATTAGAGTAATACTTCATAAGGGGAGGAGATTTCCATCTCAGCCACTCTTTATATCTCTAAATATATTGCCCTTAAGGCATCTATATATTTTTAAAGTACTTAGAATTTTTTATATTATGAGTGGTAATAAAATTGGTGAAACGAATATTTACAGTCAATCCTTGAGAGCAACAAACCGAACTAGAGTACCAAGACCTTATAAAGAATCATTTCGTAGATCTTTTCCTTATTTAGCACCAAAACTTTTCAACTTGTTACCACTTTCTTGTATTGATTGCATAACATTACAAAAATTTCTTAAAAATGTTAAGGAATGGCTTCAATCTTTGAATAGTGTAGAAAACATGCTTATTTGATGAATTGTGTTAAATTGAATCAAATAATTATTGATTTTTTTGTTAGAAAGTAGGTAAAAAATAAATATTTTCCTGTTTTCTTCACTATCATTCATTCTAATTAAATAATATTACGTTTTTTTTGTGCCCGCCACCCGGTGTTTTGTTTTTCTTCCTTTTAAATGGATAAAATCGTATAGCTGCTTCAACTCGGCTGCAAAAGCCTAAGAAGCAGCGTATTCCACAAAAAGTAAATAATTTTATGTATGGCAAATAACTATGTCTGTACCCTATCATTATAACATAATTATCATATTTATTATATTACTTTTTTATTTTATTATTCTGTAACATGTATTCTACTTTATATCACTTTGTAATGACTATAGTTTAATAATTTATATGTTTTTTTTTTTTAAGTATACTTATGCGATACTAAATTATTTCAATAATTTGTATCTAATATGTAATATACTGTATATGTTTTGTACCTTAGTATCTTATTTTATATAGAATACAAAATGTTTTTGTCAAGTTGTCAGGTTGGAAATAAAATTTATTTATTTATTTATTTATTTCATGTCAGAATATTTGACATTAGGTCATATGGAACTGAATAGCACCACTGATCTATCTACTCCTCATTATTTTCTACCACATCATGGTGTCCTCAAAGAAGCTAGCAGCACTACTCGTCTACGCACTGTATTCGATGCTAGTGCAAAAACCTCAACTGGTATTTCCTTGAACCAGATTCTCCTCACTGGAAGGAAAATGCAGACCAATATTTGTGATTTGTTGCTGGTATTCCGCTTGCACAAGATTGTCTTTTCTTGTGATATACGTCAAATGTATAGGCAAATCAAAGTTCACCCTGATGACCAGTGCTATCAATTGATTTTATGGCATACTGATGCTACTCAGCCTGCATCTGTCTTCAAATTGACCACAGTAACATATGGCATGAGCTGTTCTCCATATCTTGCTATAAGAACTCTTCATCAACTTGCCACTGAAGAAGGCAATTCCTACCCAGAAGCAGCTGAACTTCTGCGTTCTCAAACCTTTGTTGATGATGTCATTGCTGGTGCCAACTCCGAAGAAGAGGCTTTAAGACTGCAACAACAACTTATCTCTCTACTCAAATGTGGTGAATTTGAATTACGTAAATGGACTTCAAATTCTAATGCACTTCTTTCCAGCCTTCCTGATGGTCACCTTGAGAAACCGGTATTTCTTCAGGATGATCAACAACCTCATTTCAAAATCCTTGGTATCCAATGGTCAGCAGCAAATGATTGTTTTGCCTACAACCTCAATCTACCTCATGATTCTACCACTAAGCGTAAAGTACTGAGTGTGATAGCCAAGATCTATGACCCTTGTGGATTCCTCTCACCAGTGGTTCTGTGGGCTAAATGCTTCATGCAACTTCTTTGGACAAAGGGCCTAGATTGGGACCAACCTCTACCTCCTGAACTGCTTGCAATGTGGCAAAGCTTTGTTGACACATCAGCCACACTTCAAGATATCTCCATACCACGAGCTCTACAGTTCTTGCACTCAAGCCTCATTGAACTTCATGGTTTTGCAGATGCTTCTGAACGTGGATTTGCCGCAGTGATATATCTCAGGACATCACAAACTGATACTTCCCCCACTGTCCAGTTACTCATCTCCAAAACCAGAGTGGCCCCTTTGAAAAAACTCACTCTACCACGTCTAGAACTGTGTGCTGCTCACTTGCTTGCTCAACTGACCTCATATGTGATCTCAACCTTTCACAAAAAACTGGAGTTTTCTTCTATCACATTATGGTGTGATTCTACTGTGGCCTTGACTTGGTTACAGACTCCTCTGCATCGTCTTAAAACTTTCATAGCAAACCGGGTTGCTCAAACCCAAGAATTGGTACCAACTGATAGCTGGAGACACATTTCTGGTGAACAAAACCCTGCAGACTGTGCTTCACGTGGTATACTTCCAGCTGAACTACCCGCTCACAACTTGTGGTGGACAGGTCCATCCTGGCTACAGAAGCCTTCCAATCTCTGGCCTACATCCGCATTCACTCCAGTAGAACTTGCTGATACTGATGAGAGCAAACCTCTGTCACCCATCACTCTCGTTGCTACTGCACCTCTTGAATGGGATCTCCTACAAAAATTTTCTCACTTCAGTAAACTTCAGCATGTTATGGCCTACATCCTCCGCTTTGTCTTCAATACTCGACACCCACCAAAGAAGATTGGCCCTCTCTCCACCCGAGAATTGGCTACTGCCAAATGTATAATCTTCAAACAAGTTCAAGACTCAGCCTTTCGAGAAGACATTGCCAAGCTGAAAATTGACAAAACCTCCACTGTATCAAACTCACTTTGCCGCCTCTCTCCATTTCTTGATGATGACGGTCTCCTGCAAGTTGGAGGACGTCTCAAGCATTGTCATATACCTCAAGATGTTCAACATCCTATCATCCTTCCAAAGCAACATCATGTGGTCAACCTCATGATTGACTCCTACCACCGACAATATTTGCATTCTGGAGCTCAACTAACACAATCTCTTCTTTCACAACATGTTTGGATACTCTCTGCACGTAGTATCATCCACTCTCGAATTTTTAAGTGCAATGTTTGCTTTCGACACAAACCTCGCCACAACATTCCACCCATGGGGCATCTACCTCAGGCTCGTGTGACACCTTCTTGCCCTTTCCTCAATACTGGGATTGATTATGCTGGCCCATTCAATATCAAGGTGCACAACCTCAGATCCACATCACTCACAAAGGCCTACATATGTGCTTTCGTATGCATGGTCACCAAAGCAATCCACATTGAAGTGGTAACAGACTTGTCTTCTGAGGCCTTCATTGCTGCCTTGAAAAGATTTGTTTCTCGCCGTGGCCTCTGCAAAAACCTCTACTCTGACTGTGGGACTAATTTTGTTGGTGCTAACAATACCTTCCAAGCACTTTCCAAGTCAAAGCAACTTCTACTCTCTGAATTTGCTGCTACACAAGGCATTACTTTTCACTTCAACCCACCTGCAGCTCCACATCAGGGTGGCCTTTGGGAAGCAGCAATCAAGAGCATCAAGCACCATCTCCGACGTGTCATTGGAGAACACACATTAACACTTGTTGAATTCACGACACTGGTCACTCAAATAGAGGCAATATTGAATTCAAGACCTCTCACACCTCTATCAAACGATCCTAATGATGTCTCAGCACTTACACCAGGTCACTTCTTGATTGGATCTCCTTTGGTGGCAGTTCCTGAAGAAGACATACAAAATGTCAACCTCAATTGCCTCAAACATTGGAAATTGATTGAAGCATTCCACCAGCACATTTGGAAGAGATGGCATTTGGAATATATCCATACCCTTCAACAGAAAGCCAAATGGAATAAGGCTGTTAATAATCTCCACATTGGTGACCTTGTCTTGGTCCATCAACCAACTCCACCACTTACCTGGCCATTAGCACGCATTACTGGTGTCTCTCCAGGACAAGATGGAATTGTCCGTGTGGTGCATTTGAAGACTCACCACGGAACCTTGACACGTCCATCCCACAAGGTGTTTCCGCTACCCGCAAACTCCAAATAATTTATAGCCAAGCTTGGCACCCTTGTAATTAGTGTTATGAACTTTATTCACTAGTTGTGAACTTTATTATTTTTTTTTTATCATTCTTGTTGAATCCAGGTGGATTCAAGGCCCCCGCTATGTTTCATATTTAGTGTAGTCTAAGTTAGTTTATGTTTTATCTCTGCTCAACAGAGCTTTCATTTTTGTGTTACCGCCACAAACCATGTAGCTGTTTGACTTTCTATAGTGTTGCCATGGCAACCAGTTTTATTGGCCACTGCGCATGCTCGACCAGTTGTACTGGCAGTTTGAATGGTAACTCCCACTTCCATTCTTGTTGAAACCGCATCGCTATGAACAAATCTTCGTTCTAACCTCAATTATTATTATTCGTTACAACGCAATAATTACTTATTAATTTATTATTTTGTAAAACCTCAATATTCGGCTTATTGAAGCCTCATTTGCTTATAACCGCAACTACCACTTTATTTTTCTTGTTCTTTAATTCAAAACCTCCAGTATCTTATATCGGCCGTGAAATTAGTTCCATCCTATTTATTCTAAAATAATTCTTCATTCATCCTCACCGACCTCACTCCTCAGTGCATACCAATACCTCGAGTGCTATGCATTATCATCAGTGACTCATCTCATCAATGTGTGCACACGCATCGGCGTCTACAGAAACGACTTCTCATATGGTGATAGGAACATTAACAAGGTATTACTCAACTATTTCTTTTTATTTTATTACAACCTCATTTCCTACCCCTCTTACCGCAGGTCCTCCATTTATATCCTATGTCTTACAGCCTCATTTGAAAATTCTATATTCTACACCTCATTGTTCAATCCCCAACATATATAATATAATATTGATATTACTGTGGGTAAATGGGATTTCAAAGATAGATTTCAATAAATGAGATTATTTTATATTTGTGTATTAATCATTCTAAAATAAATAGAAGGAAGTACTTCAACACACTGATAATAATTGAATACCAATAAATCATAACATAAAATTAGTAACTAATGCATAATATGTAATATTTACAAGAAATGAAACTTGAAACTCTAAAATTTTCATGCTTTATTTAGCTATTAGAACTATATTTATTGCAACTAATTAAAAAATTTCCATATAACTCTTTTGGAAATTGTGACAAATGGCAAAGTTTTGATGAATTATAATAATTCAATTGAAAAGAACCAGAGGTGATTACTTTTGACAATTCAAATAAAATTTGAGTCTACATATAAAACTTTAGTGTATACACACTAAAAATAGAACATAGCTCAAAATAATATTATAATGCATAATATTTTATGAACACAGCTTTCAATTCTAAGACTCTAGTTTTTTTTTTTTTTTTTTTTTTTTTTTTTTTTTTGAGGATGAAGCCCACATAGGTCTGATACCTGTGCGTCGGTAATGAGTTGGATGATTGTGATTTATGAGTTGGACCTACAGTTTTAGGTGGGTTCCGAACCACCGGGAAGTGATTTTGACTGACTCAAGGCACAATAAGTTAATTTTTTCATCTATAATATTATTTCAGGTGTGATTTCTATTATTTATAGGTTGGACAATTTTGGAATAAATGAAACCCAAGGTAGTAGAGAGACTATTCAAGTGCTTGGCTTAGCCATGATCGCTTATCACAAATAATTTATAAAAATAAACAAGGCTAACAGTGTATAATGGGCTGTACAAGACTAGTTAATTTAGAATGCTTCAATATTTTGTTCTATAACTAATGATTTAGATCAAATAGAAAAAACATTGTTAAATATAGAATTTGAAGAGACTAAAACCACTGTTTGATTGATCCTAAAAAGGTATTAAATACAATTTACTGATTCATGAACAGTACTGTCTTATTGCAATGCTGCCTGATAGATTCCTTATGCAATAAACTATTCTTTGACTTCTCTATGTGGCTAAGTTTAACTTTCAGGTACAAGTCCACAACTGCTTTTGCAATTTGAAAGATATGGTTTTGAAGGTAAATCTCTTCAAGAATGTGAAGAATGTGAATTTATTATATAAATTTAAAAGTCGTTGAACTAATAATACAATATTCATCGCAAACATAAGCAAACGATGTTGACGCCAATATGGCCGACTACAGACCGTTCAATTTGGAGTGCTACACTAGCGCTACGAGTGGGTCTAGTATAGTATTACAATGTCTTTGATTATAGCTAATCTGTGATGTTTTCCATGACGAAATAATGAGCAATCGGGAGAGCGCCAGAAGTGGTCGACGACAATGATGTTCGACGACAAATAGGACGATTTTTAGACCGCATCTGACGCTGCACGCACCTGACAGAGTGAGTCTTCTCAGGAATATGGTCCACTCTGTCACCGATCAACTTTGTCGTTTGGTGAAGAAATAGAAATCGACCCACTCTGTCGCTGCACGCACCCGACAGAGAGGGTCTATACAGTAATGAGGTAATTATATAGATTCTCTTCTATCAATTCATTGAAACTAATCGATATGGTATAAACTTCGGCGAGCCAGAAGATTGATTGTATAACCTGGCTTTGCCTCGAAATTTGAATCGTATTGTTCATGGTGTTAAAAAGGTGTTTCTTTTATACAAATTCTTTGTGGATGTTGTATCTCTCATAGGTTAAAATTCTTCGTGAATTTCCACGTATTAGTTTGGTTGTTCCAGTTTTTACCTTCTTCATGTCATTCATAAGTTATTTTTATTGCAGTGTTATTCCTAATATTATGTTATACCTCAATTTTATTATAATTTGATAACAGTTGAAAATAATTTAAACAATTTTGATCAAAATAATAATTATAATACTAGAATGAACTCTGATCTTTTACTCCTTTTAAAAGATTTCAGACTCATAAAAGCCATGTATACCACCATGTTTGATACCATATTTAATAAACTTCCTCTTGAAATATAGGACAATGTTACCAGAAAAAAGCTTCCTCTTGAAATAAGAATGTTACCAGAAAAAAGTTTTAAATCAGTAGTTAACAAATGGTTAAGAAAAAAGCCATCTTATAATTTGAATGAATACATGAGAAGTGAAATGCATTCCTCAAGCATCTCCAATATATGTGAATAAAACATTATTTAAAAGTGAAATACAGTGTCAGTTTTAATATTAGATTGTTCATTAAGTATTTTGTTATGGAAAACATCACAGATGAATACATGTATTGTGATATTAGTGACTTGAAAATATGATTTTAATTTTTGTTCAAACTTGGTGTATTTTAGTGTATGAAATATTTTAGTTTTAGGGAAAATGACACTATTATGCATTTGTTTTAGCTGAGAATCAACATCTTAAACTATGTTATGATTATATTGACAAAGCCTATTGCAATGTTTTTATTTTTTAATGGCAAATAAAGATTCTTATTCTTAATTTGCTCTCCGAATTTTGGATAATATGCCACTGCAGAGTGAGCATATCAAATACAACATTGAACTCTTTCAATGATGAATACAATGAGATGGCAGAAAAAAATCGCAAAATACACGCAAGGAGGGATGCGTCTATAAAAGAAAAATGATGAGTAATAATGATGTGTTGTCTGTAGCAAATGAGCTCGATTCAGTGGATGAACTGGAGGACAGGGTGGTTGAGGATAAACAGCAGCTCCATGCTGCTCTTAACAGCTGTAACTTGACTGTATTTTGTCTGAACATCAGGAGTGTTAAGAAAAACTTTGATGATCTGATGGTTCAACTACAAGATATGTCTTATGATTTCGATATTATTGTATTAACAGAATGCTGGATCAAAAATGATCATACACCTAAGGAAATGAAGGATTACAATATCTTTCACTCTTTAAATAACCGTACACAGAATGATGGAGTAATAGTGTATGCAAAAAATTGTTTAAATGTGCAGTCAGTGGAGTTGAATATCAGGCAGGCCAATGTTCTCCATCTACAATTGCAAACTCCAAAAGAGAAATATAATATATTAGCAATCTACAGATCCCCTTCGCACTACAGTATAACAGAATTTTTAGAAGATTTAGAAACTGTGCTCAATAGACTGAGAGGACAACTGATTATTTGCACAGGAGACTTCAACATAAATACGCTACAACCACAACAGCATTATCAACTTGATGAATACTATGATTTATTAAGTGAACATGGATTGAAGAACTGTATCAAAAAGGCTACCAGGGTAACCACGGGAACATCTACTTGCCTAGATCACATGCTGACCAATTACAAACACAATATCCATCCAATCATATATCATTCAAGTATCACAGATCACTTCATTACAATTTTGGGACTGCAAGAATATTCAAATATCAGTAACAGAGCGAATTTAGATGAGCAAGATTCAACTAATTGTAGATCAATCAATTTGGATGGATTGAGAGGAGGACTACTGAGAGAGCATTGGGAAGAGATTTTCAAAAGTGATAACACAGATGAAGCATACGAAAAGTTCATAACAATTCTGCAACAACATGTGGAGAAGAATACGCATCATTACACACAGAAGACGAAAATCAAGATCATCAAACCATGGATCACAAAAGGACTTGTCTCATCCATAAGAACAAGGAATCGTTTAAATAGAAGAAGGAAGTTAGATCCAGAAAATCAAGAACTCGCAAATTATTATCGAATCTACAGGAATACATTAACGTCTCTTATCCAGAATACAAAAGAAAGTTACTTCAAGAGTCAATTCAACAAAGCAGGGAATGATGTAAGGAAAACTTGGAAAATTATCAAGGATGCTACTGATTCAAACCAAGAAAGAAAAATTCAACTCAATGCTGTAAAGATTAATGATAAAATTGTAACACTGAAAGAAAATCCCGAAGTTCTATTGAACCATGTAAATGATTACTTTGTTAATATTGGAGAAACAATGGCTAGGAAAATCTCTGGAAGTTTAAATAAGAATATTAACCAAGTTATAGCAGATTATGAACCAGAGTTACATATTCAAAATACTATGTTTCTTTTCCCCATAGTTGAGCAGGAAATAATAGACAGTATTAATTCTCTTCGCATCAGTAGTGCACCAGGGCTTGATGGATTTGACAATGGGATTTTAAAAGGCATAAAAGAGTTAATTTCTAGCCCTTTGACTCATATTTTCAATCTCAGCTTGTCAAATGGAACTTTTCCTAGAGCAATGAAAAATATTTGTGTTAGACCTATATATAAGATGGGAGATAAATTGATTATAAGTAATTATAGACCTATTTCATTAATCAGTAATATATCAAAAATTTTAGAAAAACTAGTTAAATTACGATTAGTGAGCTATCTGTAAAGGAATCATATTTTATCTCCAAACCAGTTTGGTTTTCGTAAAGGAATAAGCACAGAGTTAGCAGTTCTGGAGTTATCTAAGTTTGTTACTCAGAATCTAGAGGAGAAAAATAAATGCCTAGCAGTATTTTTAGACTTGGCAAAGGCCTTTGACTCAGTATCCCATGATTTATTAATAAAAAAACTTGAGGCAATAGGCATAAGGGGGGTACCACTTGAATGGTTCATATCCTACCTCAATAACCGACAACAAAGGACAAAAGTTGGGAGCCAGATGAGTGCAGAAGGGTCCATGAAGTTTGGAATACCACAAGGGACTGTTCTGGGCCCAATTTTTTATTCAATATTTGCAAATGAGCTGTGCTCCATCCAAATCCAAGGTAGGGTGATAGCCTTTGCAGACGACACAGCACTCCTCTTTCAGGGAAATAACTGGGAAGAAGTATTTCAAATAGTCGAAACAGAACTTTCAAAAATCACTAGATGGCTGGGAAATAATTTACTCTCATTGAATGCAGAAAAAACCAAATTTTTAACATTTTCTTTAACTGATAGTACCAAACCACGTAAGACATTGATAAAACTTCATTATTGTGATAGAATTAATAACAATTGTAATTGCCCACTGATAGAACGCTCAGATAGTATTAAATATCTTGGAATAATAGTAGATGACTTATTAAAATGGGATAAGCACATATCATACACAACTGCAAAAATAAGGAAGCTAATATATAAATTTTATCAGCTGAGGCATATAATTAATAAAGAAATGATAAAAACAGTGTATTTTACATTAGTTGAATCTCTTATAAGATATGGTCTGTTAGTTTGGGGATCCGCAAATTATAGTTTTGTGGATCCAATTTTCAAAATTCAAAAACGTATTTTAAAAATAATGGGGAATAGGGAGGCCCGCTTCCCAACCAGCGAACTATTCATGGAAAACAGAATACTTAGTGTTAGGCAATTGTATATTTTGTTGTTAATCACTCATATAAAGAAAAATGATAATGAAAATAATATTGTAACTCATAGCCACAATACTAGAATAAGAAGCCTCAATTATCAGGATGTACCCAGAATGAACACAGCATTTGGGCAAAGATCAATAGGATATTTAGAGCCAGCAATTTACAATAGAATTCCACTGGAAATAAAAGAAGAAAGCAATAATAATAGATTTAAAAAAAAATAAGGAATTGGTTATATAATATTGGTGTCCACCGTAGTGAGGAGCTCATAGTAAATAGGATGTGAATAGAAATACGATTATGCATACTTAGGTAGTTTTAGGTAGTAAATAGTTTTTATTATTGTAATAGTTATAATGGCTAGTTAGGAATAGTATTAGCTTCATCTAAGGTTTATATTGATGATCACCCCAACACATAATTTTATAGTGGGGAATCATATTTTTTCAAATTTAGCAATGAAATCACTGTGTTTTATATTTAATAATATTGTCATGTTTGAGCTATATCAATAAACTCCTCTGGATGTGTTTCACATCATCCAGAGAAATTATTATTATTATTATTACAATGTATTGTAAGCCAATAAAGAATTACTGAGCTACTTAACAAACTCTGACTTAAAAAGTAAAAATGATAGACATGAACAGTTGCTAAACTATTGTGTGATCAAACCGAATTAAAAACAAAATTAGAATTATAAACTTAAAAGACATCAACATCAAAATTAGAATCATTACTAAAAAATCTGAGGAAGAACGAATAGTGTTTGTGAATTTCATAAAATCTCTGGAGGTTATTGTAAAAATGCAGCAGGAAGACCATATAATTGAAATTCTATTTCTCACAAGTCAATGTAGGTCATAGGAAATTGAAGTATTAAACTAAAAAATAAACGAAGCTAATGTAAGATCTGGAAATTATTTAATAGTATTTAGGAATCATAACGACAATAAAAATAATATATTCAGTTGAAACGTTTTATAGTGTACAAGAGTTCCTTTCACATAAAAATTGAGCCTCACCACAACTAATTGATACAGTAATTTATGGTAACTATTGTAGAAGATTGTATAATTTATTGTTGATGTGACTTGTCTTGTACACCTCAATAATGGCACAAACTTGAGGCTCCAAGAAGACTTCATTCATCAAATTTATACTTTATTCCAGTGTTCATTATAGAGCCTCAAACCTACTCACAGAAGAGAGGACAGAGCTGCCAATCTCATAATCAAGTTTTTGATGTTGTTGAGGTCGATTAACTGAAGTTTAACTGTCGATATTTTGTATGTATCGATATTGCGAACCCTAAAGGTCCACTCTGTCGCAGGCCCACTATGTCGAGAGGAGAAGTAATAAGAATAGACACAGTCTGTCGCTGCATGCACCCGTCAGACTGGGACTACTCAGGAATGTGGACGGCTCTGTCGTCAGCGTAAAATAAAAATCGACCAACCCTGTTGTCAGCGACTTTTTTTGAATTTTTTCAATACCTATATAAATCTTCTTTTAGTTTTAGAAAGAATACGGGTGGCTTATTTTTCGCATTTTTGGGGGGGTTGTCTAATTTATAGGGGGGGGGGGGGCTGGTGCAAAATTTGGGGGGGGGGGGGTGCGTCATGAGGCTTGGGGGAATGGGCACCCCTGGAATATCAATACTCCTACAATAATTCCTTGCGTTATAGCTATGACTATATCAAGTCTTAATTTCAAATTGGATGAGTTTCTTTTAATAATAATAATAATTTATTTCTCTGCAGAAAAAGTACAATTGTTCAAACTTAAATTTAGAGAAAAGAAAAATGATTCCAAAGTACAGCAAGAAAAAATATTTGCAAACATTACTACTATAAAACAAAAACATACCTATGCTATACACTAAAAATCAAACTTGCCAAAAAATCAACAAAAACACTAAAAACATTTCAGCATGCAATAATACTGTATGTATATGTGAAAATTCACTATTGTTATTATTTTAAGCTCAACAAAAAGAAGCTTAGCATGTGCTAATCTATGAGAACCTGTCAATACCCTGACCACCTTTTTTTGAAATAATAAAATTCTTTCCGTTTTTCTGCTATTACCCTACAGTAGTATACCATATGTAGCAATACTCTGAAAAAAGGCAAAATATAAGGTAGGCTACGGTATCTGTTCAATCAGAGATAAGCTACGAATGTCCTGGGCGCTCCTTGTGAGGGTGATCGATTGGATTGGCCAGCAAAAAAATACTCGGTTCTCTGCTGTAAAATCACTTCCCGGTGGTTCGGAGCCCACCTAAAACTGTGGGTAGAACTCATCAATCAACATCATCCAACTCATTACCCACGCACAAGTCTCAGGCCTATGTGGGCTTAATCCTCAGAAAGAAAAAAAAGATAGTCGACTGGAATGTGGACTAGGTATTTCTACTTCCATTTCTTTTCCTTCTTATTCTTCTTCTTCTTCCTGCTACCTTCTTCTTTTTCTTCCTGCTTTTTCTTCTTCCACTTCTTTTCTTCTTCGTCATCTCCTTCCTCTTCAACTACTACTACTACTACTACTACTACTACTACTACTTTTTCTTCTTCCTTCTTCTTTTTTCTTCTTCTTCTTCCTGCTTCCTTCTTCCTCTTTTTTGAAAAATTTAAAATACTGTCATATTGTTTCAGTTAATTATATTATTTTCAAATTTTCATGTAGGTAAGTTTACACTTACAAAGTTTTTATTATACTACTTGATATCTCTAACCATTTTGTTGATGAAAACTATTTCATAAAAACTAAATACAAATGAACAAGTTCGAACTACTATACATTATATTGATGAAATCTCTTTGTTTTGGCCCATGCATTATATGATTAAATTTGTTTGTTTTGTCCTGTATCATAACTTTGTAAAATTTTGACAGTTATGGGACATCCTGTGTGTAAACTACTATTTATAGTAGGCTAGTTACAAACCTTCAATCTCTTTCCAAGTTTTTCTATTTTATTTCGTGTGGCTTATTGGCAGTTGTATGAAATCAATTCTCTCGCCTCTACCAATGACTGCTACTCTATGCTTACTAAAGTCATATTTAGAAATCAAAATGAGGGATTTATTTCATAGCAACTACAAAATAATAATTTTGGCACTTGTACTTCTCCTTGTACTTCACTTGTACTGCATAATAAGGTGGGTGATGATAATATGGCCATATTAAGGATTGATAAATTTTTCAGGTCACAATTTTCAAACTTAAGTAAAATATGTACCCTTGAAGTACATCTATTAGTTTGATGAAAAAATAAATATAAACCTATTTGACTGGTTTTTAGTATTATAAAAAAATATTTTCCAAGGTTTTACCTGTTGGCCATATTAAAATCATATGATTGTAATGTGGCCAACATGATGTTCTGTAAACAATAATCAGATCAATCACATTGTGCTCAAAACACAAAGAAATAAATTCCTGGATTTCTTGTTCCATGACGAACTGCGTTGTTAATATTAACTTTTCATGTGAAATTTAACGACTTGAAGTGAAATATTTATTAAGAATAAGTATAACTCACTTAATCTGTAGGCCGAGCGCTTTCGAATCTTTGAGATCCATCTTCAGAGGCGTGGGTTCCTAGATCATCATCATTTTTGGTCACTTCTAACCAAAAAACTGACATGATGATCTAGTAACCCACGCCTCTGAAGATGGATCTCAAAGATTCGAAAGCGCTCGGCCTACAGATTAAGTGAGTTATACTTATTCTTAATAAATATTTGACTGCAAGTCGTTAAATTTTACATGAAAAGTTAATACAAAGAAATAGTCGTTAACTTACTTTCAAAATCTAGTAACAGCGTCTATTTTTCCACAACAGCTCAGAAAAACAATGGCGACCGTGCTCTGAAAAGCTTCTACCCACAAGTAATGGACTCTACCAGTCTAGATGATTGATTGATTGATTGATTGATTGATTGACCTGGTGGGAGAGTCTCCTAATGCATTCTGGTGAAAATCATTGAAACTAGCTCTAATATTACAACTTGAAATCTGTGATTTTTTCCATGACAAAATACTTACTAAACAATCTAATATTAAAACTGACACTGTATTTCACTTTTAAATAATGTTTTACTCACATATATTGGAGATGCTTGAGGAATGCATTTCACTTCTCCAATATATGTGAGTAAAACATTATTTAAAAGTGAAATACAGTGTCAGTTTTAATATTAGATTAGATTACAACTTGGTCATATTATCATCACCTACCTTATTATTATAGAAGTTTGTGTGCTTGTATTTTGTTGTATTAGTTTCTAGTTTGTTATGACACAGCAAACCTGTTTTCAAGTTGAAAAATTTCTTAATTTTCAAATAAAATTGTTACTGTAAAATGTATTACTGTAAGCAACTAAGTAGATGGCAAATCAACACTTGATTGGCGAATGACAGCCATTTTGTCTGGAGCTATTCTGATGGATTTAATGGTAATTGTACAAATAAAAGATGGTTTTTCAAAATAATAAATGATGAATAAACACATTACATTCTATCAAACTATTTTTTAAATCAGCTATTACAGTTTTATTTTCACTTAGATTGTATTCTTAAATTGCTATCACATTTCATACTTTATACAGATTCACATCATTTTCAACTTTAATAGCATATTCCAGCTTTTATTATTTATAGTATAAATGATACAGTCATAACTTATACAGAGCATACATTAAATTGATTTAAAATTCATAGAATTCAAATTTTTTAAGCGGTTTTTAATATTATTTTACATTTATGATAATTATTGTTCATTTTATACATTATTTAAAATTATCTAAATTGAATAACATATTTCAGCTTTTATTATTAACAGTATAAATAGTAAAGCCATTTATTAGATTATGCATCATATTATTTATTGAACATACATGTTATTTCAAATTCTTTCAATACTATTTTAGATTAATACTTTTCTAATTATGAATACTATAGAGCGATCATTTATTAGATAATACATTAAATTAATTGAAATATCATAGAATTTCAAATGTCTTCAATGGTTCTTAATATTGTTCATGAATAATTTGTTTATTAAAAAAATCAATGACACAGTCGGCCGGATGTCCAAGGATCCTGCCTAAACAAAACACTTTAAAATACTTTCAATAATACTTATTTTTAGGTTAATACCATACTCTCTTATTCGTTTATTCATTCATATAGGCTAATTACAATCAATTTTTACAGAAAAAGCTGACTTTGAAGCCCTTAGCTGCTTTCTTCACAAAATTTCAACAAGACAATTGAAATTCAGTTTAATACATAAGCCTGCTATCAAAGGTTAGTTTTCGGTATTGTCATTTTTGAATCTGTTACTACCAAGAAACTTGTTTACTGTCTGTAATACATTACCTACAAAGTAGTTAAGCAACAACTTAAACCTGGTCCTCCCATCAATATCATTCATATAAAAGTCAGTATTAGAAACTTTGAAGCTATCCAAGTTGAGTGAGGGCAATCATTCTGTAAATTATAAATGTTAGGCCATCCTAATTAATTAAGTTACTTTCAACTATTCAGCCTACTATATTCTCTATTAATATTGTGGTAAATAGATAAACAATTTAAAAAATCAATAATTACTTAGAGTGTCATAGAGTCACTTTTACAAACTAACCTAACCTAACTAGCTACACTCTATATAACTACAATAATTGATCATAATAGATAGAATATCTAATATTCAGGTGCTTATTCAATCGAATTATATCCTAGTATAAAAATGCATTATCAATAATAAATGTTGAACATTTCTTATCAGGCATTACAATTTTTATATCCTCAACTAGCCTTTTTTGAGTCGACAATCCTGTTAATAAAACAGACTGTCTCAACATATAAAACAAATAAACACTTATCTAGATGTATAACATCAAAACATTATTATCATCTCAAACAACTGACAATAGCAGCTATTTGTTGATGACTACATGAAGCGCAAGTTTTTGAGACAAAATTTGTGCTGACACATTAAAAAAACTGTTTTTACAACGCAGTTTAGAAGTAAAACGTTTCTGCGTATGAGTCAGATCATGAAAGCACTCATCACTTTCCTTGTGAATATTGTTCATTCACTTAGAAAACACCAAGTACTGTTTTTATCTTTCATTATTCATTTAATATCATTGCCAAGTGTCTTGAAATTCTTTCCCTGCAATGTAGCCCTGCAACAGATAGTAAAAATATCAATAAATACAATTTTTACCTTGCAATTTAGCTCTGAATCATATACAATATAATTCTGTATTGAATAGTTTGTATACGGTTTTTTTTTTTGTTTATTTTGTATCTTATATGAATATAACTCCATACATTTTGTATTTGTTGAAGGAGAAATAAACCATTTTTTATTTTAATAAAAATAGTAAGTTAATTCTTAATTTTTGTCTATCCCCAAAACTTATTTCATAACAATCTAGATCCATTTTTTTACAAATTAATGTCATTCTGTAACTCCTGATTTTCCGTCAATTATTCATAGATAGGAAACTCTACTTGCAAATAAAAACTTGAAAACACTTTTAAGTGGAAATTGTTACGTTATGGCGTGACGGCCGTTCCACTCTGATGTTAAGAGCATCGTCAGACGACCCACTGTGCACTCTACTAGCTTTTTGAAGGAAAAACTTGTTTACTTTGGGATTGAACGATTTTAAATTAAAATTCTCCTAGATAATTTCAGATTTTTTAAAAACTTACACCGTATGTGTCAATAGTAGATGATCGAGTTGATGATCATTATAGTAGACAACAAAGTCCTTGGGTTGTATGCCCTCAAATACTGCTACAACGCTTGGCTTCAAATTGTAGAAAAACAATGGCTGTTTTCGCTTGGAGAAGTCTTGTGTTAGGATTTCAATAACCTGCAAAATAAATGAATAATTTATAAGTTTCTTGAGCCTCAATAGAAAACATTTTATGTAATAGGGAAGTGACAGTCATGAGCCGTAGCAGGTAACTGTTCAGTCAGATAGAGATAAGATACGAACTCGTGGGCTCTCTTTGTGAGGGTGACCGATTAAATTGGCCAGCAAAAAAGACTGTTCTTTGATGTAAAATCACTTCCTGGAGGTTCTAAAACTGTAGGTCCAACTCATCAATCAATTCATTAGTCACGCACGGTCTCAGACCTATGTGGGCTTCATCCCCCAAAAAATAAATAAATAAAAAATGAAGGATGTAGGAGCAATCAAAAAACTAAAGTTATCCTGCAAAGTGCATGTAACAAGTGTGAAGTCTATGCTGTGAATAGATACACCTAATCTTAGATTCAAAACTACAGTGGAATCTTACTGTAGGTGTGGAGTCTTCAGGATCAATAAGTTTCATTCAAAAATAGTACCTGGAAGTGCATCAAGGCAAAAAACTCAACTTTTAATGGTAAATTCATATTTACAAAATACTCCTTGATATGATGAACTCAAGCAGTCGAATGTGACTTCAAACAAAAACACAAATACTTATAGTACCAATACTGAGATCTAATTTCGTAATTAATATTTTGAATGAAATTTTGAGTAAACTCATCATTGAGTAAACTTATGAATTACTCATATAAACTCGTATAACATCAGTTTAGATGCACAATCGCAAAGCAGTTACAGCTGTTACGCCACTGTGTTCGCCACTACAAAGAAAGTTGTTACACAAGTATTAAAACATGAAAAAGTTAATTTTTTTTTTTTTGAGGATGAAGCCCACATAGGTCTGAGACCTGTGCGTGGGTAATGAGTTGGATGATGGTGATTGATGAGTTGGGCCTACAGTTTTAGGTGTGTTCTGAACCACCGAGAAGTGATTTTACAGCAGAGAACAGTGTCTTTTTTGCTGGCCAATCTAATCGGTCACCGTTACAAATAGGACCTACGAGAACGCAGCTTATCTCTATCTGATTGAACAGATACCTGCTACGCCTCGCGGCTATCACTTTTCCCTTTAATTGCAATCGCTTGTTAGATCATATTGAAGATGAGCGGAACTATATCTTATTAGTATGGAAATAATTGATGAGAGTCGTACAATAGTCTATGATAAAGCTATCGTCACGGGTTCTATATTTAAAATAATGCTGGGGACACTTAAAATTAACACTCGCACTTTCTTTACACAAATTATCCACAACACGCACTAATCAGTAATTTCTTACAAAAGAAAGTAATCAGAAACAGATAATTCGATAATGTTCAGCTAATAAAGATTTGCTATATAACTGTACAAATATCAATCACTAATTGTTAAGAAGTCTGATCTAATATTAAATAATAACTGTTCAATAAACTGACCAATAGTTCAAGAAGAAACTTCTAAAAATAACAAATAAAACTTATGTAGCACAATAAGAGTATGAGTTCACTTGTATTAAATAATGTAAAGGAAGTCTCACTAATAAAATCACAATATATTGCAACAAACGTTGGTACTATGAACGGAACTGCCACTTTTGTTATGTCGACGAAATTCAAACAATGAATGAAACTGATGTTGACCTGAGCGTTCGCTTTAAATAAATTTTTAATGTTCGTAAAAGACGGAGAGGGTTCTATAATGTTCTATAAAATTCTAAAGTAAACAAATAAGGATTCTCCCTTTTTCTAGTCCATTCCATAGAGTTCTAAGTAAACATTCTAAAAATATTTGGTTAAACTGCAAGGCGAGGAGAGTACGGGGGAAAGCAAACATGCAAACACGTTGCCTACTACGGCGTATGCAACCGGAAGATGTATTGAAACAACAGTAATTACGTTGACAATCACTGTTCCCTCTTTCATGCCCTTCTCATAACACTATTACAGAAATATCGGTATGAAAAGATAGATTTCAAATAGGTTTAATTTTAAATCTATTTAAAAGTACTGAAAGCTAAATTATTGGGTGAAAATTATTCTTTTATAAACCTATCATTTATACTCTTATAATGCCTGTTAGCAGAAATATTCTCAATGAAGGTGACCATGTACAGTGATAGTTAGACTAGACTACACCTTGGGCGGTCTACCTAGAGCGTTCTAGGAAACTCATTCTAGCTCTAGTGATGGATGACCAGGCTGATTCAAACACTTAATTTCGCTCTAGCTTTAGACGGGTCTCTAGAGTGGTGGCTTACCTTAGCTGCAGTGAAATCAGCACCATAGATGTGCGAACAGTCGATGACGACTGGTATGCCGCGTTTGACACTGTGCTTTGTGACTAGCGCACTCACGTAATCCACTGAGGGGAAGATTAGACATCGGTCGGGGGTTAACAGCAGATATTCCACGCCTCCTCGACTCTGAAATATGAATTTAAAAATAAAAAATTATTCATATGTATAAACTTGCTGTGCTCTGAACAGATAAAGGCCTCTTGGGAAAGAAGAAGAACCATAAGGAATTGAAATGTGCTTCTAATACTCTACAATCGTGATCTCTAAATGGTCAAACCGAAAAAAAACTAGCTGTGCAGAACTGGCCTTTTTTGAGTCGCGGCAGACGCGTTTCCAACTATGTCGTTCTTCTTTGGCGCTTGGTTGCAGACTGAGTTCCAATTTTTTAATTCTAGCCTCCTTGAGTATTGGTCTTGTTTGTTGCTTTCTATGTGGTTTTTAATTTTTGATTTTGACACTTATTTTCGCTTGTTGCCCCTCCCACCAGTGGGCGTGACTTAATATGGGACTCAGCCAATCACAAACTTTCAATTATAAGGTCAGCCTATCAGAGGCACTTTCTCGACAGCCATTAGTATCATTCGGTGTTTAGTATATTTATTAAGCTACTCTTTTAGTTTTAGTCTGTTTGAGAAGTATAATGGTGTAACAACCGAAACTAGTATCTCGCGGTTTTCAATAAATGTGGTTGTGACAACTTCAAGTCTTATAATATTCATTATGGATATCTTCCACAATATCACCTTCACCAGTACAAAGGAAGACTCTTCATAATGATCATTGATTTTATATTTTTTGTTGTAGGGTTGTGGCTTTGTTAGTTTAAGATCTTTTTGATTAGTTTCGAAATTTCTATCTATTACAATAACCGCTAAGAGAATGGGAAGAGATTACTACCTTATGTATGTCTATAGAGATCTTTGGTCTTGCAGCGTGATACAAAATCGAAATGAGATTCAGTCCTATGCCAATCAGTATACCGATTTCCAGGTGTAATAGAAGGCAGGCAATGAACGTAGCCACTCCAGGTATGAGATCGCTTTCTGAAATAATTGCAAACATTATACAGAGTGTTTCGGAACTCTCTACCAATACTTCTAGGCAGTGTTTCTGGACCACTAATAAAAATATCATAATAAAAATTACAATACAGTTAAACAATAGTAAAATACAATAAAACATTCAAACATACGCTTATCTCCTCCAACAATAATTAGATTATAATATACTGAATGAAATAATATTTACATATATGGTTGAAACTTGATAATTATTTAACTACAAACCCTAATAGAAATAGATAATACCAACAGGTTATAAGTGTGAAAAAATAAATTTGGACACCCCTAAGCATAGGCCCGAGTGGAGTTTACTTCACAAAATAAATTTTTAACACACTCACAGAAGTGAGACCTATGTATATTAACAAAATTAACCCGAATTAAATAGAATATTTCACATACTGTGTTGCAAACTTTACAATATAAAGACAAATAAGAAGAAAATACAATGAACAAAAGATAGAAAAAATCATTATTAAAGAACGTTAAATTACTAAAAAAGAGAAAAAATAGAGAGAAGAAAACAGCTATCTTCACTACTTGGAGACAAGTGAGATTGCATTCCCTTAAAGTGAAGAGGTGGGATTTCAAACTTCTAAGAAATGAATTTGAAGGTTTCAAGCAGTTGAGCTTTCGTGAAATCAAATTAAAAAAATTAGGAGCTTTAAAAGAAAAATAATTTTAAAAACAGTTGAGCTAGATTGGGGAATTTAAACCAGTAATCGCCTGAAATCGTATCTTTTATCACGAGTAAGATTGGTATTTAAGCTCCTCATGAAAAAAAGCTTTAAAACCTTTAAAACATAGAGATTTCTGATTGGGAGTATTTTGAGTCGAAAAAAGAGGCCAAGATGATCAGTCTAAGCGATCTGTTTATTATACGAATAAAGGACTTTTGAAAAACAATGCTAGGATACAGCGTTGGGACATATTATGTATGGTATCTTCCCAGCATACAAGTCCATAAAACATACTGGAGATGATAAGCATTTGATAATTATTATAAACTTGATAATATTTGATAAACATTTGATAATAATACATAACTAACGCAACATGTAGAAACTTCTTATTTCTCTACAAAACTCCTTTTTTTAATTTAGCTACATGACCGCGTACAGCCCAACACATAGCCTACAACTGTCTATAAACACTGAATAAGTAGTATCCTATAAATAAATCGAAAAGCAGTTCATTAATAACTATGTGTTCTTATCCACATCACGAAATAATACCAATATTGATAGTTTGCAACAGAAAATGTGTACTCTGAGCTCACAATAATGATTCAATCAACTTACACGGGTAAAGTTGCCATTTTAATACCGTACTTGAAAACGCATTTACTGTTCAGGAAAATTCATTCGTATCAAATCAAGTCTCCAATTCTAGACAAATAATAAAACACTTTCAATTCTCTCTACACTGTAGGTACTTGATAAAATTTTATTATTTACTCTAAACATTTCATTCAGTTGTCAATATAACTTACCTCTTTATTCAACTTGCCATTCCCCATCAGAGCCTTAGAGCCTAATAATTATTTGGTCATCTTGCAGTCTTCCAATTATTATTTATTAGTAGAAATATTATCACAGATTGCTTGTAAACTGAAACTGAGAAAACATCATAGTAAATTTAATAATCATCACCTAAAAAGTAGAAACCAATATGAATTCCATTAACTTCGAAAGTTACTTATTCAATTTTAATTCGTTCCTCCAAAATGTAGAACTATATAATTTGTAAATTAACTACATAGTGCCATCAATTTTTTTTTAACAGTATTTGACTTTGTAACTCAGTATCATGTTAGTATTTTTATTCGTTTCAGTACAGTATTATGTTTTTAAAAGTCATGGGTGGATAAAATGCTACATCAGCAATCAGAAACCCAATACAAACTCATTCAAATATCAATAGCCTTGTGCAGTAATTACCAATAGTATTAAATTTCTAGTTATGGAACAGGCCCCCAGAAATGAGCAAGTCACAACAAGTATTCGTTAATTTATCACAAAAATCAGAACAAAGAATCTTCAAACAGTAGAACCTTGATAGAAAAATTAACACTCTTTGTCAAAAAAAAAATATAACAGAACCGTTGTTTGGTAACAATGTTCAAGTCGTCTCCTCAATTCAAATTATTATAAGTGACACTCCTGGTTATTTAATTTCAATAATTAAAGATCATTAATAATGTTGAAGACAAAATAGTTTTGAAATTATTTCATATCCGATATTAAACAAATAGATTTTAGTAAGTTATCATTTAAGTTAAAATTCAAATCTAATCTGATATACTTCAACGCCTTTAAATCTTGAAATGCTTTAGAAAAATTCAAATCATTATCCTAAACTCTTCCTTAGGCGGGCCGCTTAGCGCAGTTGGTTGGGGCGTCGCAACTTCAGCTTGCGGTCGTGGGTTCGAATCCCGCTCCACCGTCAAGCATTTATGTGTAATCATTCACTTCATTACCCACGCACAAGTCTCGGACTCATGTGGGCATCATCAGCAATAAAAAAAATTCATACTTATGATGTTCTCATCTCCATTACATAGATAACTCGAAGTAAATCAAACAGCACTTACTAACTTGACACAATAACTGAGCAAAAAGTACAAATCAAATTAATAAGCATTTTGGATTACATGGAAATAATTTGAAGAAAATCTAAGAATAGGGAAGCAAAAGATATCCAGCTGCCCAGACTAATAATAATATTATAATGTCTTTGAGTCCCGTGAATTTAAATCAAATTCTTTATTGTATCAAAAATGACATAGAATATAGAAAAATATTATGATACATTGCTTTGACACATTAAATATTATATCATATTTATTCATCTGGTAAAATAAAATAATTATTTAAGGAAACTTGGTTCTACACGCCGGCAAAAGTTAAAGCTTGTGCGCCAACTGTGCGTCTTGTCAACTGAATTTACATATTTTTTTTAATCTCTTGAATAAAAAAATCGTTCACTGATTCTAGAGGTTGTATAGATTAAGATGAAGAAATGAGAATATTTTTTCTTAATTTTTACTCATCAGCTCTTTAGTTTAAAACATCTAATAAGATGAGATCAAATTATTAATTAAATGAGAAAATGTCCTCGCAACCAAAAATTTAATTCGATTTTTATGCTCACTATCACTATTTACGTATTCCCTGTAACAACCTAACCTAACTCTTTCTATGGGCATTAAATTCAGTGATATTATTTTGTCTTTTTACAGTAGCACCCCTAGGGAGATTTCGAGAGGGCTTGATAATAAACACATGGTTTTTTCAGGGATTTAAAAATGAAAAATTTTCTCACATTCAGCTTACAAAAACAATGTTTCAACACTAGGATAGTCTCTAAGTAACTGCATGAGATATTTTTCAGTTATTGAATTTTGTAAGACAAACTGTGGTTTTGAGTACCAAAAGTTCCTCCCCAAATACAATTACCACACTGAATTTAATGATTGAAATGGGGTGGAATAAACGCAATTTGAAAATGTTTGACTCATGATACCTCTAAGCATATGCATTTTTAAATTGACAACCCTCAGTTTTTTAAATAGATAATTATTGTAGTGTTATATTGGCTCTTGGTTCTGTAGTCAGACCCACGTACTATTGAAGATAGTAAATAAACAACAGGACCCTTCTTCATAATAAATAATAAGCTGTGGAAAAATAATAGATTTAACACCCCTTCTCACTTCAAATAAATTTCTAAGAGTATTACTGGGAAAATCAAAAGAATAATAAATAATATTGAACTTCTGGGAAAACATAAAATTATATTATTGTTATTAATTTTGAGCCTTATCTTCACTCTGAAGTCAGTGGGTAGAATCATTTTAAAGGTAATAATTCGTCAAATTCTTGGGATGATTCTATTTCAATGCGGTCCACAAAAAAAATACATTGGTAGACTAGTAGTAGCTAATTTCTAATTGATTTTCAATGAATGTTTTGAAAAGAGAGCCCAAAAGGGAAATTACGGTACAGTACACGTGAAAGTGACGGCTCTGGTGGCGCAGTTGGTTAGAGCGCTTGTCTGTGATGAGATAGGGCTCTGGCTGGCTACGATTCCTGTAGCTTTGGCTTCGAATCTCACTCAGTCATGCATGTTTCTCATCATTCACTCATTCACCTCATCGCCCACGCACAAGTCTCCGGGCTCATGTGGGTATCATCCGCAATAGAAAAATGTCTTTGGCTTAAAACATTTTTGAAATGCAAAAAATTACAAAGTTCTTTTCCAACAAAAATTGAAATTCGTTAAATTTTGTGTGAAATGTTATCCTTGAACAGCATCCACGTCAGAATCATGAAATAATAATCATTGCGCTTAAACCATTGCATGCACTCCAGATTTCTAATGAAGTCATTTTGATAGTCCTATCAAAAAATCAAATCAAGTCTTTAAGTGCATAGGCTGATTATCAACTAAAATTCCACCAAGTTCTAATACAGGTAGAAATAAACAAATTTAATCATATTCTTAATTTTAGTCTTGCACAGTTTTCTGTCTTAATAAAATTGATATTTCAAGATATTTCATTTCAATAAAATTTGAAATCAAGTAATCAAGATCTGATCTTCCTTTTCTCTTTCCGATGATTGCATTTACTTATCAAATCCATATAATTTTACCTAATCACTCCAATAAAATAATATAATTCACAATTTGTGATAAGATAGCTTTTCTATAATGTGCAAGAATATTCCCCAGTGCAATTTTAAAATACTAAACATTTGATTGAATATCAAAGCTTAAAATTTAAAATTATACTCTTTTAAATTATTGCAATTTTAGATAATCAAATAAATCTACGTTCAAACTGCAAGAAAAAAGTTCGAACAATAATCACTATTATTTTGTAATCGAAAACTGAATTGAAGAAAAAATTCAATTCACAAAAACGTCCTTGAAATGAAACTAGCCTATAGTTGTTTGTTATCAGCATATTATTATTTCTCCTTTTTGTCTCTAAATTCATTGATTTTAGTGAGATTCAATTTCGTCTTTTTCAAATCAAATCAATTTATTGAGCCATAAAAACAATACATGAATCGGCCAAGTCAATAAGTACAAAGTGAATTACAAAGTACAATCACTAAAAAATATAATATTATGTCAAATTATAGTCTACAACAGATCATACAAAGTAAAAGTATACTGCAATAGGTAGAACTATAAAATCAATTCAGTCAAATGAACAACAACACTTAGGCCTAACATTATATGAGCACAGCATGTTCAGTTAGTCAACCTAGCAAAGCGTTATTAATTTACTATTGTGCTAAGATGGCAATGAGAATCAACAAAATGAATAACTTTTCTCTCTTAAATTAAAATTAATATAATTAGTTCATCCCATAAAAAAGAAATTTCCATTTTCAGTTTTTTAAAACATTTTCCTGCTTCCAAACAAGCGAATACTAGTTCTGTTCGTATTTTTAATATGAGACATTTTTAATCTTCAAATTAAGGTTATATTTGAATACAATATCATCAGTAAAAACTGCAACTATATGCGAATTTTAAACTAAACACACGCCTTAAAAAACTTGGAAACTTCACAAAAACCCAAATAGATACAGCACCGGTAATTGACAATAATAATTCCTTTTACATTTTCTGCACTTTATTGAATCAAATTTACTGGAAAGTCATAAATTTTCAACATTTTTAAAATCACCTTATTCAATTGTGGAGGAAACCCCCATATTTATTCATAATATTAATTTTTTTTAAATGTACAGTGTCAGACTATTGATATTTTCCCAATAACTTATAGTAGTGAGAGCTTCATTAAACGCTTTTCATGAAGTAGAGGATTAGCTCTCATCAAAGTATAGCAGTCCGCGTACTGAAGCGTTTACCAAGCGTCACAGGCATCAAGCGTCATGAATAAAAATCATGATTGTGATTAGTTGAGCCGCAACAGTTGATGACAGTCATTTATTCATGACGCTTGGCGAACGCAGTGTGCGTCTGGCTTGTGGCTAAATTAAAACAATAAACTTATCAATTTAAACATATTGGTCCAAGGTATGAAATTTGATTTATTCTGGATAATTAAAATTGAACTGGTTGCACCCCCCCCCCCCCCCAGCCTGAAGGCTAAGAGAGGTTGTCTTAGAGGTTGAGTAGAAACCAATTCCGATTCCACTGTTCACCGACCCCATTTGTCATGGCGAAAATGTAAAAACAATAAATTGTTGAAAATACTTCACTGGTGAATTTAACACTTACTTATTCGTGTGATAGCTGTTTCGCGTTGTTGAAATTCTTCCTCAGACACAGTTGGAGGTCTACTCAAGAGCAAGAGCTAGACCACCAACCGTGTCTGAGGAAGCATTACAACAATGCGAAATAGCTGTCGCACGAATAAGTAAGTGTTATATTCACCAGTGAAATATTTTTAACAATTATTTAAGTTAATTAATCAAGTGAAAAAGTAATATGGAACTACAACATTGGAAAGTTTTAGTTTTTGTTTTTAAACTATAGGCCCCTACATTAAGTTTAGTTTGATTGTCTTGAAAGTACGTACTTCCCCAATGTTGTATCCCTTTTGCAATATGGGGGTGAATAAGGGCAATCACTAGGGTTCTCCACTAGATAAATAGATTACTTTAAATACGGTTGTCCTTCCTGGTAACTTTGGTATTCCAGGAAAGTTCCTTGATGATTACCAACCCCAGAATATCAGAATATTCGCTTCTGTTATAAATATTATATTTGGTGTACATTGTACAATGCTAATTGAAAGTGAAAACTGGTTCAAAGGTTTGAAATCGAATTGGATTCACAATTAAAAATTGTTCAAAGGTTTGAAATCGAATGGGATTCACAATTGAAAATTAAAAATGGTTCAAAGGTTTGAAATAGAATTGGATTCACAATTACAAATTAAAAATGGTTTGAAGGTTTGAAATCGAATGGGATTCACAATTAAAAATTGAAAATGGTTCGAAGGTTTGAAATCGAATGGGATTCACAATTAAAAATTAAAAATGGTTCAAATGTTTGAAATCGTATTGGATTTACTTCTCTTCATTCATAGTTTCACAGAGTGAAATCTTTACAATTATTGGATTCACTTTCAGATTATTTATGGTAGTTGAACATTGGCTATAATAAATTAATAATTAAAATTGGTTCACCAACCAATTGATGTTAATTGAATGAATATTATGTCATCAGCATACTAAGTAATATTTACACCCATTCGGAACTGATTATTGCAAATCATTGGTATATGCGTCTCAAATATACTGGATATCACAATACTTATAAAACACACAACATAATTATCACTCCACAATATTTTGATTTTAATTCCACAGTCGTAGAATGAATAAATTACATTGATTGTCAGGATATTCCTGGTCAAAACCCGGCCGGGAAGAACTCTCAATTGATTAATTCCATTACTTTTGAGGTCATTGCTTGCTAAAGCTAGTCCCATAAGTTTGCAGTGAGCTCTGAAGTAATAGAATTTTTATATTCAAATTCCCAGCAATTTTTGAATGAATTATTTATTTATTGTGGAAAATACAATGAATGTTAAGGCGCTAAAACATTGAGGTTAACACAGACTATAAATTTAAGATTTGCTAAAAACGTTCACTCGAAAAAGAACGAAATGAATTATCTCACTTAACCAGCATTAATTGAAAAGTTCACTTGAAATGAAACACTCAAAACAGTTAAAAAAAATTATTTACCAAAATACTCCACTCGAAATAATAAAATGATTCCTTTTCAATTTTAAGCAATTAATTTGAAAGTTCACTCATAACTGAAACACTGAAAACCGTAAATAATATCAAATTCTGATGGAAACTTTCAAGCCAAAAATACAATCTCGTTGCTAAAGTAAACAACTATATTGGGATGAAACAATTTATCATAGTCAATTAAATATGATAAATTTAATTAATGGTAGATTATTTTTCATGAACCAGTGCAAAGCAGTACAGAGCTCCCCATTCATTTAGAATAGCAGGTGTAGTTGGTCAATGAATAGAAGCTCATTGTTGCTTACAGAGAATGAAATATTCAAAGAATCATTACATGCAACATTGGACATCTAATGTACATTCACTCAATTAATGAATTGACAGAATCCATTGCAAAAATGGGCGCCAAAATTATGACCATAACTTAAATTCTCACTGGTTTATTTGGCGCTATCAGCAAAGCAAAGCTTTTGGTGGCTAATGATGAGTTCTAAAGAAATGAAAGTTACTCGAATTTCAGCTATCAAAATAGTTCATCTCTATTTTCTGTTCCAAGCCATGAAGCTGGGTTTTCCTAGCTCCGCCCATTTTGTGGAGTGCATTGCGCACCAGTGTTTCCAGACTAAAGATAAAGACTTGTGGGGAATTTTGCTATATGTAACAATTGAACGTATGGTTATTACTGTATGTAACTTAGAATGTACGATATTTCGAAACAAATCCCCCACATTTCTTTGCCTTGCATGTGGCAACACTGGTGCAGAGTGCACTCTGCAAAAAGTACGGAAGTGGGGAAACCCGGCTTTAAATGGAACAATCTGCAATAATTTCCATTAAATTTATGATCAATATTCAATTATCTTTCAGGAATCACCTGTTATGATGCATTTTTTTTCAGATGCATTTTTTTATCAGAAGCGAGGTAGGCCAAGGAAAATATGGATGGCAAATGTTCGGCAGGAAATGGAAAGTAGAGGATTGCGAGAGGGGGACTGGAGAGATAAGGAGCGATGGTGGAAGGGATGCGAGAAGCGACTCTAAAGTTGCAAAACTTGCTTAAAAAAAAAAAAAAAAAAAAAAAAAAAAAAAAAAATGTTATCTATTCCAGAATCTTTTCTCACATTAACTTGAATCTTGTGCTCCTTAGTGTTTTGAGTGTCAGCTGTGTCTTGATGTATTATTACTACTGTTTCTTATTCAGTTGTACAGCAATTAGTGATACGGTATTGTACAGTTATCCATATGTAGCACGGTTGTCCAGAGTAGGCGATGACAAGAAACGAGGAGAAAGATACAAGAAATTATCTCAAAATATTAAAAAAAATCGAAAAGTGTATCAATTTAAGCTCATGTATTCATTCATCTGAATCGTGATCATCTTCATTGGTAGTAGCTCCCAGGAAAAAATATATCTTGTATTCATTCATTTTTCATTCACTCATTTATTCTTCCATTTTTTATTTATTTTATTATTATTATTAAAGGACCCAAAAAATTTAATGTTTCAAGTTTTTGATCGTTTTCATACTCATTGGTGATGGCCCCCAAAAAAAATTATATGTTATCATCCACTCAATCATTAATATACAATCATTTTTTTTTATTTTAATATCAATTACTACTTATAGGACCCAAAAAGATTTAATGTTTTAGTTGTTAATCGTTTTCATTTTCATCGGTGATAGCCCCCAAAAAAAATTATATGTTATCATCCACTCAATCATCAATATACAATAATTTATTTAAAATTTTAATATCAATTACTACTTATAGGACCCAAAAAAATTTAATGTTTCAGTTGTTAATCGTTTTCATTTTCATCGGTGATGGCCCCCAAAAAAATTATATGTTATCATCCACTCAATCATTAATATACAATCATTTTTTTTAATTTTAATATCAATTACTACTTATAGGACCCAAAAAAATTTAATGTTTTAGTTGTTAATCGTTTTCATTTTCATTGGTGATGGCCCCCCAAAAAAATTATATGTTATCATCCACTCAATCATTAATATACAATCATTTTTTTTATTTTAATATCAATTACTACTTATAGGACCCAAAAAAATTTAATGTTTCAGTTGTTAATCGTTTTCATTTTCATCGGTGATGGCCCCCAAAAAAAATTATATGTTATCATCCACTCAATCATTAATATACAATCATTTTTTTTTATTTTAATATCAATTACTACTTATAGGACCCAAAAAATTTAATGTTTCAGTTGTTAATCGTTTTCATTTTCATCGGTGATGGCCCCCAAAAAAAATTATATGTTATCATCCACTCAATCATTAATATACAATCATTTTTTTAAATTTTAATATCAATTACTACTTATAGGACCCAAAAAAATTTAATGTTTTAGTTGTTAATCGTTTTCATTTTCATCAGTGATGGCCCCCAAAAAAATTATATGTATTCATTCACTCATTCATAAAATCATTTTTTATTATCATTAATTATTAAATTCAAGGTTTTCATTTCCGTGGCCCCCCAAAAAAAACTATATTTTATCATCCATTTCTATTCACCCATCTATAAGTACATTCTTTATTCATTTTAATAGTAAATATTTGATCAGATGTTAATCTCTATGATTGTTAAAAGAAAAATACTGTGGAAAAAAAATCAATTTTATATTCTCAAATAGCCTCCTCTGGATAAAACCGTTGCTCCATCTATCTTTCTAAAAAATAAATTTTATATTCTCAAATAGCCTACTCTGGATAAAACCGTTGTTCTGTCAATCTTTCAAAAAAGAGCATATTTCAGTTGGTTGAGAAGTGTTTGTTTTGAGCTTAGTTGAATTGAGTTTGGAGCATCGCTGTCAAGTGGGAGGGGGTACTACATGAGAAAATGAAAGGAGAAAAAAGGTATGGAAGTTGAAAAAGTATGAAAAATATATAAATAAACGAACAAAATCCTTATCTTCTGTACCAAATTATCGAACATGATTTGCTGTATATTATTAAACTGTTCAAAATTCAAATTTTAGTATATAAGTTTGAGCATATATATTCATCTAAATCATTCTCATTCTCATCGGTGGTGGCCCCCAAAAAAATGTATATGTATCATTCATTTCTCTTATACTTTCATTTTCAATTTCTTTTAATATCATTTAGTTTAGGGAACCAAAAAAATTAAATTTTTCTATTTGTTGTATATTTTATCTATTATATTACAGGAACCAAAAAAATTAGATGTTAATAGCTGTTAATTGTTCTCATTTTCATCGGTGGTGGCCCCCAAAAAATGTATATGTATCATTCATTTCTCTTTTACTCATTTATACTTTCATTTTCAATTTCTTTTAATATCATTTAGTTTAGGGAACCAAAAAAAATTAAATTTTTCTATTTGTTGTATATTTTATCTATTATATTACAGGAACCAAAAAAATTAGTTGTTGATAGCTGTTAATTGTTTTCATTTTCATCGGTGGTGGCCCCCAAAAAAATGTATATGTATCATTCATTTCACTTTTACTCATTTATACTTTCATTTTCAATTTCTTTTAATATCATTTAGTTTAGGGAACCAAAAAAATTAAATTTCTCTATTTGTTGTACATTTTATCTATTATATTACAGAAAAAAAAATTAATGTCCATAGCTGTAAATCGTTTTCATTACCATCGGTGGTGGCCCCCAAAAAAATGTATTTGTATCATTCATTTTTCATTTACTCATTTATACTTTCATTTTCAATTTCTTTCATTATCAATTAGTTTAGGGAACCAAAAGAATTAAATTTTTCTATCTGTTGTAGACTACATTATTTTTATCTATTATATTACAGAAAAAAATTAGATGTTCATAGCTGTAAATCGTTTTCATTTTCATCGGTATGTATGATAACATAGTAATATCTGGCTTGAAAAACTATTTTTTAATCATGATCTCCAAGTAACGTGTATTCGTAATTGATTCAAACAAAAATCAATATTCAACTGAAAGTGCATGCTGAATTTCAAAATTTTATTTTATAATGACACTTTTAAATAGAATTTTGATGTAATACTGTTGTAATTGAACATATTGTGATAATTAATGTGTGAAATACCCACCGATGTTGAACAATTAAACTTTGAGTTGATATATTTCCCTAAATAAACTATGTGAGTGGCCATCTTTTCAAGTCATATATTATTTTATATAGTGTACTTATAAAACGTTTGAAAATATCTGAATAAATGTGTAGGGTTCAGTGGATACATGAAGGCATAATTCTAAAAAACCTATAGTTTATTAAGTGGATCTTGTTTAATCATTTTCAAATGTTAAGAAAATAGTAATTATGTATATGAGTTATGTGTTTTTGTAAGAATGCTATTTCAGTCACAAATCATTCGAAATTTTGTAATAATTTATTTATCTGTGATATGCTACAGCTTAATGATTACTTTGGCTAAAAATTATCCTAAAAAATGTAAGACTGAATAGGTTACTAACATATTATTGTACAGTTATAACCATTATTATTTCTGAGTCTACCAATAACTAAATAATGAATTAGTGTTTTTAATATTAAATTATCTAATCAATATACTGCTTTCTAGATTTATAATAATTGCTGTGAGAAATAAGAGAGGCGAGTAATGCAATACAAACCAGTCTAATGCAATTTATTCTCACAATGGAGAATGTTGGAATGTGTTCTAGTGATTTCTAATGTGAGTATTATGGCTTGGTACAAAGATTAATGGAAGTACATTCCAAAATTATATTTTGTTATATTTACAATTATTTATTCACTAAATTATACAAAGTACAAATTATATAATACAATAAGCCACGGGATACACCCAAACCGGCTCGCATATGAAAACATAGCACATAAACGGTTCAAGCTTTGTAAAAACAGAAAAGTGATGAGATAATCTTAATTTAAAAAAAAATCTTACTAAATTCCTTACAGGTATTTTGGTTGATATCACACAATTCAAGCATATTCCAAATGTAATTTAAGTAACCTAGTTTTGTTCTTGTCCTTTTCTTTAGTATTCAGTAGATTCACTGAGTGTTCAAGTTTCATCAACTCACTATGATTGTAGAGAGATGTTGTGTTGATGTGGTGTACATACACGTGTAGGTTCCATTGACAATGAAGGCATCTTGAATCCTAATCGGGATTATTCGTGATGTTTCACTCAAGACAGTCGGCCTTTGCTGGTACTAGGTTGTGGATTATCGTTAGAAGGATGAGGAGCATCTTGTCCTGAAACAGATTACTTAGTTTTAACTACTTTTCGTGGTCTTTTGTCGCGATTTGGATGTACTTTAAAGAAGCGTTTTTGAATTGCTTTCAGATTCGTCGCTTGATTTGTATGTTGATTGTAGTTCACTTGAAAGAATTTCGGTTTATTTTTCTTGTTGAATGTCGCTTTAAGTAGGCGTTTTCAGGGATTTCAATATATTTTTCTTGATTTTTATTTAGCATTTCAGTTCTGCTCTGAAACGTATCCATTTGTAGCTTTTCAAAAGGTTTTTGTGACGTAGGGGCGATCCTATATTCCAGCACTTGAATGGGGTTCCTATCATATTTCACTTTCAAACATATCTGACATTTATTGATGTTGTCTGTAATTTATCTTGAAGCATTGAAGGCCAATAGTAGGTTTTCCTAATGTGGTTATATAACTTTAATTTATTCCTCTGTGACACGTTTTTCCACAATGATAGTTAGCAACAATTTTTTTCTGTTTATCTTGGTCTGTAACGTCAAGGTTGATTTTCTTATAGCACTTGAGTTTTATTGATTTGAAGGAATCCTTGATTACATTCAAAAAGCTATGGAGCATCATTTCATAATATAATTCCAGTGATCCTCTCTGAACAAAATATTCCATAGGTAGTATTTGGAATGAAATATTCGAGACATTTATTGTTTATTCCTTCTGTATCAAATGGATCCAATATATAAAAGGTCAATCTGGTTAAAACGAAACTTTTCTGAATGTTGGGCGGTTGTTTACTGTTCAGATTACCTAGTATTTTAAATGAAAATACAGAGTTCAATATTATAAGCAATGTATCTTTAATGTGGTTTAGGACTGAACTCTTTTCACTAACAAAATAGTCTCCTAGTAACTAATCATATGGAACTAGAACAGCACAAGATATGTTAATTCATATCATCCTAACAGTTACCACGTTCTAAATATAATTGATTGTGTTCTATATTCATGATTTTGGTTTCTTCCAGTATTGCAGCTTGGTTGTTTGAACTATCTTGAGTAATTGAGAGTGAATTGTTACGTTAATACTAGCTACTTCATCATTATTTTATTCATATTTCATGTTCCATAATCTTGAAGGAATTCGTCTAGAACGTCTTGAGCAAGATCTGGTGGTGAGTCTACCTGTTGTCTACCTACTGGCTGCTGTAGAATCCTGGAAAGCGCATCTGCTACATAGAAGTTTGTTTTTCCTTGCACATTATTTTATTTCAAAATCAAATAGGTTCTTTCATATTATGTAGCCACTGTAAGGGTTTGTGATCGGGTTCAAGAATTTTCTTTCATAAAGTTACGGGCGGAAATGTTTACATTATGACCATACTATTGCTAGTAATAAGTTCTTCTTAGTTGTCAATAGTTGATAAGTTGACTTCATGTTTGTTAAGATAGTGTACATATGCAAATCCTTTCCATCAAACACTTGTGAGAGTACTGCTCCCATTGCAAAATTACTGGCATCAGATGTTAGTATAAACTGGTGTGAGAATCTGGGAATTGTAAGATTGGTCTGCTTTGCAACATAAGTTTAAGTTTTTCAAAAGCTTCTTTAAATTCACTGTTATTTGAGTTAAAAATGTTATATCTTCGCTAAGAGCTACTGTAAGAGGTTTCGCGATTTTTGCATAATATTTTTCTGTAGTATCCAGTGAGTCCTAAAAATTGTTCAACTTCTTTTACTGTTTGTGGCAGTGGAAATTTTTTGACTGCTTCGATTTTTTCAATTCAATTTATGTATCGTCAGTAATACATAATAGAACATTAATATTGGGTTCGGTCGTATGCCTCCTTCTGAAATGATGTTTCATAAATATAGTAATTACCTTTTGAAAAATTCGGTTTTATGGAGTTGGATTTTTAAATTAGGCTCTTTCAATTTTTCAAAAACAGATTTTAGATGCTAGAGATGCTCTGTCAGGTTGTCTGAAAATACAATTATATGTCGTCCATATACACTAAAACATTTGGCATCTTGACAAGAATCATATCCATACATTTTTGAAAATGATTTGGGCTGTTCTTCAATCCAAACATAAACGAAGAAATGGTGTTGTTCAATCTGGTGAAATCCGGGCTCCAAGTCTATTGCTGAGATAATAATATCGTGTGACCTGGCTGGCTCAGGTCTGGTGTCAGAGTTATCAGGTCGCACCTGAATAAGTTCAGGGCCTCTGACGAGACTTAACGACTGTTTTTAGGCAGCCGGGACCGACAGCTTAACGTGTCCTCCGAAACATGGGAGTGGCCTGAGGTAAAAATCTGAGGATCTTCAAAAATCTCTTAATACAGGTATTAGTGATGCAAACATGAGGAATACTGAGGGGATTCAGAACGAATTAAAATTCCACCCAGTATGCCAAGACGAGTTGTCAAATATCATTGATAGTTTAAATAATAAAAAAACTGTAGGAATGGATGGGGTATCCAGTAAAATTCTGAAAGAATGTAAAGATCAATTGTTAGACCCTTTGATTCATCTGATCAATCATTCATTAGAACAAGGTGTTTTTCCAGATAATTTAAAAGAGGGGAAGATCTTGCCAATCTTCAAAAGTGGCGATAGAGAAAAGGTAGAAAACTATAGGCCCATTAGTATTTTAAATGTAATAAGTAAAATTTTTGAAAGAGTAGTTCTAAATAGGTTACTTCTGCACCTTCAAGAAGCTAACTTTATCTGTGATGAACAGCATGGCTTCCAGAAAGGGAGATCAACAAAAACAGCCATAGTTTCTCTAGTTGAAAAACTAATAGATATATTAGATTCAGGTGATAAAGCTACTGCAATCTTCTTAGATCTGTCAAAGGCATTTGATTGTGTTAATCATAGAACTTTATTGGAAATACTGCAAAATGTAGGTGTAAATGGGGTTGAACTGAAATGGTTTGAATCATATCTTATTGGGAGAAAACAATGTGTAGAACTAACTACAGTAGTTGGTAATAGTATAGTAAAGAATAAATCTAATAAATTAGAGGTGCAAGCTGGAGTGCCTCAGGGGTCAATACTAGGTCCATTGCTTTTTTTGTTATATGTCAACCGTTTACCTAAAGAATTAATTAGTGGTAGAGCCCTCTTATTTGCTGATGATACATCACTCATTTTCAGCAATTCCATTCTAGATAATTTAGAAATAAGTGCCCATATAGGTGTGCAGTCCATTGTCCAATTTTTAAACCAGTTGAAATTAACTATAAATAGTAAAAAATGCCAATACCTTCAATTCAAAAACAAACATAATTTAAATGAAGATAGGGCTATAAACGTGTTTGTAAACGATAATCAATTAGACCAGGAAGAAAAAATTGCATTTCTAGGAGTTATGTTGGATAGACGATTGACCTGGACTCCATACATTGAGAAAATATGTAGTAAAATTTCATCTGGGGTATTTGTCCTGCGACAGCTCGCTAGATTGAATGACAAAAAGTTACTTTTTACAGCTTACCATGGGCTCTTACTGTCACATATTAGGTATGCTATCTTAGTATGGGGTAATTCATCAAAACAAAATCTTGATAGGGTGTTTAAGATCCAAAAGAAAGCGGTTAGGTGTATAGAAAGAGTAAATAGATTAGATTCATGTAGGCCGTTGTTCAAGAGACTTGGTCTCCTAACTGTACCCTGCTTATATGTGTATGAAGCTACTTTATATGTAAAAACGAATGATATTAACCAAAATCTTGATGTACATGATTATAATACAAGAAGCCGAGGAGATTATCACTTGGTGAGTCACAATAGTAGCCTATTCAAACAAAAACCTAGTTATATTGGTAGGAAATTCTACAACAAGCTACCGCAGTTTTTGAAGAGTCTTGAAAATATAGAAATATTTAAAAATCAATTGAAGAAATATTTAGTTGATAAAGCTTTTTATAGTGTACAAGAGTTCCTTTCACATCAAAATTAAGCCTCACCTCAACTAATTGAAGTAATTATGGTATCTAGTGTATAATATTGTTGATCTGACTTGTCTTATACTCCTTAACTGGAGTCTCCAAGACGTAATCTACAAAAAAAAAAAAAAAATCTTTCGGTCAGAACTGGGATCGAACCCGGGACCTTTGGGCTAGCAAACCAGCACTTAACCCACTCGGCTATGGCCACTCCTGAGAAATAAGTTGCACGTCCCATCTTTCCAAATAAGTCTTCAATGTTTGGGAAGGGATATATTTTCCATAAATTGTCCTCTAATTGAATTTCCTGTAGTCCAGTACCATGCATATCTCTCATTGGCCTGAGGCATCTTGATTTTTTGGCACCACCAGATTGGAGAGTTGTAAGAATTAGAATTTTAAATAATTTTGTTCTTCAATACTTTTTCTACTGTATTTTTATTTGAATATCTTCCCCGAATGCTCGAGGATATCTATAGTTCTTAGTATATACTGGAGTGTCAATTTTGTGACTATTCTATGCTTCAACAGGTTAGTGCTACAGAATGTATCATTTTTTCGTTTTATAAGTTCTGGAAATTGTTTCACTAAATTTATGATATTCGACCTTTCTTCTTCATTCATATGATCAGTGCATATGAGGCTTGGAATTCCACCTAAAAGTTTTGAACGTTTGATAAAAAAACTTATTCTTGGATAGGCTTAGCAGTATATTTTAGAGCATGTTAATAAATATACTGATAGCATAATTTTATGTGGTGATTTCAACTACAACTTCATGAGCAAAGATAATAATGTTGAGGAGTTGAAAGATCTAATTGTTTCCTTTGGTCTGAAAATTGGATTTTGTGATATTACTAGGCCTAATACATCCAATGGAGGTACCTGTATTGATAATATTGTCACAACATTGGATGAAAATTCATTCACATGTGAGGTGTTGAAGTCATGGTTCTCCGATCATTGGGCTCTTATGATGAAGAGCAGAATTCTTTCCATGAAAAACAAAGTTGACAGTGCTGTATCAAGAGCTGTACGTCATATCAATGAACAAGGCATCTTAACCTTACAAAATATGTTACACAAAACCAATTGGTCTGACCTATATAGAAGCGACTCTCTTGAATTCAAAACCACTTTTTTCCTGTCAACATTTAGAAATATTGTAAATTCGGCATTTCCACTATAAAAACAGTTAAATTAAAATCTACCTCTTCTAAAGGTAGCAAGGTCTACAGTGCGGAGCTCACTATATAATATCAAGAATATGTGCAACTTGCTATATGATGCTTATCTCAGCACTGGCAATGAAAATGTTAGAAAACTTTATAAAGAGAATAGAAAACGGTTCAGAGATAAGCTGGTGACTATTAGGAAGAGTAATAATGATAAAATAATAACTGAATCAAAAAATACAAAGCAATATGGGATATAACAAAAAAAACAAAGCAGTAAATCTAATTTGACAATAAACAAAAGCTCATTAATTTCAAACCAATTAAATGAATTCTTCATAGAAAATATAAATAAAATTATAGAGGATGTTAAAAGTAGGAGTACTCCTGATGGTGCAATGAATTTTCTGAGCTCTCTGGCTATTGCAAACCCTCCTCTGAATTTGATTTCAATTTTGTTGATGCAGAGTATGTCACAAAAATACTGAAAAGAATGAAAGGGAGCAAAAGTATGGATGTGTATGATATAAGCCCAAAAATTCTAAAGATTGGTCAGGAGTATATTATGGAACCCCTCACACATTTAGTAAATAGCTGTATCCTTGATTGTGTTTTCCCAAGAGACCTGAAACTGAATAAAGTATTAGGCCTACCCATTCATAAGAAGGGATGTAAATCAGAATGCAACAATTTCAGACCTATAAATATCACTGCTACAGTTTCAAAGGTTATTGAGAGTGCCCTGAATGATCAAATTGTGAATTACTTTGAGAGCAATAATCTATTCAACTCCTCTCAATTTGGGTTCAGGATAGGAAAGAACACTGTTAAGGCTGCTGTTGAGCTTTATAAAGACTGTTTAGATTCTCTTGAGAATAGGAAATCCACTCAGGCCAAATTGTTTGACCTGTCCAAGGCGTTTGACACAGTGTCTCATAAACTTTTATTGGATAAGTTGGTGTTCTATGGGTTTCAGGAGGGATCAATCAGGTTAATTGAGTCCTATTTGAGTTATCAATCTCAGAAAGTTGCCTCCAATGGATCTGAGTCTCAGTACTTGCCTGTATCACACGGTGTTCCTCAGGGATCTATTCTGGGCCTATATTATTTATAATATATATGAATGATCTACTAACAATTGTAAGTCCTCCAGCTAAAAGCTACTTGTTTGCAGATGATCTATGTGTATTTCTGAGCACCCCCTCGGAAGATTCCTTGTATATGGCATCACAAGATATGGCTGAGCTGGTTGAGAGCTGGTGCAATTCAAATTTGTTGTGTGTCAACTCCAACAAGGTTCAGGACTTGATAGTTACCTATAATAGGAGAGTGGCGACCATGGAAGAGGAGAGAGAAACAAAGTTTTTGGGATTTACTCTGGACAGTTCTATGAATTGGTCCAAACATATAGAGGTCACTGCAGGTAAACTAAGTAAGGGAATATTTGTAATCAGAAAACTCAGGAACTGTGTTAGTTTAGATGTTTTGAGAGTCGTTTACTTTGCCCACATTCAGTTGCATCTCTCATATGGAACTGTCCTCTGGGGTGCTAGAACATCTGGTACTAGGTTGTTCAAAATCCATAAAAAGGCTGTAAGATTGATGCGTGGACTTCCACAGACTGTAGAGCTCACTGTAGAGATAGCTTCAAGCAGCTGAAAATTTTGACACTGCCTTCAATATTTGTGTTTCAGAGCCTGATTTATGTGAAGAACAATTTGGAAATGTTTAATGAACAGGGTGAAGTACATGACTATAATACTAGAAACAGAAACAATCTCACCAATCACCGTTACATCTATGCCAACACACAAAAGACATTCATATTCATCAGTATAAATTCAATTCCTCATAGTTTCAGAAATCTAAGTAGGCCTAGTCAAATTTTTAAGCATATGCTCAAAGTTTTCTTATTGGATAACCCACTATATAAGTTTGATGAGTTCCATGAGCTGGCAAAATATTTGTAAATACGCTTAATGGCTTTTATTCTTGTACCTGCCTTGACTAATTCTATTTCATAGTTTATGTATAGAGACATGAATATTATCTTTGTTATATTCTAGATTAAGATAAGAAAATATTGGACTGTGATATTATTATAACTAAGTGTTCTGTTGACTTATGTGAAGAACAATTTGGAAATGTTTAATGAACAGGGTGAAGTACATGACTATAATACTAGAAACAGAAACAATCTCACCAATCACCGTTACATCTATGCCAACACACAAGACATTCATATTCATCAGTATAAATTCTGTGACTTGTACTTGTGACGATTGTAATGCTCTTGAAGGCCTCAGGAGCCTCTACAATAAAAAATTATCTTATCTTATCTTATCTTGACATTTTTACAATCACTAATGGTATCTACTTGTTCTATTTTCATAGGCTCAGGACTAATGGTATTGTAATTGAGTTCCTCAGAGAAAACTAAGCATTAACATTCGTATTTTTCAATAGCTACTACTAGCTATATCAATTGCATTATAAATTTTTATTTATTGATTTCACTAATCCTTCCTTAAAATTAAAATTTGAAGATGACTTCACCGGGTCTGAGATCACATTGAAGCCTGGTTGAAGTGTAATGCTCTATTATCTAAGGAGAAGAGCTATTTCTTAACTCCATCCTTGTATTTTAGAACTTTTTCACTAAAGTCTACATTTGCTTTTATTGCACTTGATGTTTCATGGCCAAGAGGTATGTTATATTTTGGTTAAAATTCGAATAGATACATTTTTATTGTGTATGGCTTCGAAAATATGTCCTCTGAATTGAAAAAATATATTCTTGTCTTTTGCTTTCTCCATTTGAAGTTCTGACAAGAAAATATTCTCTGTACAGTAGAAACAATTAGTCTGGGCACACGGCCGTTTGGTAGTCAGCCATGGCGAGGGTAGTGTTTATCGCTCATTTCTAAAAACATGTTGCCTGTGCGATGCTGCAGATGTCTTCAAGGTCAACTAGTCAACTTTTACAGGACGGCAAGTAGTGAAACCAGAGCCACGCGCCCAGACTAATTGTTCCTACTGTACCTACTAACGTCTGAAGAGATTAAAGACGGATTAACATAAGTTAGTTTTTGAGTGAGCCAGTGTCTACTAGCCATTTGCGATTTTTCTTATCATAAAAGTAAGGGAGAGATTTGCTGAGAATTTTTCAATAAATTGTTTGGGGTTCCTCCGCATAGCTGGGGCCTGACTCTTAAAAATGATATGTCAGCTTGTTTATTGAGTCAGTCAGAGTGTTGATTTGAGACTGCATATTTGCTCTTATGTAGAATAATTTTGTGGTGTTTCTTACTGATAGTTAACTTCATATATGATCTGTAGTTTCTCGTTTTCTGTACAGGGTCTGTCCTTGGTGTGCGCATTGAAACAATGTTGGATGAGTTCCATTGCGCTTTGTTATTATTTTGCAGTTGTTGAAATTTTTGTTGCAAAAAGTTCTGTTGTGGAACATTCTGATGCGGAAAGCTTTGTTAAAAATTTGAATGGAAATTTTGATGTTGAAAGTTTGGTTGTTGAAAATTTGTTTGATATAGAATCATTGTTTTTGTTTAAATCTAGGTTGTGGTTTGAATTGGAATTGTTGTCTACCAAGAAAATTTCTTTTAAAATCCTGGAAAGGTTTTCCATGGGTCCATTGTTTTTTATTATTTCGATCGAAATTTGGAATTCTAAAAGAATTGATTGCTTGTGCAAATCTATTATCATGTCTTTTCATTGTTTCAATAAAGGTGTTGAAGTGCAATTTTTGTAATACTATATAATTCTGCATTCATTAATTAATTTACTTCTAGCATCATATAAGTTAAGTACTTGCAATACTTGTAAATGAGATCCTAGAGTTGGGTGTAGGCCTACACCATAAACAAAAGAATTAACAACTAGAGTTGCATTCAGCTGTTGGGTTAAATTTTCTAATAAACTTCCTGATACACCATCCAACTTATATCTGGTTAATACTTGTGTGTGTTATTCAACTAATCTATTCAAAAATTCAATTGGATGTTCTCTATGGTATATGGTATGATGTCATTATAGCTAATTCTGTTATCAATTGTGGTATGGATCTATCAGCAAAATTTTGTTTCAAAGCATTAACTAATTCGGCAATATTAGATCAAGAATTGTTGTAGGCTACTGCTTCAGCTGGTCCATCAAGGTGGTTCATGGCCGCCTTGAAAAGAATCCAATGATTTTCGTCTCTTTCTACTATATTTTCAGCACAGTAGGTTCCAAATAAATCTTCACAAGTGGAGATAAATATTGTGGTAGTTTGTATGAAGTTCCATCATAACGAGGGATGTTCTTCAAAAGCTCATGAGGAAGAGGCCTATTCATCTCTGCCATTCTAGAATTTAAAATAGTTGTTGTTTCTAACCTTGATGGCTGGATGACAGAATTACTCACACCTGGGGTGGTGTGGTGATGAGCTTCCAGGTCTTCTTTGTTGTCCGTTGATGCTGGGTTGTTCGTTGAACGGCCGGTTGACGTTGTATTTGTCTGCTAGGATGACCACTTGGCTGCGTCCGTTTCGGGTTGTTGATGTGGATGAGGAGTTAACACTCACGTTGTCACTGTTCAAGACTATTGGTTGCAAAATAATAAGTTGAAAGAACTTAATGGAAAACGTCCATAGTTCCTGTTGTGGGCGCCAATTAAGATAGGCCTAACAGAACACACAAATGTGTTTTTAAAAACATTTATTTAGAACAAAGTCAGTCTTCCATCCAGCATAGTGACAGTACTTGATTAAGAATGACATCTGAATTAATTTGATACAATGTTGTAAGGAATGCTTACTACGCTATTGTACTATATCCATATAACTATTGGCATAACTCCACATTTTTTTATATTCAAGAATAATTTATTTCCAATTATTTGAAGAGTTTAGATCAACTTACAAAATTAAATTGTTCTCTTCTGACTAAATTAAATGACTCTCGTAATTACACAAATTGTAATTGATACACAATATATTTAATAGATGTATGAGATACCTGTCAACATCCATGTTTAACTGTTAACTCCCATCCATAAACCAAGTGAAAGAACCATGTTTTTGTGTGATACTATACACTATATTATCGTTCAGAACTTTCGAAAATGTATCTAAAAAATGAATAAGGCTCAGTAGTTACATGAGGGCATAATTCAAAATAAAAATAAATTACCTATATAGTTTAAATAACGAAAATTATATTGCTCTAAAATGTTAAAAGGTACAAATAATAACTATGGACTGTAGGTAGTATAAGTGATGAGTTACACTTCTTGTACTTCTCGACTGCCCTTTTAACAACCATCATTGTAAATATTTATTTATTTTACACAGCTTTAAATATTGATCACTTTGCTACTAGAAAGCATACAATTTATTGTTAACAATTATTGTTTTTATTATCTATGAGAAACTACTGATATGTATCACAATGGCTCAATTATTGAAAAATTATCATAAAATATTGAAACATGCAATAAATTGTTGAGTTTTGGTTTTTGTTAGGTTTCTTGTCAAAAACGTTTTAATCTTGGACTGAGTTACGATTTCCTGTAGAAAGCTATAATGCTGTAGGCGACCATTGACTCAGCCCAAGGTGTAGTGTTTTTTGTATAGTGTTGTAAACCGTTTATTTAAATATATTTTGCAACATTGAACCCCATCATCCCCATTCAACCTTTTATAAAAGGTAGGTGCAACAATTAATTCAGGATTAAATTATGACTTTCAAACATTGATAAGTAGGTACTGTACTTTTGAAGTGAATGAGACACTTACTATGGTGTAATGCTTCATTGTAATGCTTTATTGGTGTAATGCTTCATTAGAGACAGCTGGCCTCCAGGTTTAAAAGCCGAGGCAGCCATCTTGGTTTATGTGGTAATATTGGTTTACTGAGGAAATGTCCATCAAAAACCTTATGAAGTGTTCACATTTACTTCAAAAGTGTCAGTATACATGGAACCACAATATCACTTTCATTATTGTTTAAAATTGATACTGGAAATGTAATGATGGCCCTGTCCGTATTTAATTCGTGGTTCCTGTAGCCTATTTAGTACTGAGGTTTGATAATAATCATCAGATCCGATTCAATACATTTCTATCATTTTTTCCCATTTCAATACATTCATCCAAGTAGTTACTCTCATTCCAGACTGAAAATATATGGAGAAATTTTGAAAATATAATATAGACTAAAGTCCTTCATTATTTGAATCTGGATACTTTTCATTGATTTCTGATATTGAGCTTCAACAAATCTATTTCTTGCGACTTTTGCTGTTATTATAAATAATAATAATAATAATAATAATAATTATTATTATTATTTTTATTATTCATTTGCCGTTGTATCTGAACGTGTTTGAAATATGGCAAAATAGTTTTATTTGTATTTTTTCATTAAATTTCTGGTCTATTGCACATTCGTATTTGTCTAATATCAAATCTGACACTGTATTTTTATTTAATATATGATTTTCACTAACTTATACTAGAGGAATGCATTTCATTTCTAAATAGAAGCTTTATCAGTCTTCTATTTAGAGATGAAATGCAGTATCTCCAGTATAAGTGAGTGGAAGTCATATAAATAGAAATACAGTGTCAGTTTTGATATTAGATTGTTCATCAAGTATTTCGTCATGGAAAACATCACAGATTCGTATTTGTTGATTAAGCTTTGCATAATTGAAAAATGCTTTGATTGTCGATTGCAAATGTTTGTTCAAATGCTAATCACCTTATATGATGTAAAATTAAGTAGATGCCTTGTACATCTCTTTTTAATTTGTAACTTATATTAGGTTGAACCAGCATTTACAGATCCAATTCATGATTATTCCTATTACATTTCAATCTGAATTTAGCATATCTGAAAGTGACAGCTATGAAAATACATCCTTCCACGACTAAACATAATATTTAAATTGATTTAATATCGTTTGGTTTAGCCATAAAAGTACATTTTTATTTACAAAAGTGGGAATGAAATTTGAAAAATCTAGGTCCTGTCCACATTCAATTTCTGATTCACTCCCAACTGTATATTAGGCTCAGCCAACATCCAAGTATAATGCTTTATTATTATTCTCATTTCATTATATTAGCTTTTCAGTTATGCAAACTGTTTGATATACTATTGTATGTATATAGTACCATAGCCGATTCGACTAGTTTAAAAAAATGTCCTGCCAAACAAAGGGCAAGGCTTTCTGTAAGCTTACCTGCTACGGTACCTGGGATGATACCTAGTCTGCAAGTCTGATGCAGTTGTTTTGTCAACACAGTCAAATGTTTTTTTTTTTGCAACATGGAGATTTTTTCAATTTGATGGCGTGAAGTAAATACAGTATAGTAACTAGTAAGCCAAACAGGCTGGAGAACTCGCTTGCAAACAACTAATTTTGGAAAGGGAAACTCATTTGGCAAGCTTATCCTAGGGGAAGGTGGTTTCGAAGATAATGATTTAGATGAAATTCACAAGACAACTATCACTTGTTCATCATTGCTATGATAGAGCTTGGTTACTTTCATCTGGCACTTGAGACCAGAGAGGGGAATATTGTTTATGAATGCACGCACTACTGCACACCAGTCCTGTCTGTCTCAAAAACATTAGACAGTAACTTATGGTCTACATCACTGTACTTTTAAATGATACTTTTGGAATAGAGGATAGTTGACACATGTTACCTGACCATGAGCCGTTGCTATGGTGACAGCGTCATTTTCAAAGCATCAGATGAAAGTAACCAAGCTATACTGCACTTGGATATATTTTCCACAGAAAGAGCTACTCATAAACCTATATATCAGGGATCAGGGCAATGGAATTAGTGTATCTATAGAGTAGATATATTTACCACAGGAAAAACTGCTGTTTCTATATCCATATATTATCAGAGCAATGAAATTAGTACCAGTATATATCAGATATAGATTCTGTAAACAGCCTGTATCAAGGTTCTATTTTGAAAAGGTGCTGATCGCATTTATTCACCTACAGCTGATAACTCAATAGTATATTACATTACTAGGCTGGAAAGAAACGTTTTGCCGGTCGAGCATATGATAGTATCACATGAGGTGATAGCTGAGCGCAGAAACATGAATATGTGAGAACCGGCAAAAGTTTACAGTCGTGTAATGTACGATATTTTTTGTTGTTACACTTGATAGAAAGGCATGTACTAGATAGGAAAAATCAGCTGATAAATAGGGCCTTATAACCGTATAAGTTGGAAAAATCAGCTGGAGTGCAGTACAAAAATTTATGTTGACATATATATAATTATGTATAAATATAGTCAACTCATTACATTACTCAATTCCTATCTCGAATATTATCTAGCTGATTTTTTCTATCTTATATGGGTGACCGTGCTTCAATGACTTGATGTTACAAGCTTTATTATCACTCACCCGGTGGTTCGGAACCCACCTAAAATAGTAGGTCCACCATGTTCCCCGTAACATGGCACAAACGGCGAGGTGGAACAACCCGTAAGGGTCTCCCCACCATTAAAAGCCATACGCTTATTATTATTAAGGAGTGGCCGTAGCCGAGTGGGTTAAGTGCTGGTTTGCTAGCCCAAAGGTCCCGGGTTCGATCCCAGTTCTGACCGAAAGATTTTACCTCGAGCCACTCCCGTGTTTCGGAGGACACGTTAAGCTGTCGGTCCCGGCTGCCTAAAAACAGTCGTTAAGTCACGCCAGAGGCCCTGAACTTTTTCAGGTGCGACCTGATAACTCTGACACCAGACCTGAGCCAGCCAGGTCACACGATATTATTATTATTATCTATAAGGTCCCATTTGTCAGCTGATTTTTCTGATCTAGTACACTTTCCATACGTGGCAAGCTAATATAGAAATATTAATGAAGAGATCCCTTTGTTTCGCCTCAAAAAGGATGAAGGAGTAGGTCAATTTCATTGGCACACGAACTTGATCTGTATTTAAAGGTTCCAAGAATATGTTTAAAATTTGAAGTTGGTTGGTCAAAGCGTTCGAAAGTTATTGTCGAATTTACAAAAAAACATACAGAAAAAGCCGCAAGCCTTGAGTTACAAAACTATGAACTCGCTTCGCTTGTTCAATTATGAAGATAACATTCTATCAAGTGATATATACTGATCTTTAAATTAGTTGAGAACCAAATATTTCGATGTTGATGATTATGAACTAGCATTTACAACAGAACTTCAAGTGTGAGTAGTAAGTTAACGGATGCGTTTTAGGACCTGTTTAGAGGATCAGCAAACTGATAATACACACTTGTACTGAGGATGGGACTCAGGTCCTGAAACGCGTCCGATACTACTCACAAATATAAATTCGTTTGTAAATGTAGGTTTATAATTATTATTATTAACATCGAAAATAACCAACAGTCACTTAGGGATGACAACAGAAGAGAAAGAATAACTCATTGAATTACTGTTTTGGAGCTAATTGCTGTTGTAACTTCAGCTGGTACAAATTGGGTTCCAGACTCTGATTTGAAGAATATGTTTCCAGCTTGACAACCGTCATGAGAGTGACAATTTTGAATATCTGATTACTAAAGTGAGTTGCTTCTAATGCTTAATTTAAATACCTCTGTCAGTGAGCAGTACGATTGCTCAAATATTTTTCGTTTCTTTCTAATAATGCCCAGCCCACATGAGTCTGAAACTTGTGCGAGGGTAATGAGGTGAATACACAAAATAAGCAAGACTGAGCGGGAATCGAACCCATGACGGCAGAAGTAGCAGTCAACGGAGATAATCGCCCTACCGTTAACACATCCAACTCTGTGGCTAAAACTTAAGAGCCTTATTATACGGAGCCACTACAGTTGTGCTTGCACGCCACAGACAAGGATAAATTACACTAGCAGGATAAATGGCTTCAAACATGTTAATACAAATGCCTCCAACCTCCATACATTGACTTTGCTGAGCTCGGCCTGACGCTCAGCTGATGTAATTTAGCCTAAATTGTGACTCGCGACCGCGACTGCATTGAGTCAGTATAATAAGGAGCTTACATTCAATATGTAATGCTCAAAAGTTATTTTATATATTATTATAAAAACAAATTTTTTGTTGGGGTGACAAATACATTTTTAAAACTTAATTTTGCAGTTTTGGAAACTCATTTAGCTTATTATCATTCAGATTACGCACGTTTGAAAGTAATATGAGTCATAGCATTACTATCATTCATTGAAATATTGAAGATAAATGATTCATCTTCATCAAGATGGGTCGCCAGCTGCAAAATGATTGACAACCACGGAAATTATGTCTTCTCATTTGTCACAGTATTGTAATCGCTTATTATGCTAAATATCTGGTGTCATAAATATCTGTTATTATCTAAATATGATGGTGTCATGATCGACTATTGTGACATGGTTGATGGCCCTCATTGCACAAGACAGACCAACAACCACCACCTTCGTGGTATAAGGCCAAACTGCACACTGTTTAAAAAACCATTTATATTCTTAGCTCCAAAGTTTTTCAACATATTGCCTCTACACTTAAAGCTGCATTTAAAATGTCATAATAAGAAAAATAAAATTAAATTCCTTCTTAAGAGATGGTTACTTTCAAAGAATGTTGATGAGGTTGAGGGCATGTTTAATGTTGTGCTTTGAACTATGGTGATACTGACCTTGCTGCAATATTCAACTAGTGATCATTCCATGACAACATCATCAAATCATGTAAAGTTCTTTTAAAATTTCTACCAGCTATTAATTCGCTTTCAATGCTTCAAGTTATCAATTCTATTGAATTAATGGTATATTTTTAGTCCTTATTGTTTCTACTCCTACATTTTCATACTATTATTCTATGTTTCCTCAAAGTGTTTTAATTCTATTATTCATTTTTTTTTTATTACATCAATTCATGGCATCTTTGTTGGATCCTATGATGCTCCTGTATGCGGACATAATTTCACAATGAAATTATTTGCATACAGTATTATTTCTGCAGATATTTTTTATTTTTTGTAACATTTTATTTCTTGTACATGATAGTTAAGTTGATCTAAGTATTTTTTTTCTTTGTAACTTCTTGGTTTCTCTCCTAATAATTGATTGTTTTATAATTATTATTATTTTCTATCATGTATAATTTTTTTCCTGTGCATTTTTTTTTTCTTTTGCTTGTTTGTATTTGCGGAAATAAAGATTATTATTATTATCTAATTCAGTATATGGTACTTTATGTAAAATCAATAACTATTTATGCTCAGTTTCCAAATATCTTCAATCTAGTCTTTTTTGTATTATTTGTGAGGGTGATACTGTGATCTGGTAGATAACAATCATGGATAAGACTTGATGTTGTCACATCATCATTTATTATTAGCACACAAGATACTACAAACTACTGGATCGAGAATGAGAATGACGTAATTGCCGAAACTATAGTATCTCGTGTTTTAATAATAAATGTGGTTGTCATTATCTTGTCTTATTTATTTTCAATCCTGGTGTTGGATCGAGAATGAGAATGACGTAATTGCCGAAACTATAGTATCTCGTGTTTTAATAATAAATGTGGTTGTCATTATCTTGTCTTATTTATTTTCAATCCTGGTGTTGGATTTTTCTCTCAAGTAAAATTACTTTCTCATGTGAAGTTAGTTAATCCAGATAAACTTATTACTGTACCTAGTACGTGATAGCCGAGTGCCGTAGCAGGTATCTGTTTAATCAGAGATAAGCTACGATACTCCTGGGCGCTCTTTGTAAGGGTAACCGATTGGATTGGCAAGCAAAAAAGACTCTGTTCTCTGCTGTAAAATCACTTCCCGGTGGTTCGGAACCCACCTGAAACTGTAGGTCCAACTCATCAATCAACATCATCCAATTCATTGCCCACGCACAGGTCTGTGACCTATGTGGGCTTCATCCTCCAAAAAAGGTACTTTTTATCCTAATATATCTAATGCTATTTTAGCAGTACTTTTTATCCTAATATATCTAATGCTATTTTAGCAGTTATAAAAATAAGTTTAGGGGACCTGGAAACACAAAGATTACCTAATTTCTTGGAAAGCGATATACTAATTTTAAGTAAAAGAAAATGAATAAATAAGAGTTTTCATCTACAAATCACAATAATGAGGCAATCTCAAATAAATTATTATTATTTTAATACAGAAAATAAAGTATGATATATATTTTACAGCCATTCATTAGAAAACCATACAAAATTAACAATATTTTACAAATTAGAATAATAAAGTCATTTTTATAGAATTTGTTTATGAATAAATATAAATTACATATCTTCAACAAAAATATATCATCTTAGCAGTCAATTAGAAAGTCATCTTACAGTCTTAATACAATAATATATTGTTTGTCATTCTTTGAAGGACTGTCACAAATAGAAAGGCAGGCTTGCAGGCTTTAGACACTGAGTGGCATCTTGTGAAGCACAGAAACGAATCAGAAAATGAATCTTTACTTATCTAGCTTACAAACAATAGTGTCATCATGTAACTTGAATAAAATAATATTTGAAAACATACTTGAATTTCTGAACTAATCACAGCACTATTCATTCACTAGTCTAATTCATTTCTGTGTCTCACAAAAAGTCACCACGTAACACGTTACAAGGCCTGCCCTTCCATTTTCAAGTTGAACGCATTCGAAAATACGAAAAATTTCATCACAATTGAAAAGCACCTAAAAAAAAGAGTACCTACATACAACATCATTTAGGCATAGAGATCAAAATTATTTAGTATGCTGAATAATTTCAGTGACGGAATACACAATAAACAATGAACAGATGGTCTCCCATTAATCACTGATGAAATGACTCTCACAATGTTCTAATACAATGGTCATGTATCTCTAATAATCTGATCCAGTTTTAATTTTAAAAGTCAAAAACCCACATTCAAAGACCAGAGTTTGGAAATGATGTGCAGAAATGAGCACTAGAAACTGTAGATCCATTGAGATGACTCAATTTCGAAAAAGAACAACTCTACTTAGGCCAATTTGAGAACTATGTCAAATTGTGAACTAAAATATCATACAAGTTCATTTATTTATTAATTTATTTTATATAAATTACAATTATTTATGTGCACCAGGAATGTTATATAGTTTATAACACAATTTGTAGGTTTTAAAAAATATTAAATAAGATTACAAGCAGAAGAGAAGAGTAAGTGTTCAACGGAAATATGAATTAATAACTCATTCATCAAATGGACAACCTAAAATATACATCTAGATAAAAGAGCTCGATTTCAAGCAGGAGATAAAATTGAATGTGGAAAAAACCATGAACGAATAGATTAATTTCTATTTTTCCACAGTAAGTATTTTGCAGAATATTTCCATGGGAGGACCCCGCACCCATCTTTCAAAAGAGATAAGCATAAATTTTTCAAAAGAGATAAGCATAAATTAATATCTCATCTGAAATTTTAGAAGCTCCTTCCTTCAAACCGTTTTGAAAACCATAGGTGCAGCAGAACCATTCATACTAAAGTTTCTATGATGGATAAGCCAATGGAATCGTTTTTCTATGATCCCTGTAACTTATATTATAATGTACTATAGATACTATGAAAAGGGAATCCCTTATATGTTTTATTGAAAGTTTGTGAACTTATTGTATGCCACCTCTTCAAGTTGGCACGTACAGTGTACAATATTTATAGTATGGAGTATTGTAACGTTCACAAAAAGCTATATATGTCTAGTTTTCAAGAGAATCAATTTATTTATAACGGATGAATTAATTTTTCAACTAAAACTCATGGAAAAATACACGTAATTGGAGAAGATACGCCAATCATTGAAATCTAAGAAAAGTACAGAATAAACTGGTAGGCTCAATAAGGTTGGATCATGGGATGAAGGGGTTTTTGAGAATAGTGTGTTTAGTAGAGATGGCTTCTTCTAAAAGATTGTAAACTTATAGGAGGATACAGATTTTTGGAGGCATCTGTGTTATGGACCCCACCTTGAAAAATATTTATATATACCAATCAATTAGAAGCTATGATCAACAATTTTTAAACTCATTGATGAATAATATTCCACTATTTCTGTATGCTCAATGATTATTTAGAGAACTCAATAAAAGTGATTTTTATAACTTCTACTAAAAAAAAAATTATTACTGACTAATAAATATTATTCCCAAATAGTTATGCTTGTTTACTGATTACTATAATCTTTTCGAGTTCTGGACTACAGATGAATTCGCTACAGAATTCACCAAAAGTGAGTTCCTATCACTGATAAGTAACCTGAAGCCTGGGCCTGACGTATATGATTTATGAAAGCAATGCAAGTTCAAACTACTGATATTATTTGAAGTACAAATATTACTCATACTATTAACATTTTTGTCATTATTTCGGATGAAGTCCACATGAGTCTGGAAACTTATGCGTGGATAATGAGGTGAATGGGTGATGATGAGAAACATCCATGGCTAAATGAGATTCGAACCCAAGGCTGTAGAAAACGAAGCCAGCCAGAGTCTCATCATCACAGTCAAGCGCTCCAATACCAGAGCCGCCAAATTTATTATTGTGAAATTCCAATTATTGTGTACGTGAGATAATTTCAGATAATTATTGACCGATGATTTACAAATAATTTATTGTTTATGACAGAAAATGTTAGGAACAGTTCGGATAATTAATTTGGATGATAAATTCAAAAACTGAGTTAGGCAACAGGTAACCAAGCAAAAGGAAGAGCTTACATCTTGCTGTAAGACATTTTTTTCTATTTATTCCAAGCTATTTCCTCATGTAATGCGATACCTGTACTGCGGAACTGTTTAAAGAACACTGCAGGTTTAATTCCCATCTGGGGAGGAGCTTACTACTTCGAAATAAACTACTTGTTACAGGGCAAAGTAGGCTATATCTTGTGGACCATGATATATATGTCGTTATATTTATTATTCTTCAATTGGGGAATTTATCTACCTTCAGAAAATAATCTAAGATGGCTGACAACAATTTAATTGAATAATTTCATACCACCATCTCGGTGGTAGATATTGCAAACTAATTCAATACCAGGAGCTTCTTGATTAAAAGATACTTTTTGTCAATAATTCAGAATTCAGAATTGTCAATTAATATGAAGGCCAATTTTTATGTAACAAGTATAAATAAATAGTAACAAGTAAAATTATTAGACTGGATCACTGAGTTACTCCAAGATTTAAGGCCAAGGACAAGTTAAAGCTGATGGCAAAATGGCTGGCTCATAGTTAAACCAATTCAACAGTTTCAAACTGAAAATAATTTTGAAATGTTATTTCCATTAATAAATGTAGACTGATGACTGAAACTTGCTAACGAACCCTTTCACAATGTGTAACAGCCCAATTACACATTGCGAGCGAGTGTACAAGCATGTTGAGAAAAACAGAACTTAAGAGGGATTCTCATAAACATGTTGAATGGTCATTAGCTGATTATTGTGTACAAAATTACTTTTTGGACCTTTATTTTAAAAGAAAAATTACCACTAACTAAACTCTCACACAATGTGTAACAACCCAATTACACATTGCGAGCGAGTGCACAAGCAAGTGGAGAAAAACAGAACTTAAGAGGGATTCTCATAAACATGTTGAATTGTCATTAGCTGATTATTGGGTACAAAATTACTTTTCAGACCTTTATTTTAAAAGAAAAATTACCACTAACTAAACTCTCCCACAATGTGTAACAACCCAATTACACATTGCAAGCGAGTGTACAAGCAAGTGGAGAAAAACAGAACTTAAGAGGGATTCTCATAAACATGTTGAATGGTCATTAGCTGATTATTGTGTACAAAATTACTTTTTAGACCTTTATTTAAAAAAAAAATTACCACTAACTAAACTCTCCCACAATGTGTAACAACCCAATTACACATTGCGAGCGAGTGTACAAGCAAGTGGAGAAAAACAGAACTTAAGAGGGATTCTCATAAACATGTTGAATTGTCATTAGCTGATTATTGGGTACAAAATTACTTTTCAGACCTTTATTTTAAAAGAAAAATTACCACTAACTAAACTCTCCCACAATGTGTAACAACCCAATTACACATTGCAAGCGAGTGTACAAGCAAGTGGAGAAAAACAGAACTTAAGAGGGATTCTCATAAACATGTTGAATGGTCATTAGCTGATTATTGTGTACAAAATTACTTTTTAGACCTTTATTTAAAAAAAAAAATTACCACTAACTAAACTCTCCCACAATGTGTAACAACCCAATTACACATTGCGAGCGAGTGTACAAGCAAGTGGAGAAAAACAGAACTTAAGAGGGATTCTCATAAACATGTTGAATTGTCATTAGCTGATTATTGGGTACAAAATTACTTTTCAGACCTTTATTTTAAAAGAAAAATTACCACTAACTAAACTCTCCCACAATGTGTAACAACCCAATTACACATTGCAAGCGAGTGTACAAGCAAGTGGAGAAAAACAGAACTTAAGAGGGATTCTCATAAACATGTTGAATGGTCATTAGCTGATTATTGTGTACAAAATTACTTTTTAGACCTTTATTTAAAAAAAAAATTACCACTAACTAAACTCTCCCACAATGTGTAACAACCCAATTACACATTGCGAGCGAGTGCACAAGCAAGTGGAGAAAAACAGAACTTAAGAGGGATTCTCATAAACATGTTGAATGGTCATTAGCTGATTATTGTGTACAAAATTACTTTTTAGACCTTTATTTTAAAATAAAAATTACCACTAACTAAACTCTCCCACAATGTGTAATAGCCCAATTACACATTGCAGGCGAGTGTGCAAGCAAGTGGAGAAGAACAGAACTCAAGTGGGATTTAATTTTAAAACAACTTAAAATTTGGCTTTTTTCAATGCAGAATTTCAATTTTTTGAACCACTCATTGATGTGAGTGGGTGATAGCTCTTGTGGCTGTGATCCAGGGGAATTTTTACTCTAATTGTTATAAAATCAATTAAGCCTAGTTTTAGACGCCATGGAGTGCGAGTTGATTATGTGAAGCGAGATTGGACTCAGATAAAGTGTACTCTTATTTGTTAATTATATATTTTTATTTTATTTTTGTGCCACGAATACTGGAAAATATGGCCAAAAGAATTCCTTATAAATTTATACACATGTCAAATGGCCATTAGCTGCCTATTGTGTACAAAATTATTTTTTAGTCCTGAATCTTGTGGAAAAAAAATACTTCTCACTAACAAATTTATGTAGGTTATTACATTTTGGCCTTCATTATCTCTAAAGAAAAAAAATGTTTATATTATTGTAAAATAAAGAAGAACCAATAAAGCTCAAAAATGTTGGCTGTTCAGCTCCCGTTAACTCTACACTAAATTCCCTCCCTGCCTGCAACATTAAATTTTGTCCGAACACTCAGTTTGAAACTAACATCAAATCAATACTGAAAAATAGAGTATCGGAATTCCCAAGGTAGTGATCACGCGCATCTAGCTTGCTACTGCGCATCACGCTATTGAACAATACCTTATCTTCTAATTACCTTGAGAATTCCATACCATTGACATGGGGAAATACATTAGCCCTATTCACTGCAGAATATACTCACTAACATTGGCATGAGGGAATAAACTAGCCTTAAAATTAATTAATGAGGAAATAAACTGACTTTATAATGATTAATTCACTGCTTGCCACTATTCAAATTTTTTTATTACGAATGATGCCCACATGAGCCCGGAGACTTGTGCGTGGGTAATGAGGTGAATGGGTGGATAATGAGAAACATCCATGGCTGAATGAGATTCGAACCCAAGGCTGCAGAAAACGAAGCCAGCCAGAGCCCCTTGTCTATCACAGACAAGCGCTCCAACCAACTGCGCTACCAGAGCCGCCAAATTAGAACTGAAAGAAGAGGGTTCATATAGAGGAGTAATAATAATAATAATAATAATAATAATAATAATAGAATCTATATCAGTTAAGTCATTTACTTGAGTAAATACGATGAAAGTGGAGTATTTATCAGTTTGTGTTATTAATTTGTGTTTTTATTACGTTTGTTTATATAATATTGGTTCGAAAAGTTTATGGTTCCCGTGGATAGAAATCTTCTGACGATGGTGATGCATTTCGAGAGTAAATTATCAAATTATGATTATTACAAGGATTTTTTTCTAGGGGTCCACAATCAAGGTTGGTGGTATTCATAGTAATGGATTTAATAGGAAAAAGGTACAGAGTGGGTGCCTTTAAATGGATTAAATGTGAAAAAATGTAATTCTAAGCTATTGTGAAGCTGAACTACTTTTGATGAGTGAAAAATCATATTTTTGAAGTATGTATGATGCTGTTAGTAACAGCTTGTATCCAAGACACAGTGCATGTCATGTTACTATGATGTCTTACTGAATGCTACTGTATCATTTGATGTTGTAGTTTCACATTACGTTTTCGAAATTTCCAATGAGTACAGTTGAAATATTAAAACAGACTAATAATTTTATATTGAACACGGTGAAAGAGAGAGCTTCGAAAAGTGGGGTCCGGGGTCATCTCCCTGAGCAATAAAAATATTTGAAATTAAATATCACGAAATTCGCTGACCTATCCTGATTGAAATCTGGCTCTTATTTTGTTCCTGGATTTCTTGTTCCATGACGAACTGCGTTGTTAATATTAACTTTTCATGTGAAATTTAACGACTTGCAGTCAAATTTGACTGCAAGTCGTTAAATTTCACATGAAAAATTAATCTTATTTTGTATTAAACATACAAATTGACATAGTTATCAATTTTAATAGGCCTAGTAGCCATCACAGAACGCAATAGTTTTATAATTCTGGTGGACCAATTTCAATGAGCTGTTGGTTGCTACCAATAATTGGATCTTTGTTGGGCTGTATAACCATATTCTACAACTTTTTACATAGAAATAGTTATTTGTAACAAAGATTATACTGTTATAATCTTTAAAAACTTGCTTATCAAACTTTGTTCTATAACATTGTTATAATGTAGTATAAACGCTGCTTTATTGAAATATTGTAACTCGTACGAAGTTGTTAACTTGTTTGTCATCTTGAAGCATGATGATGAAATAAGGTTCGCGGGGTGATATTGATGCCTTTCTGGAAACATCAGACTCGGCAGCTAGTGTGTGCTTGCAAAGAAAAATGGTCAAATGTTATCAGTACAGTAGTGTCGTACTCTTGTGGCTTGCCGGAGTGCACAGCTAGCTGCCTAGTTGTACTATACATAGTATGGAATAATAAGAGATCCAACCTTTTTCTGGTACTGAAGATCGTCGACTGCAATACTGATGTTTGATGCTAGTCTACGCTCATGTACGTTGAAAAGTCAATGATATCGTCTTACAATTCACTATCGCAGTTCATCTCCACAATCAAATTCTTACAGAATTCAATTCTTTTCTATCTGAAAAAAAAAATAAATTGTGAGTTTTTTCTTGGCTTCAAATTAACAAAGATTGATAGGGTACATCAAAACAAGTATCAGAGATTAAGAAGACAAGTGTTGTGAACATTCATCTGTACATATACTATACAAAGTCACTGCAACAAAGAAAAAACGCAAAAGAAAGATTTAATATGAGTAACAACTCTTAAAAAGTTCTGCTGTTAGAAATAATTGTTAATTACCATGTTCATGTTTAGCTGATTTGTTATCAACTTGAATTTGACATTTTGCTTCGGAAGATTTTTTATATCATTATTAAATTTGCATCACCTCGTCATTACCCACGCACAAGTCCAAGACTCATGCGGACTACATCAGCAAGAAAAAAAAAAGGAATCTAGTGTCTTCAACATTAGCTATCATCTGAAGCTATTCAAGAAAACTATAAAAAGAATTTCAATTGATAAAGCGTGCTATTCAGTGGCAGACTTCAGTGAACACTCAAGTCTAGGTACTCAATAAACAGATGGTGCTCACATTTGTTCTATCTTATGAACTTAATGACTCTTTTATATCATATTTATATTGACCGATACTGTTTTTTACTTTTACTTGTAATATTCTTGTTTGTCTACAAGGACGAAATTGTTTGACAAATCACTCATCAAATGGGAGAAGGGTATTGCCAGAGAATTGATGTAATGTGATTAAACATAAAATTGAGAAATAAATTAGTTACAGAGTAATTTTTTACTTACGGCGAATCAAAGCGACTAACAGCTTTCATTCGGGCCTCCTATTGGTTTCCTTATTTTGTTAGTGTATGTTTGCTGCAATACAATTACAAAAAAAAAAAAAACGAATTAGAATAAATGACCAATACTTAAGTTACATAGTGAATACAAAAAAAAAATAGGGGATGGATATTGAGGACCATTTCAATTATTCAATTAATGGATTCTAGCAGCAAATGGCATGTGATTATTCTTTTGATAAACATGGTCAAGTTTGGGCATTTTATTAAAACATTATTTGTAAAGAAAGCAGTTGTGGGCAAGAGCCTGTTGAATCATTGCTTAATTATGATTTTGTCATGAATAAATAGTTGACAAATATACAGAAACAGAATTTATCAATTTCGAAAGTGCTATTAATTTATACTGAAGACTTCCGCAATGACGGATATTGACACCAGCATTGAATAGCATGTTTTTTTTAAATAGCTTGTGCAATTCAAATAACAATCAGTGGCGAGGCGTATGGTCATCGTTTGATCCGGCGATGAGTAGAGAAATTGGACTTTTAATATTGAAATAATCTCAACTCTTGAATAATGGACATTTGTAGGCTTCAAAGCCCAGAAATATGTTCAAAAACGGTGAAAATTGCATCAAAAACCAATAAGAATATGACGAGTAGACGCTCAATATGCATAATGAAGCGCAAAAGCCTTGCGAATCACACCACTCCACTCCCGCGCATGGCTCGATTCCCCCTGCCATCAGTTTTTAAACCATTCAAGTAATGCTTGTGATACATCGCAACCGGCTGCGATGAATAAGGCTTCGTGCGTTCTCGGCCACTGTCGTGGGTTCTCGGTAGCTGCCTCCTCATGCTTATTCCTCCCCAGTCCACACTCAGCTTCAGTTGCAGCGTTGTGGAAACAATGGGAATTTAGCGTATGCTAAACTATTCAACTTTTACAATAGGCTTATTATTGTTTTGCAATTTAATTAATCTTTTTCTTTTAGAGTGGATCTCTTCTTATAGTCTCCATTTATTATTCAAGATGGTCAAATTTATTTTAACAAATTAAATCGAGTGAGTGCATCATATCAGAGCCTATTATTTCAGCTGTTTTTGCGTTTTTTCCTATATTATCCATCGTCGGTCTACGGTATTGGGGAAGATATATATTACGCAAGAGGTGCAATTGGATAAAATACTTTTTAGTTCTTTGCCTTTTGTTAGGCCTATTCAGAGGAGAGATTTCAGATGCACAAAATCTTCAAAAGTTACCAATTTGCCTCGAATTTTTAAACATTTTCCTGGGGAGGGCCTTTGGACCCCTTTCGGTGTTGGTGGGAGAACCCCCCTGCGATGACCGGTGAAGGATTCCACGCCTCGCCACTGATAACAATGCTACTGAATGTAATGAATGCTACTGTACAAAAATATCAGTCACCGACGGAAATCAAACCGCGGACCTTCCAATTAATTGCCGGTCGGGCGTCTTAACCACTATACTACAGTGACCATTCTGCAAACAAGCAGTCATTTGAAACTCGGCCATATTGGCTTGAAATTCAGTATAAATTAAGATCTCTTTGAGGAATTCGAAATTAATAAATTCTGTTTCTCTAAATTTGTCAGTTGCGATACGAGCCGATATGGCCAAGTTTAAAATGAGTGCTGCTTCGCAGAAGGGTCACTGTAGTCTAATGGTAAAAACGCCAGACCGGCTATTGGGAGGTCCGCTGTTCGATTCCCGGCGGTGACTAAATATTTTTGTGCAGTAGTATTCATCGATTTCAATCAGCTATTCAATGCTGTTGTCAATATCCATCATTGCGGAAGACTTTAGTATTAAGTTATAGCTCTTTGAGGAATTCGAAATTGATAAGTTCTGCCAAGTTTAAATAGTTGATGGATATCATTACATAAGAAATGAAAAGTTTCAGACAATTGATAATAGAGATTTTTTGATTTGGTCTGGACAAAAATAAAATTTAGTGTGTATTTCACACAACTCAACTAACCTAAAGTGAAAGCGGTTTAGGCCTCTCACTCAAGATTCCTAGAATTTCCGATGAAGACTCTTCTTGGCGGTCCTTATTTTTTTAGTGTATATTTATTTTCTGCAAGACAAAAAAATAATTATTAGAAATTAATACAAACGAGGATTTTTATGGTATTTCTATCGAGGATCATTTCGATTATTTTAAAGAGTAACTTATCAAGATAAAAGTAGGCACGTCATAAATATGGATTCTAGCAGCGTATGTGGCGTATGATTATTCTATTCATAAAGTTTATAGATGACTTATTATTAGATGAGAATTGATGTTTTAGAGAAATGAGATAATCATTCTATGACATGTCGCCCCATTGCAAATAGAAGTAGACTTTGTAGCCAGACACAGTTATAAACTCAGTCACTGCCAACTATGAAAATATGAAGTTTGAAAATAGAAATATTCTCTCTCAAACACTCTGTAAATTATGAGGTAGTGAGTCTCCTCCATCTTGGAAATCAACCACAACATTGAGGGATTCTGAAAGAAATTGAAGACTTGACCATTTGACTGGAGCTTTTATAGTTTGAAAAGATTTTTGGATAGATAATAATGTATAGAACTTACTGAAAGAACTTAAATTCTACATTTGTAATAGGTAATCTACCAGAATCTGAAAAAAATCAGCTAATAAGATCAAACAATTGAAGTGATGAGATGGATGAATTATGATTATGATAGTACTCAATGATAGCCCTTGATGGATGTGGTGCACTATATGGGCTTCTGTCAATAACTTGTTGTCAATTGAATAACTTGGACGTTTACGATTATGTGAACACGGGAGAGGTTACATACTATGATTATAATAATTTTCAGATGGATATCTCGTCGGATAAAGACATAATTCACTTAATCGCGTCATTTTTAAGAGAACCCCATATTATACTGCACTCCATGGGAGTGCAGTATATGGGCTTCTGTCAATAAAGTGTCTAAATTGAATAACTTGGTCGATTATGATTATATGAAAACTATTAGTATTATTCATTAATACTATGATATTCATTAATTGAATAAAAAAGTTTTGATAAAAATGAAACGTTAAATTTCAACAAAATTTAATAACGGACAAAACAATAAAATAAAAGGAACTCTTCATCACAAAATGTAAATTAAGGCCAAGGTTAGGTTAGGTTTGCCTGGCAACGATTAAGGAGGGAACCCCATTTACTGCACTCCCATAGAGTTCAGTATAATGGGCTTCTTAAAAATAACGTGAATTTTGTTTTTTTAGACTATTAAATTCATCTGAAAATGTTCTCAATCAAAGTAAGTAACTTCTCCCGTGTTTACATAATCATTAAATGTACAAATTATTCAATTAATTAATTTTATTGACAGAAGCCCATATAGAAGCCACTATCTCCGATATGACGACTCCAGATTCAATTTACATAAGCTATCAATTTGATATCTCATGGCACATATTTTATGAAACAAGTTCGACAGAAATCGTCCTTCCAACACGTTGTTGATAGAACTCCTTGATGGTAACGTGACCTATTTTCATCACAAATGACAAGAATTCAATTTATGAATTTATCCTTAAATTTTGTACACTAACACTAATAATAAATTAGAATGGACGCAAATTGATTCAAGTTTTTAGTGAAATATTGGATGAAATCTGAATAAAAGTGACAATTTCCAAGCTCACATACCTGTAGCCTAATAATGGCTAACTGCATAACTTCTAATCGAACCATGACCGATTCAATTTATCATCACCGAATTAAGTTAGCACAGTCACTGCATTCACATTTAAAATGAACTGTAATTTATCAACTGAGTGTACAAAATCGCACTATAAACCACTTTTTAATTCAATGATAAATAATTATTATTTACGGAACAGTAGTGGTCTCTTTCATAGAAGAGTCAGCTGGTAAATGGATGTTACTGATTAGAGATGGGCGACTTCGACTCAAAAGTCGACTTTGTGTCGACTTGCACACTGAGTCGACTCAATCGACTTGCCATGCATGATGTCGACACGACTTTCGTTTTTCTCACTATGCACTTTGCGACTTGAGTTGTAGGCTATCATTGAATGGTTGAGTTGTTCGGTTCAGTGTCATCTAATATAAAGTCGTGTCGTCTAGTTTGAGTCGACTCAAGACATGAGACATTCCTTTATAATAGTAAGTCGAGAACTCGAGATGTGTTAACGACTTCATAAGAGTACCGTATGACTTGCGAGTGCAATTTCGGTTGTGATTTTTTGTTTTAGAAAAGCATTTCTCAGTTCGATATTCTCTACTGCCTACATATTTATATATTAATGATTAATAATAATTATTATTTTTCTGCATGATGGAAAGCACATCCAGAGGACGAGTTTATTGATATAAGCTCAAACATTACAAATATATTATATAGAAAACCCAGTCATTTGATTGCTAAATTTAAAAAATAAAACTCACTTTTAAACTATGTGTCCTGGTGATCATCAATATAAGATAGACTCGAGATAGATCAAGCTAATACTATTCTTAACTAGCCTTTATAACTAATACAACAATAACAAAAAACTATTTACGGTACCTAAAACTACCTAAAGTATGCAAAATCGTATTTCTATTCACATCCTATTCACTATGAGAACCTATCTATGGTACGGTAGACTTCAATATTATAAAACCAATCCCTTTTTTTTAAATCTGCTAATATTGCCTTCTTTCATTTCCAGTGGAATTCTATTGTAAATTGTTGGCCCTATAAATATGCTATTGATCTTTGTCCGAATTAATGAATTGTTAATTTATATCACTCCCGTCTTGGTGAATATACTAAAGAATCCTCATTCTTTTTCTATCTTCAACTACAGTAGTTCGAAAGCATGAACGACCCACGACTGATATGTTGACAGTGTCGACAAAAGTAGAGCCAAGAGAAAAAACAAAACCGTTGAAATTGCAACTCAACCCGACTTGAGTCGTGTTTGAGTCGACTTGCACATCTTCGACTCGACTTTAGCTTCGGTCGACTTGCTCTCTTGAGACCGACTCGCAAGTCGACTTGCAGAAAGGAATGAGTCGCCCATCACTATTACTGATGTTAGCCTACAGCAGCGTTGCCAACCATACAGAGCTCAATTATCGTACAGGCCACTCAAAATTATCGTATTTCGACCCATGTTATCGTACTTTTTTCTGTTGTTGCTTTTTCAGCAATTCTCTTAATAATTTATTCTAGAACTAGGCAACTTATTAAAAGATATCATGCTATTTTGACGACTTACACATTGATGAGATAAAGAAGTGTCCAATGTCATTGATTCTGAGGACGAAATTATCTTCATGGACTAAACATTTTATTTTTAAATGCTATTATTTGTGTTTCTACATTTGTTACCTAAACATGTGACAAAAAAACCAAAGACTTCAGTAGTCTTCTTTTAATTAAGTGCCTATTTCATCATACTATTTTTTTATTATTCTAATGTTCCCTAAATATGGCACTGAAAACCAAAGACTTTAGTAGTCATTCATTATTAATATATATATTATATTACTATTGTTTATTATTCTTTCCAATGTGCAATTACACGAGTCTTAACAGAATTCAACGAGTTAACTTATTTTTAATACGGTAGCCCTGAAACCCTAATGTAAGATAAAGAAATCAGTAATCATTTGAAAATATCAGTAAACATTTGTGAGTTATTTTAAACTCAAAATATTAAATTAATGAGTAAATGAAATAGAACGTGTATGATCAGTGAACTTTAAAAATTCCAGCTTAACTATATAAAACAGTGTTCGCTTGATAGAAATTATCGTACATTTACCATTATCGTACATCTGCATATCGTACATCATACAAGAAGCTTATTTATCGTACAAAACGATAATTATCGTACGGTTGGCAACACTGATTGGATCAAAGACATTGTAATACTATACTAGACCCACTCGTAGCGCTAGTGTAGCACTCCAAATTGAACAGTCTGTAGTCGGCCATATTGGCGTCAACATCGTTTGCTTATGTTTGCGATGAATATTGTATTATTAGTTCAACGACTTTTAAATTTATATAATAAATTCACATTCTTCACATTCTTGAAGAGATTTACCTTCAAAACCATATCTTTCAAATTGCAAAAACAGTTGTGGACTTGTACCTGAAAGTTAAACTTAGCCACATAGAGAAGTCAAATAATAGTTTATTGCATAAGGAATCTATCAGGCAGCATTGCAATAAGACAGTACTGTTCATGAATCAGTAAATTGTATTTAATACCTTTTTAGGATCAAACAGTGGTTTTAGTCTCTTCAAATTCTATATTTAACAATGTTTTTTCTATTTGATCTAAATCATTAGTTATAGAACAAAATATTGAAGCATTCTAAATTAACTAGTCTTGTACAGCCCATTATACACTGTTAGCCTTGTTTATTTTTATAAGTTATTTTTGTGATAAGCGATCATGGCTAAGCCAAGCACTTGAATAGTCTCTCTACTACCTTGGGTTTCATTTATTCCAAAATTGTCCAACCTATGAATAATAGAAATCACGCCTGAAATAATATTATAGATGAAAAAATTACAGTAACTTATTGTGCCTTGAGTCAGTCAAACTAGAGTCTTAGAATTGAAAGCTGTGTTCATAAAATATTATGCATTATAATAATATTATTTTGAGCTATATGTTCTATTTTTAGTGTGTATACACTAAAGTTTTATATGTAGACTCAAATTTTATTTGAATTGTCAAAAGTAATCACCTCTGGTCCTTTTCAATTGAATTATTATAATTCATTAAAACTTTGCCATGTGCCACAATTTCCAAAAGAGTTATATGGAAATTTGCTAATTAGTTGCAATAAATATAGTTCTAACAGATAATAGTGCATGAATATTTTTGAGTTTCAAGTTTCATTTCTTGTAGATATTACGTATTATGCATTAGTTACCAATTTTATGTTATGATTTATTGGTATTCAATTATTATCAGTCTGTTGAAGTACTTCCTTCTATTTATTTTAGAATGATTAATACACAAATATAAAATAATCTCATTTATTGAAATCTATCTTTGAAATCCCATTTACCCACAGTAATATCAATATTATATTATATAAGAGTACATTAAATTATTTGTTCAAATTGTAATTTTAGGTTTATTTACTTGGTCATAAATCTATCATCATTTTATACTTTAATTCTAGTAGGAAAATTTTATTTTAAGTATATGTCAGTTTTACTCACAGATCTTAATGAACTGCATTGTTTTATTACAATTTATAATCAAGTTTTCTGTATAAGTAATGGAAATGTTTTTACTGTGTTGATTGAATTTCATAGGTTTAATATTGTGATTAAATTTTTTTTTTTTTTTTGAGGATGAAGCCCACATAGGTCTGAGACCTGGGCGTGGGTAATGAGTTGGATGATGGTGATTTATGAGTTGAACCTACAGTTTTAGGTAGGTTCCGAACGACCGGGAAGTGATTTTCAGCAGAGAACAGTGTATTTTTTGCTGGTTAATCTAATCGGTCACCGTTACAAACAGGACCTACGAGAAGGCAGCTTATCTATCTGATTGAACAGATACCTGCTACGGCTCGCGGCTATCACTTCCCTAAACTACCCCACTTCCCTAAATTAGTAGTTTACTACATGAAAAATGTAGAACTGGTAAGCTTATTGTAAGATAATAATAATTATTATACAATCATGTAAAACTCAACTGATTTGCTGGAATATGAGAGTAATTTATGGTTTTCTTCATCAACAAGACCAGATAACTGAAAAACGATCATACCAATTAATTTTGGAACCAATTCATTTTAATTAACATGAAGCCTAAATTTAATGTGCAAAAATCCAACAAGTACAATATTTTACAGAATCGTTTATTCCCAATTGAGTTAATTAGCATTCTGACTAAATAATTTTGTCAGGCGTCATAGTTGGCTAGATATATTCAAGCAGCTCCCACAGTTTGTGTCTCTGTTGAAAATATTACTTGGAATTCATTTAGAACAGTGCAGTCATCATCATAATATTTACGTTTTTAATGATTTTAGACTGGTTTTCATCAAGATAATAATATAAAATGCGTTTTCTAAGAACACTTATTCACAACTCTACATACTTAGTTGCATACACTAACTAGCCTTAAAATTCAAAAAGAGCGCGTGAAGTTGACACCAATATGTCCGCCAATGCTCTGTTCAATTTGCGACGACTGAGAATCACATACAGTTGTAGGGCCTAGGATTGGATGTGCCAGTGCCATTGATATAATTATACGGGGGGTAGACACTTGACCGAAAAACGAAAAGACCGAATGCTAAGTCGTGACGTCACAAAAAACTATGTCGCTCCAAAGACTTCTACAGAGCCCTACAATAAACAGCTGATTCCCGTTCACCGAATCATCTTGACGTGTGCCACCTAGAGATACCACTGCCACCTGACACCAAAGTTACAAGCCCCCAGATGATGAACAAAAGTGAGCGGTAAAATTTAAAATTCGAATGAGTTGATTTTTACTTCTTGGATTCTTTTTCCATAACGATCTGCGTTGTTAATATTAACTTATTTTAAACGACTTGCAGTCAAGGCCTTGAAGGTGAGTTTCCACGACTCGAAAACGTTCGGCAAAGAGTGAGTAGGAATATTATTCATTCACAATTAAAACTGACTGCAAGTCGTTAAATCAAATCAAAATCATTTCCCAGTCAACACAATTTATACTTGAAATAATCATTGTACATTCCTAATTTAGCTCTACTGCAGTATTAACAACATAATCATATTCCTACTGAAAAAAGCAACTAAAGAAAAAGAAAGTAATAAAACTAAAAAACAGAAAGAAAACCCTCTAATTAAATATTTTAAAATAAAACGTAGAAAACTCAAGAGAATGTTTCGTTTACCAGCCATTGGAAAACATTTTTGACGGATTCAATAAATAATTTTGCACCTTCTAATATAATATACAAAAATATATACAATAAATTAGTTATTTTTTCTAGCGCCTATATAATAACAAAATTGCAGGTTCAGTGAAAGTTTTACTTCTCAGCTCTTCTAAAACTCTTATTATTCTAACTCTTCTAAAACTCGAAAAACTCATAATGCAAAGAAAGCATCTAGCTATATAAACTTTATTTGGAAAACTAATCTTTTTTATTACTTAGAGAATAAAAAGTTTATAAATCAAGCAATGTTATTGTAGTACGGTACCTCGTTACATCGTGTTGTGGGACCAGGTGACTATAGGTACTAGTTTTCAGAGACGTTTACCTATTTAAACATAATTAATCAAGGATCTGTTTAAAGTGACTCATTGCACGTTTAAACAGATTAAAAATGATCAATTCATGCATATCGTATTTTAACTTATCAGTTTCTATGTATCTTTTTATATTTTCTAAATTTTCTTTTGTTGAAAGCTCAGCTATTAGCAATATTTAATACTTCTCGCCCCATCTAACTCACTACATCACCAATAGGTTATATAGATTTACCATTGTCGTTCCAATTCTTCTACTTTATTTACTGTTCTTTGTGAACAAAAGTACGGTAATTGGGCAGTTAGGTTAAATAGATTTCTGGAAACATCTCCAACTATTAAGATTTGTTTATTTGAACTAAATTTTATTTTATTCCCTGTGGATTGTACTCTTGTTTCATTTTTTATATTTAAAAATCCAAGCTACCAGACTTACGAAAGTATAATTACTGGACTGACAAGAATTCCATTAATATTCTGTCATTGTAACAGAATTATTGTTATATAAACTTAATAAAACAACTTTTGAATGGAAATTAACTCACGTTATGGCGTGACGGCCGTTTCGCTCTGTTGTCTAGAGCATCGTCAGACGACCCACAGTACACTGACTTAAGGTATGAGTTGGAGGGTTATGTATGTTGGAATGGTGAAGGGGTGGGGGGATGAGTAGGCGGGAGGTTTGAAATTGGGATTATTTTGTCAAATAGAGTATGTGAGAAGAAGTTAAGTTGATCATATAAAATGTCAGGTTCCTGCTTTGCATGTTTGTAAATCTCATATTGTTCTAAAACATTGAGTTTCTGGCTTTTGTGAGTGAAGTGTAGTGTGTCTAAATTAGTGTCAATGTCTGTATAACTGTGGCCTGTTGAAATTATGTGTTCAGCAAAATTGGAATGTGTGTTTGGGTGTGAGATGGCTCTTGTGTGTTCTTTGAATCTAGTGGTGAATGTCCTGCCAGTTTGTCCTATATAGAACTTGTTGCAGTCATCACATTTCAATTTGTAAATTCCAGATCTGTTGTACTTGTTTTGAGATGTTGTCTGAGAATGCAGGTGTTTTTTGAGTGAATTAGTTGTTCTGTAAGCTATTTTATATTTGAGTTTCCTGAATGAAGCTGCTATTTTATGAGTTTTGTTGTTGAGGTAGGTAAGTGTGATGAATGTATGGGGGTTGTCATTCTGTTTGTTGCTGGTGTGAGTGATTGGTTTTGTTGATATTCTGTGCAGTATGTCTATTAGTGTGTGTTTGTAACCATTCTGTTGTGCTATGTATTTTATAGTATTCAATTCTATATTGTAATCTTCTTGTGACATAGGAATGTTTGTTAGTCGGTGGAGCATGTGATTGAAAGCGGTATGTTTATGTTGGGTTGGGTGATTTGATGTGTTATGTATTACTGTATCAGTTGTTGTGGGTTTCCTGTAAATTCTAAATGTTTTGAATGCATGTTCCTGGTTTGTTATAGTGATGTCCAAGAAGTTGATACTATTATTGTGTTCAAGTTCTAAGGTGAATTTTAAATTGGGATGGATTTTATTGAGATTGGTGTGGAATATTTCAGTTTGTCTTTTATTGCCTTTGTATAGAATTAGAATGTCATCAGCATATCGGTGCCAGCTAATGATTTTGTCTGTATTATGTAGGATATGTTTTTGTTCTATATTGTGGACAAAGATTTCAGCTAGGATGCAAGAAATTGGGGAACCCATAGGAAGGCCATGAGGTTGTGAGTAGAATTTATTATTGTAAGTGAAGTAATTTTGTGAGGTAACTAGTGTTGTGAGGTCTAAAATTTCTTGGAGCTGTTCAGGTGGTGTGTTGTTTTGGATGAGCATTTGTTTAAGGTGAAGAAGTGTTTCATGTATGGGTACATTGGTGTAAAGATTTGTAATGTCAAGAGAAGATAGTGTGGAATTGTGTGGTATATGGATTTTTTGTAGTTTGTCTATCAGGTCTATGTTATTTTTTACTGTTGTGTGCTGATGGAATGTTATGTTCTGTCTTATTGTTTTATCTAGAAGTTTTGTGTGTGATTTATGAGAGGTCTGATGGGAATATCTGCTTTGTGAATTTTTGGTAAGGCATTTAGTTTTGGTGCTGATGGATTTATGTGTTTGAGGTGCTTTTTGTGGCTGTGAGGAATGATGTGTACAGTACGATTGATGGCATCTTTTCCCGCCTACTCATCCCCCCACCCCTTCACCATTCCAACATACATAACCCTCCAACTCATACCTTAAGTCAGTGTACTGTGTGGGTCGTCTGACGATGCTCTAGACAACAGAGCGAAACGGCCGTCACGCCATAACGTGAGTTAACTTCCATTCAAAAGTTGTTTTATTAAGTTTATATTACATATTAGTGGAAACAAGATGGATCTTCAACATCAGAATTATTGTTGTATTAATGAAAAAATTATGTAATCCTCCAGAGACAAATGCTTCTAAAGCACTGCATTTCATTTTATTATTAATTTAGATATTAGATAGTTCTTCAAGTATTTCTTCATGGGAAACATCACAGAAAAGTACATAATTTGAGAATATAAAATTTGAGCAGGTGGATTTAAAAGGATTGCTATTGTGGTTCAACTGCAACGGTCTCTCTCTCTCTTTTAATGTATCAAAAACGAAATATTTGCTCTTCACTTTTCGTACCTCGTGGCAGTTACATTTACCACTGAAATTTCATAATATATGCCTGACCAGATAAACTGTGATTGTGGTATTGTAATGCAGTCTGGTTCTATGAAATAGCTTGGCGTCAAGCTAGATGAGAGGCTCACTTGGTCTAAAGACATTGTTAATTTGAAAACATATATATATTGATCCTTCTTAGAAAGTTGTATTTCCTTAGAAAAATACTTCCTCAAGCGGTTTTATAAGGCAATTATATTTTGCTCTAGTGGATTCCAAGATAAACACTATAGTAAAAAATTGTTGGGGCTCCACTTATAAAATCCATTTTAAGCCATTACCGTTGTCACTTTGCAAATGGTATGTGAATGTAGCATCCAAAATACTTTTTTACTACTATACTCCTATTTGCAAACGAATTACAAATTGTGCTTATTTTTGTACAGGAATTTTATGATTATTATTGAATTAAATAGAAAAATTCTAGACTTGTGTTGTGCTTTCTAAGAACCTCTTTCAATTCCAAAGGTCATATTATTTTTTATAATATATTTTAAGAAGTGTTATACCGTATATGATTACAATAATTATAATAAATTAGGAAACAACAAAAATTACTATTAATACAAAGGGGATAAAAAAGTAAGTTGATCTTAGTTGTTGAGTCACATTTATTCTGGGACAACACTCAACTACGGAGATCAACACTCACAATATCGGTTTTTATCTTCTTAAATTAATAATTATTTCTAATTTGCAATGATAGTCTGCATAGTCCACCCTTTGGACCCTGAGAAAGTCACCCACAGCAGGAAACTGCTTAAGGGCGATACATACTGTCAGTATTTAAAGTTTTTCCAATTCACTAGCAAAAAATGTTTAAAAAAAACTAGGTACTGGTACTCAGAAGTCACTACTCAAAGTATTTACCAGTACTTCCTTGAAATTTATTGATTTAATTTGTTTCAATAACTAAATACCTGTCTGCGCCTATTATGAATTGTATGGGGATTGTTTCAATTTCAGTAAACTACCAGTACCTATATGTGCCTATGAAAAGGCTAAGGTGAATTGGTAATAAGAATTAGGCACGAAATCAATTTAGGTTTTCTGGATACTGTATAAAGCTCCATTCACATCTATAGACATCGACAGACAGGTAACGTGCCTGACACAGACAGAAATTGTATTCTTCAATGTAATATGCATGAGCGTATTCACATCCACCAACAATTGACCGCACTGACACGGAACAGTAATGGCTATGCAAATTACATTGAAGAATACAAGAATAAAATAGATGTGTAGGCTACCTTATTAGGCTATATAATATGCTGAATATTCAAGTTATTGAATAAAATCTTTTCGACTTGCTGAGATTGAAATCAGCAAAACATGGTGATCTTCCACCGAAAGTGAATTTCCTGAAAAAGTGACTAAAAGAGAAATATGCCTAATCATGAAGCTAATGAGATTCTAGTCTTCTATTGGTGAACTTGATATGTATCTTGAAACTAAATAATGTATATTGTCCTAGAGGCATAATTCCGCTGAATGTAGCAGAGGTGTATTCCATATGGGAAACTTTCATTAGGCGAGCTACTAAAACAAAACACCTTGAGACCCACTCAAAGTTTGATAAAAATATTGAGTCAACGTACATTCTCCCCATATAATGTACAATGTACATTGAAGCTCTTATACACATCAATGAAGGCGCTTTTATATGAATTGGCCCAGTTTAATTATTGAAAAGTGAATGAAATGAACTTTTTATAGTAAATTCAACGACTTGCAATCAATTTCAATTGTGAATAAATAATATTTCTACTCACTTTTTGGCCAAACGTTTTCGAGTCATGGAAACTGATATGCAAAGGCCTTTCAATATGACTCCATGACTCAAAAACGTTTGGCCAAAAAGAGAGTGGAAATCTTATTTATTCACAATTAAAATTGACAGCAAGTCATTGAATTTACTTTAAAAAGTTAATTTCATTCACTCTTCTGCAAGTCGTTGAATTTTCTATAAAAAGTTAATATAAACAACGCAGATCGTTATGGAACAAGGAATCCAAGAATGAAATAACTAGTTAAACATTATGGCGGTTACCGTACTACTTCTAGTAGCATTTAGCATGAAAGTACATGAATCTAAAGACAGTTCATTTCAATTCCAAAAGACAATTTGTTGAACTACTCTGTTGTTGAATGAACCCAAACCCTACTAACGTGTACATATACGAATAGAAAATATAAACAGGCCAGCATAAGACTGGTAAAGAGTGAATGCTGTGAACGTTCTGTAACAATATCTATGATTGAATCCTATATTACTGGTCACTACTATGTTTAAGGTTGTTGAATAATATGACTTACTTTATATAGCACGCATTTATTGAATACATCATACAAAGATACCATCCACACTTGAGCAGGCTGCCAACATAGCACTGTTCTCCCCCAACATTGACCTTACATTAATATCAACATAGTTAACAATACTAGCCATTAAGTTAACAGTTGACATGACAAATTAACAAAACACATGCATACCGTTTTATACTGACAAAAATCTAAAAACAAATCCATTTTGTGGATTAATAGACAATATATCAACTTTTACAATTCAATTAATCTATATTGACCAATAAGACTAATTACAAAATCGAGATTTAAGAGACAGACAATTTAGAAATTTGACACATTATAAACTTGACATTTTACTTTTATTTTACCCATTTGACAAGTTTATTTGATTGTACATTTTGACTTGAAGATTAAATGAGACTTGACATAGATCTTGATACATATTATATTTTTAATTATGACACCCCTGACAAATTCATACATAATTTGAATCAGAATAGTTTACCTATTCTTCTTTCTAATCACCCTTTCAGACTTTCGTACTTCACTCTGTCTCATCATTATTCACATTATTTGACCTTCCACCTCTTCCACTTTCTTCATAGACTACATTCGGTCTTTTTATAGCTAAGGCATTGCTCAGCATAGCATTTGAATAAAACTCACTTTGTTGATTAACATGAACTTTACCACTTTATTACTTGCTAATCTGACTAAATAGACAAAATCACTGTCTTCTTCCACCACCCTACCTAACTCAAATTTGACACCATTAATATTCATTCATAATTATGTATTATCTTGCTGTGCAGAACTGACCTTTTTTGAGAGACTCGCGGTGGACGCGTTTCGAACTATGTCATTCTTCTTCGGCGCTTGGTTACAGACTGAGTTTACAGACCGAGTCTGTAACCAAGCGCCGAAGAAGAATGACACAGTTCGAAACGCGTCCGCCACGACTCTCTCAAAAAAAGTCAGTTCTGCACAGCAAGATAATACATATGAATAGTCCTACTGCAGTTCACGAAAAATGGATATCCACAACAATAACCATTAATATTATTTCTCCTATTTGGGTTTATTCACACGATTTGATTTCTCTGATAACATTTGACAGTTTTGAAAGGTTCTTTGACTCTGACTTTCATCCAAATCATCTGGAAAGAAACCTTTTTTCAAATTTGACAGAGGCAGTTTTAGTTCAAAATTCAATAAAACCGACATAGGTGATTTCCCTGAAACAGAAGAAGGAGTACTTCTGTATGCAAATAAACAATCTAATAACAAATCATTTGTGCTCATATTTTCATTTCTCTTCCTCATCTCTAGATTAAATTTTGAATGTTAGTATACACTTTGCTCAGCCAGACGGATTGACGGAGGTGAATACGGCGTAGAAAAAAATCTATTAAATCCCTTTTCTTTGATTAAAATATTACATTTCATGTGAACTGAATGGTCCATTGTCACTTAGAATGGTTTTTGGAAACGAAAATATAGAAAACAGTTCTGGTAATTTAGACCTGAAATCATTCATCTTTCAAGGGAACAACACTCTATCTATTTGGAATGGGAATCACAAACTACTAGGTACTTAATATGAAAATAAAAAAATCGATGTGTACTCTTTCCCAAGGAAAACGAGCAGATGGCCAAGGATTACGGTATTTATTATTTGACTTGCTACTAGTGGACTGACAAATATCACAAGACATAATTTTTACGATAAATATCGTTATCTAGACTTGGCCACCAGATATAAGATCTCGCATATAATTTAGAACACACAACACCCGCGTGATCTCGATGAAGCCATTACAGGATTTTTTTATTTTCACCAATTCTTGTTTTCAAAGGTAGGTGATCACTACAAATGGTAAAATTTCTTCCCCATATGTAACGTTTTCACACCAAAACGTATTGCAAGAGCTTCCTTAACTAACTGAGAATAATTTGACTTAAAATAGCACCAACTCCTAAAGAACTTGAATCCACTGACAAAACTAATTCTTTACTTGGATCATAGTAAGTAATGATGCTTCCGATAAAGCCGTTTTATACTTTGAAAACGCTTCCGATGACCAAACTCAGGGTTCATCGTTTCTTATAAGCTTATGAAATGGTTCTAATATGTCAGGACTCATAATGTACAAAATTTCTGTAATAATTGAACATGGATACAAAAGCGTTCAATTAATTGTGTTAAATTTTCTGGTTGAGGCATTGACAAAATTTTTTCAATCTTTGTAGATGATGGAATTCCACCTCTAGCTGACAATTCAAACCCAAGAAATACTAAAGATTTAACAAAAAATTCCGACTTTTGTACATTTAACTTGACAATGTATTCTTCTAATCGACTCATGACTATTCAATTTTTTTACATGACATTACATTTTTTACATGTCTCTACCTCCGACTCAAATATCATCTAAATATGGAGAAACATGATTTATTCCAACTAGAATAGATTCTATTACTGACTGAAAAAACGCACAAGCAGATGACAGACCAAAAAACACGTACAATTATATCTAAGTTATACAATCCTTTTATATAATATAAACTTAAAAAACACTTGAGTGGAAATTAACTCATGTTATAGTGACGGCCGTTTCGCCATAACGTTAGTTCATTTCCACTTAAGTGTTTTCTAAGTTTATATTACATATAGTGGAAACAAGATGGATCTTCAACATCATAATCCTTTCATATTCATTACCTACTAATAAATTTTTACTAGATTCATGAACTTCCAATTGCAAATTATTAACTGGCATAGAGTGTTGATCTACCGCTAAATATTTGTTCAAATCACCTTGAAATCAGCACACATTCTAATTTTACCTTTGGGTTTGGGCACAAGTACCATGAGACTGGCCCAATCAGATTACTTTACTTATAATATACTTCTTTTCTCTAATCAATCTAATTCATTACTGACCTCATCCCGCAATGCACAGGACAAAGTATAAGCTTTATGGAAAATAGGCTGAATGTCATCTTCTTTTAAATTCAGATGAACTAAAATATTTGTTAGTCTACAAGTTTTTTTTTTTATCATTTTGTGAAAATACTCTGAGTTATGACAAAATGAATATAAGTTATATACTCATTTTTTGAAATTGTCAGACAAGAGTTATCACTAATTTGAGTTGACTTTGGCAAAATAGTGTTGGCCCATTTTGGTGAGACAACTGATAACCGATCTCTACCTAGAATAGCTTTACATGATACATTACTAATTATAACTGCTGACAGTCTTGCGTAAAAATGACTAATTAACTATGACTTCGCACTTAACAAGAACATTGAGCAAGGTATTATTCACACCTCTTATCACAATAAAATATTGCACCAGCTGAGACATTAGCTGCAGCTTAGTAGCTATAATTATCAGAGCTCAAAATCGATACTGAACTACCTGTATCAACAAGGAATTTAATAGGCTGACCATTGATCATTAAATTTACCAATAATGAACCAGAATTTGGAATTGAATTTTCTGTGACACTGACACAATCTTCACTTGACACTGCTGATATACACTGTGACGGCTGAGACACGACACAATTCACAACTTGACTTGGACCTTGACTATGGGTAGGTGATTGTGAGCAATAACGATCGCCTGATGTTGAATGATAGTGCCTGCATGATGATGATTTGCCGTCTTATGATGATGAGCGATACTGATTGCCTGATGTTGAATGATTGCCTATGTGGAGGATGACTTCATTTGTTTATATGCTCCAGGATAACTTGACTTAACTTCAAAGTTTGGTTATGGCTTGCCTGACTGAAACTTAGTCGACTGGAGCCGACAAACTTAGTTTGACTTTAAGCTGGCATACACAGAATGCTGCAGATTTACACAGAAATGCCTTTTTTGCAAACCATCATCCATACTGTTAATATGAGAAACAAGATGTTCAAATCAAAATTCTTGACATCAGGGTCGAACATGGGCGGTTTAGACATGACGACGAAATACTGACAGTATTAAAAGTAACAAGAAAAAAACTTCATACTAAGTAAGTAACAAGTAAGTAAGTATACGTTACTGGACACGACAGTACACAACAATATCGAAAGTCACTGTAGCCGGTGCCTTCAAGGAATGTTCCTCAAAGGCAACGCTGTAGCCTACTCCAAGCGACACGTTCACATCACCACAGCTCCCGACCACGAATAATTTTCAGTATTTTCATAATCCACGCTGCCAGATACTATGGTTAAGGTTGTTGAATAAAATGACTTAATATAGCACGCATTTATTGAATACATCACAGACTGACACTGACTTAGAAGCAAGAACCTTCAAGATGACTCCATCCAAGCATCAACATTCGTCCGACACAAGCAGGCTGCCAACATAGTAGACATCAGAGATTTCTAAAATAATAATCGACGATAATAATAGACTACTATTAACTACAGAAATCATTTATTGATTGTAGTTGAGTAAGATAATATTGATAAAGTTGAAATGTGCAAATATAGTGCCATTAAAACTCAATAAAACGTTTCATCAAGCACTGATTTAAAATATATTATCATTAATCACATACAATTAACAGAAAATAGAGTAATACAGATCACTTATTCGTACAAACCCAATGTATACAATATAAGTTTAAACAATTTACTTGCAAACAGGTCTATTGGTGGTAGCAGCAGACGACACTTCGAAATCTACCTAGATCATATGACGTCACAATATCATTTTCGGTCTTTTCGTTTTTCGGTCTAGTGGCCTACACCCTAATTATACTACTAGATGCGTAACTCTAACGCAGTGGCTACAGTCACGGCAGCCGGGTCTCCATTGGGTAGCCGGCAGATAGATGACTCATTTACTTTGAACATTTGCGCCTGCACCAAATCTCCTTCTCTTTCTCAACCGATGGGTGTATACTCACTCCCGTAAAGCCAACCTCGGGAAAGTGGTTTCCTAACTTTATTGTGCCTAACCTGTTTCCCGATAAACATATAAATACTGAAATTAGTTTGCATTTGCACTGTGTTCGGAGGCGGTAGTATTTTGGAAATGTTATATTCACTTGACTTATATTGTCTTATGGTTTGGAGCTCCTCATATGTTTGCAAATTATTAATTTTTCAAATAAAAATAGAAATTTTTTATAAATTTTAATTTTCTTTATGAATTTTTCAAATAAAAATATAAATTTTTTAAATTTAAATTTTCTTAATTATAAATTTTTTAAATAAAAATATAAATTTTTTATAAATTTAAATTTTCTTGTGAGAATATTGCGACCCCCAAAAATGTCAGTTTATTGCTTCTTAGGGTGTGTAGATGTCACAAAAAAATTGTTGGAAAATTCGAATTAGTCCAGTGCGCTGTTGAGAACAAAGTTTTAGCAATTGAAAAATACAATAATGTGAATTACGAGTTATCTATCATTCACTAACAGACTGTTAGACATAAATTTTTAGTACGGTAAAACATAAAAGCCTTGAAAAGAAGACGCTATTCTCTCTTAGGGGTTTCAAATGTTGAATTTAAAAGAAAACAAAAAGAGTGTTCAATATGGTTCTTTTCCAATGATGCATGAGGCTTCATAGAAATAATGATCTCTAGATTCTAGGAAAGCGCGAATGAATGTAATAAGCGGTATACTGTGATAATCAGAAAGTATATATTATTGCACTGGCATTAAATCTGCCATTCTAATATACGTAGTATTCAGATACCGGTACTCTACGTCAATATATTAATTTATCCCACTCTAATATAATTATGCTATATTTATGCAAGCTACGCTGGGGTACTGAGCCGTAACCATCGTACAGAGCACTGACATTATAAATAGCAGCGCATGCGCAAATGTTCAAAGCCAGTGATGTCCCAATCTGCCGGCTACCCAATGGAGACCCGGCTGCCGTGACTGTAGCCACAGCGTAACTCTAACCTTCAAGCATTGAACATTTCTAATCTGTGCTTCAAGCATTGATATATACTAAGTAATATTATATCAATGGCTTCAAGGCTATGGCATAGTGAAGCCACTTGCCACTTTTTTCTGGCGGGAAAAGGCCAAATCGGAAAAAGTTCAAATTTAACACAAGCTCTCATGGGAAAAGTCAATTTTCATTTAGAGATTTCTCGCTACTCCCTTGATGGATTTCAGTAATTCTTTATTTAAAAAATAGCTCATGATTTTGTCATATAGTAGTAATCATTTGACATTGCAGATTGTTTCTGGCTCAAGCCAACTTCAAACTCAGAGTAGTGCATAAGCAGTATCATAAGTATGTGATTGCAGGAAAAATATACATTAATTTATTTCTCAGCATATTATTATGTACTTCGATGGGCTGAATCCAAATCTGAACTCTGTCATCTCAAAAAACGCTCGCTCCACGAGAAATTGCCAAGAAAGCGGCCAAAATGCCATAAGCTAATTTTCTCAATTTCTGATGAAGAAAAAATTCTAGAGCAATATTATTTGTGAATCACAGACTTCCCTGGATTCGAATATATGAATTTAATTCTAAGAAAATTTGGTATTACAAGATATTTTCAATAAAGCAAACATCAAAGTCCAGCTTTTTAACATTTTGAATAGAATAACAATAATAGGCTCTCTTGTGGAGCATAGATACTGAATTAGTTTATCAAAACATAATAAACTTGATTCAGCAGTAGGCCTCCAGTCATGTCTGAGGTAGCATTACAACAATGCGAAATTGCCATCACATGAATATGTAAATGTTAAACTCTTTAGTGAAGAATTTTTAAATATCATTAACATTTAAATATCAAGTGAAAAAAAATATCAAGTGAAATATCACTACCATTGGACTCCCATTCTATTTATTGAAGTATTTATTACAGGTACATCACAGGATATTCTTGCAAATATAATTGATGTTTTATAAATGTGTATTCCACTATTGTCCACTATTATTGATTTATATAATTGATGATCTCATCAATTCATCTCTTTGATTTTGTTTTTTATATTATATTTATTACAGGTTCATCACAAGTAATTCTTGTTGCTTTTATAATTATGTTTCATAAATATATCATTACATATTCCTTTGATGGTCTTTTCAATTAATGTAATTGAACTTGTTTTGAATATTCTATTCATTGCAGGTAAAGCTGGCTGTAATTATAATTTCTGTTGTTTCAATGTGTTATTATCTATTATTAGTTATATCAATGATGATCTCATCAAGTTATGTTCTTGTACTTGCTCTGTATATCTTTTCTATCACGGGTACATCACAGGTATAATAAATGTTTATACATGTGTAATTACTTATTGGCAATCATTTTTCATATCATTAGGTCTTATCAATTCATGTTCTTGAATGTGCTTTATGCATTACATCCATTATATTACAGGTACATCATGAGTAATTCTTGTTGAAATTAAAATTGATGTGCCATAGAAGTGTCATAACCTACTGTCTATTATCATTTATATCTTCAACAATCTCATCAATTCATGCTCTTGAACATGTTTCATGCAATTTATTAATTATATCACAGGTACATTTTGTAATTAGATATTTTTACAAATAATAAGCTCTTCTTGATTGGTAATCAAATCTCATCTTACTATATTAATATCATTATACAGAGTGTTTCAGAACTCTCTACCAATACTTCTAGGCAGTGTTTCTGGACCACTAACAAAAGTAAATATTGTGATAAAAATTTTCTGAAATCCCCAGTTACTCACACAGCCGCCATTATGTTTTTTTCACTCATTATTTTTTTGACAGATGACAGTTTCCGCGTCGTTTGTTTTGGATCGCACGTCTCAGTTTGTTGAGCATTTTGCAGTACACGTTAACTGTAAAATATTGTTGTCCCACATTTCATAAAAAGCCACCAAAAGAATCGTACCACAGAACACACTTCACAGCTGGCGGGATCAACGATTTTCACGGACATTCTTGTTTGCTTTCACGGACAAGCAGACGACTTCTGAATCAAAACAAATGCTGCTGTAGTTTCGCAATGAGTCAGTAGATGGTGCTGCAGGAGTAAAGCTGTGCTTTGAAGTGCCAATATTGAAATATAAGCAAACGGCCCTTACTTTTTGAATATGCCTCATATCAAATTCTCAACTATCTATCACATTATTTGAAATGAGATATTTCCACAAATGACTTCTACTTAATGAACATAAATAATTATTGAAAATGGACTTTTCTTGTGAATTCAACTCTTATTCATTATTGTGTGATGGCCATTTCGCATTGTTGGATTACTTTTTCAGGCGCGTCTGGAGGCCTACTCAGTGTCTGATTCACCGGTGAAGTTTATTTTCAATAATTATTATTTATGTTTAAACATCAAGTGAAAAAGCAACATGGAACTACAACATCAAATTATAATATAATTGGTTAGACATATTTCATCGCTTACCCGGTGGTTCGGAACCCACAAAAAATGTAGATCCAAGGTGTTTCCAATAACTTGGCTCAAGCGGAGACGTGGAACTACCCGTAATGGTCCCCCCAAAGCCATGCACTCATTATATTTATTTTTATGCTATATTTTCACAACTTTATACTTTCTTATTCCAATATATTTTTGTTTATTTGTATATATATATTTAATAATGTTATGTGTTGAATTAGGTAGAGATAAGCTACGAACTCCTTGGCCCTCTTTGTAAAAGAAACCGATTAGATTGGCCAGCAAAACAGACTTTTCTCTGCTGTAGAAATCACTTCCCAGTGTTTCGGAACCCACCTAAAACTGTAGGTCCAACATGTTTTACATAACGTGGCTCAAACAGTGAGGTGAACTACCCGTAAGAGTCTCCCCACCAATAAAAGCCATACGCATTCAATTTTGTTTTATGTCTTTTCTGTATAATATTTTGTTAAATATCTTCAAAATGACTGTAGTTACCATCTTCAATCTTATTCTATAAGAGTTTCAGCCAATCTTACTTAAAACTTGACCAAATTACAAGTGAAATAAAGACAGTCACTACAAATTTCTGAGAAAAATGGATGGGGCTTGTTGCTAACGCCTTCTTTAATTCTGTAACGAAGCGTTTCTGAACCTATGTTTATATGAACTTCTTTTATTATTTTGATAAGTACAACAAACATTGGTAACTCTATGTGAAACTCTCTGTATAGATAAATGTAAATGTGTTATATCAATAATTATAGGCTTCTTGCTATGTGAAACTCTCTGTATACATGAATTTAAATGTATTATATCAATAATTATATAGGCTTCTAGCTTCTGCCATCTTTAAATCTGTAATGAAGCGGACCTTGATCTATTCATGAACTTTTTTAATTGTCTGGTGAGTCTACTACATGCATTGGTAAACTATGTGGAACACCCTGTATAAATCAATATAAAGTATTAAATCAATAGTTTTTAAGAACCCGACAGGGCCTTATTGAAATCGTGCCGCTGTCCGTCCGTCCGCGGAGAAGAAGGAGGAGGAAGAGGAGGAGTAGAAGGAGAATGATGAGGAGAAGGAGGAACAGGAGGAGGGGGAGGAGGAGGAGGAGAAGTAGGAGAAAAAGGAGGAGGATGAGGAGAAAATGGATGGAGGAAGAAGAGAAGGCCGTGAAAGAGAAGAATAGGGAGGTGGTGGAGGAGGTGGGGGCGCAGGAGTAGGAGGAGATTTATATATATATTATTTATAGTGTATATATTTACAAAACTAAATTTATAAATGTATTATTTCATGTTCCAGATATCTCAATTCAATTGAATCAGGCAGCCTGCTAGTAGCATTAAGTAGACTATTTATCTAGATGTGTCTTTCTTAACCTATACTCACTACTATAGCGTACTCCCTTCAGTCAGATTACATTGATATAAGCTGGTGACACGCATAAACTTTCCTAACAATTCATTGATAAAAACTTTCATAGGAACAAAGTCAGTTTATGAATGAAAGCATCAAATGTCTTCGCCTTCGCGTGTGAACACACTACACATGTAGTCAGACTCTAAATATATTTATATATATATATATAATTTCTCTATATAGGAAAGTAAAGGTAGCCGTAGTTTCTCAGCTCCATTAAAACTTGTGCATAACACAGCCGCTGGCAAAACTAAGCTTTTACTTGTGTTGAACTAAATTCCCTGTGTGCTTAGTCCACTGATTTCCTCCGGGTGATGCTCTCTCCCCCCCCCCCTAGAGGTTCCCCCCCACCAATACACTGCTCCAGCTTGTAATCTCTGAGGAGGTTAGGTTAGGTAGAGGCCCACGCAATTGTTGCTACTCAATGCCAAAAGCAATTCTAAATCCTCGATATCAATCGTTTCTCAACACAGACGAATATATCTATGTTCGCTATTTAGTACCATTGCTCTATATCTATATACTGGTATTACAGCCTATTCATCTGTGGTTGCAAATCTCAGATGGCTGCACCCCTGTTGGCCACTCTGGCAAACATCCAGCATTCAATTCACGATTTATTGAACTTTCTGTTGTGTTGATTTTGATCAAACAATAAACGGTTATTGTTATTTCTCTTCTATTCATACTGATTGATAATTTTTAAGAAAAGTAGCGCCACATTGAAAACTGAATTCTGAATGCATCTACTACATGCATGTACAGTACGGTAATGTAATAGGATTGCGATGATTATTCCTTAAAGCCAATAATTGAAGATGAAGCTCATGATAGAATTATAATTATAATTTGTTATCAGTTCTCTTCAACCAATTGATAGTAACTAGCTCAGACAATATTCTCTAGTGAAATTTTAGCGTTTATTAGAGAGTTTGAGTTTTGAACTACGTTAACGTAACGCTAATTCTAATCTGACGACTCCATGCTGCCGCTTGCTCTTAATGCAAGATGCTGTAGAGAAAGCTGAGAGATAGTGTGATCAGATTGGTATTAGAGTTAGCGATAACGTATGCTGAAACTCTCCACTATTTTGTGATGTTATCCATGACGAAATACTTGATGAATAATCTAATATCAAAACCGGCACTGTAATTCTATTTAAATTATGAGTTTTACTCACTTACACTGGAGGCCTACTCACTTATATAAGTGAGTAATAATCATAATTTAAATTGAAATACAGCTAGTTTTGATATTATTGGAGAATTTCAATCAAAGTCAATAAACACTATTTTTATTCTTACTTGTAAGTAGGTTCTTGTATGGAAACGATTGAGCACTAGTTTTCTATTTCCAGTTTGTTACAGATCGTGTAATAGACTTTAGTTACATTCAACAAATTACAATTTACAAGTGAATAATCGATAAGATTTTGCAACACTCCAACTACAAATATACTCTGTGATGTTTTCCATGACGAAATACTTAATGAACAATCTAATATTAAAACTGACACTGTATTTCACTTTTAAATAATGTTTTACTCACATATATTGGAGATGCTTGAGGAATGCATTTCACTTCTGAAAAGAAGCTTCGTCAGCCTGCCGCCAGGGGTCATGCTTTGTTTAGGTTAGGATGAGCAGCCATTATGTAGTTAAAAATTGCGTTTGATTTGAATTGTATTTGGTCATTGAGAATGTTGGTTCTATCTTGCTTATGGTGTTTGAATATTTCATATTGCTCCAGTGTATTTAGTTTGTGGCTTTTTTGGAATGTGTGTAGAATTTCTAATTCAAATATACTGACTGATAAAATAAATTAGTATTACTAAATTTTTTTTCCATAAGAAATTACTAATTTATATTAACGTTCCAGGTGAATTTAACGACTTGCAGGCAATTTTTAATTAAGAGAAAGTAATATTTTACTCACTCTCTAGAGAGTAAGTAAAGGCCTAGGGAGTGAGTAAAATATTACTTACTCTTAATTGAAAATTGACTGCAAGTCGTTAAATTCACCTGAAAAGTTAATATAAATTAGTAATTTCTTATGGAACATACTGCTGGAGTCTTATACAAAATTTTGAGGGGAGAAACTCTGGACCCCTTATTTATATAAGAGAAACAGTAATTTTAAAAAAGGTACCAACTTCTCTCTTTATAATGTGGTGTCATCATAATAAAAATTATAGAGCTTGTCCATTGAAACTAGATTAGTGTATTGAAAAATGTATAATTTATCAAAGCACTCACATTGATTATTTTTCAAAAATGGAATGTTGTAGTGGATTATGGGTGAAGGGACTAAGTCAAAGTTTGTGTCTTGAGGAAAAGGTATCCCAGCAAGGTAGGCCCTTCTTGAAAAATGTCATTATTAATGATAATATGAAGTAAATAGTTATAATAAGGAATGACTTAAATTCAATAGTAAGGTACGATATAACTAGTTGTTTTTTTTATAGATTACGTCTTGGAGACTCCAGTTAAGGAGTATAAGACAAGTCAGATCAACAATATTATACACTAGATACAATAATTACTTTAATTAGTTGAGGTGAGGCTTGATTTTGATGTGAAAGGAAATCTTTTACACTATAAAAAGCTTTATCAACTAAATATTTCTTCAATTGTGTTTTAAATATTTCTATATTTTCAAGACTCTTCAAAAACTGCGGTAGCTTGTTAAAGAATTTCCTACCAATATAACTAGGTTTTTGTTTGAATAAACTACTATTGTGACTCACCAAGTGATAATCTCCTAGGCTTCTTGTATTATAATCATGTACATCAAGATTTTGGTTAATATCATTCGTTTTTACATATAGAGTAGCTTCATACACATATAAGCAGGGTACAGTTAGGAGACCAAGTCTCTTGAACAACGGCCTACATGAATCTAATCTATTTACTCTTTCTATACACCTAACCGCTTTCTTTTGGATCTTAAACACCCTATCAAGATTTTGTTTTGATGAATTACCCCATACTAAGATAGCATACCTAATATGTGACAGCAAGATCCCATGGTAAGCTGTAAAAAGTAACTTTTTGTTATGTGAACAGTAGACCCCACATCCAAGCATAAGGGTGCTTGCACTACTTAGGAACACACCCGATGCACTCAATTATATTCAACTACAGAATCATCAGACCTAACCATTGATTTAATTTGCCTAGTCTATTATTATTTCATGTCTTTTTTCCACTCTGTATCAAAATATTTAGTTGATAAAGCTTTTTACAGTGTACAAGAGTTCCTTTCACATCAAAATTAAGCCTCACCTCAACTAATTGATATAGTAATTATGGTATCTAGTGTATAATTGTTGATCTGACTTGTCTTATAAATATCGGCAACTCAACTATAAAAGAGAAAATAAAAAAAAATAAATAAAAATACTCCTTAACTGGAGTCTCCAAGACGTGATCTACAAAAAAAAAAAAAGCTGTGTTTTTGTTTTGCCAACAGCTGATCGCTCAAATCAAATTTTACATGTTTTATTAATTAATCTAAAGAACAATATCAATTAAATTTGTATTACAGTATTATCATTTACTTATAGTAATTAATTTTTATTATACTTGATTGAAATATTAGAAATGATTTGCTTTTTCAAATAAATATAATATTCTTATAAAAAATGATAACTTAATACATATTATGAAGGCTCAACCAGATGAATAAGAGGGCCCGAGGGCTATCTTGAAATCTGATTCCAACTGCATAATATGATGGAAAAGCTAATCTTAAAAATTATAATCTACTAATTTCGAATTCCTCAAAGTGCTGTATATAAATTATGTTCTATAAGAGTTGTTTCAAAGCCAACTTAAAAATACGAAACAAATTATCCTATAAAAGAAGGCCGGAGTCCTTTTCCTTCCAAATGTCCTTTAAATTCAAGCAAGTTTGGAAAACCCTCACACATAAATTGCGGGGCATTTCTTAAAGGAAGGTTCATGTAAGATTTCATAGAATTTGGTAAATGCGTTCAACCGTAAATGCGTTACAAACAGACAGACAGACAAATACAAAACGGTCGACTTGAAACGAAGACTTTTATGGTTGGTCAATAAATCTTGAGAATATGTACACTACTAACTAACCCCCTCCCACCGGTAACCAGTAGCTGGTGGACACCCCCACCCCTGCTCATCTATTGTAGTTTTTCTTCTGTTTTCCCCATCCTACAATGGTAAGCACATTTCCAGAGCAGGGAAAAATGTAGAATGGAAAAGTCACGATGATTGAAGACATCATCTTATTCAAGAAAGAGATGCTGAAAGACCAATGGACCAAATAGATGAAGAAAAGATTTGTTCAGTTGAGAGCCAGCTTGAGTTTGGGTAAGCGGCACAATGGACGAGCCTTCTCGAATCTCGATTCGATGCTGCTCGACTCAAATCGAAATAAGGACTTATTTTCAGCGAGTGAGTGTGTGTGTGCGTGAATGAGTGACTAAAGGGAAAGGAAAAAGCTGCCAGTGAATAAATCTGAAATGCGATTGGGTGGGAGTGATGTCTGAAGGTTAACCTCATCTTATCCTTTGACCTCACGCAGCCTGAGTACGTGACGCAAGGTGACATTTTGTAAACCACAGAAATGTATTGGACTGCACTAATAGAAGGAGATAGAGGGTGATGCTAAGTGACATGAGTGTGTAATAGTTTCTTGAGTGCAGCAAAGATACTTTCAGCACGAGTTACACATTAAATCTTTCCTACAGTTGGCACACCTGGAGTGCGACAAAGTTAAATGAGTGCAGCAAAGTCAGCTGAAGTGCGGTAAAGGCAGCTGGAGCGCGGCAAAGGCAGCTGGAGTGCGGCAAAGTTAGCTGGAGTGCGGCAAAGTCAGCTGGAGTGCGGCAAAGTTAGCTGGAGTGCGGCAAAGGCAGCTGGAGTGCGGCAAAGGCAGCTGGAGTGCGGCAAAGGCAGTTGGAGTGCGGCAAAGTCAGCTGGAATGCAGCAAAGTAAAATAGTAGGAATCAGCTGTTTTGTGTACGATAATGAGTGCATAAATAGCAGCTTTGTTGTGTAGCTATAGGACATGACAACATTATTGCCTACCCAATCACCAATCTCACACATTAAAATTATGGTAATTCATTTTTTAAACTAATTTTTAACCTCTTATAATTATTTTATAATGTAAAGACTTTTCTTTCAATAGTTATAAAGGTTTTATTGGGAAATGGAATGTAATATCAATTGCTGAAATAGATGGGAATTTATGCCAGGGAAGTGAAGCCGCAAGTCGTAGCAGATACCTGTTTAGTCAGATAAAGATAAGCTACAAAGGTTCTGGGCCCTCTTTGTAAGGGTGGCCGATTGGATTGGCCAGCAAAAATACTCTGTTGTCTGATGTATAATCACTTCCCTGTATAAAGATGTAGGCACACTTTCATCGTACAGTATCTAAAATTTACTGCACTTGTTTTTTGAGAATAATAAATATTTCAATTTAAATCCAACTCATTACCCACTCACAGGTTTCAAACGTATCACACTTCATCCTCCATAAAAGTCATTGCAAAACTTCCAGAAATAAATCAAACTCTCCATTTCTAATGTTAAAAAAACAACATTCTGAGATTCTATATTTGAATAGAAATCAGCAAGTGGAACGACAAAATAAATTACAATCAATGTGTACGGTACGGTACGGTATTTTGATCATCTCAATTGTTTAAATAAATATTTCAAATTGGATTATCCAATTATAGAGTGCAGCAACATGCAAACCTCTAACCAATCGTGAGCACAGGTTGATAAATCTCTTGATATTGATTTAGACGAAAATTGACACTATTGAGCGAAAAGTTGTATAATATTGTTGAAATTAATCTGGCTTTGCAGAGGGAATGCTGGTGTACCTGTTCCCATCTACTGGTGAATTTTTGTGGGACAGCATGAGCACAGCGAGGATGATTTAATTACTTATCCGTGCAATATTTGAGCACGTAGCTTTGGTGAAGGATTTTTTTTGAAAATGAGAAAGAGAAAAAAGAGAGAAAGAGAAACAGTGAGAGACAGAGAGAGGGTGTGAGTGAGATAGACAAAATGGATGCTGAAAGCCTTCCACGTCGTCATAACTCACTCTCAGATTTTTCGAATAAAAAACGGATTAAACAAAGTCATGAAATGAATTTTCAGCAGTTTCAAATCCCATTGGAATTTCATTCCAATATTTTGGCCGGTTGTTGAGTGCTTTATTTATTTACTTTCTCTCTCTATCCCTCTCTCTTTATCTTTTATACCATTCCCCTTTCTCTGTGTGTTACTCTCTCTTTTTCTCTCAGAGTTACTGAGCCCAATTACCGTACAGTTATAATACCGTACAACTGTGATAGCGTAGAGATGTAATACCGTAGAGATACAATACCGTACAGTTGCAATTCAGTACAATTGAGATTTGTAACGCATATTACAGTTTTTTGAATACTTCAGCGGTTAAGCAATAAACTCAACAATAGTTGACAATTTCTCTATGAACTCTAAAGGAAATAACTCTTTTAAACGGCATTTAAAAAAAATTCAAGACATGAATATATCCATATTATGAATAATAAGACTTGAAGTTGTCACAAGCATATTTATTGAAAACCGTGAGATACTAGTTTCGGTTATTACACCATATCAATTTCAAACTAAAACAAAATCTTCTAAAATGTTCAGTTGGCTGCCTTTGCCAATCAAATGCAAAAATTCAACATCTTCTGTCAGTGTGAAGTTAGCAGGACATTTGTTAGAAGGTCACTGAAAAACAAAAGTTCTATTAGCAGACACAATAGTTCTACAGTTCCTGATAGTTTATAACAATAGTTCCAAGAAAATAAGAAAAATAATTGAGTTTGAAATAATGCGCTGCTAACTTCTACACTGGAAACATAATTTTGTCAGCAGAACACGTAATATCACTCTAATCAACGAAACGGGGAGAGTTCTGGGTAGATTTTGACCTGAAGAATAATATGACACAGAGTTCCAGTCGATCGGGCCTCTAGAAAAATATTTATGAATTTTTGAATTTTTATGACACTAGAAAAGCTATTTTTGTCAGCAGGACATATGATTTAGTTAGTAAATATTGAAAAAATCACATTTTCATTTCAAGCTCAACAAGAAGATTACAGAACTGCAGAGTTCCAATTGATATGTATTGTTTAAAAAAAATTATGACTAATAAAAGAAAAAATTAGTAAACTCAGCAGGCAATGTAATATACACTATTATTGAGAAAACATGACAGTTCTGGGTAGTTCTTAACCCATATTTTCATTTGACACTGAGTTCTAGTCGATCGGGTCACTAGAAATGATTTTATGAATTTTTGAATTTTTATGACATTAGAAAAGCTATTTTTGTCAGCAGGACATATGATTTAGTGAGAAAAGATTGAAAAAATCACATTTTCATTTCAAGCTCAACTAGAAGATTACAGAACTGCAGAGTTCCGATTGATATGTATTGTTTAAAAAAAATTATGACTAATAAATGAAAAAATTAGTAAACTTAGCAGGCAATGTAATATACACTATTATTGAAAAAACATGACAGTTCTGGGTAGTTCTTAACCCATATTTTCATTTGACACTGAGTTCTAGTCGATCGGGTCACTGGAAAATAATTTATGAATTTTTGAATCTTTATGACATTAGAAAAGCTATTTTTGTCAGCAGGACATATGATTTAGTGAGAAAAGATTGAAAAAATCACATTTTCATTTCAAGCTCAACAAGAAGATTACAGAACTGCAGAGTTCCAATTGATATGTATTGTTTAAAAAAAATTATGACTAATAAATGAAAAAATTAGTAAACTTAGCAGGCAATGTAATATACACTATTATTGAGAAAACATGACAGTTCTGGGTAGTTCTTAACCCATATTTTCATTTGACAGTGAGTTCTAGTCGATTGGGTCACTAGAAAATTTTTTTTGAATTTTTATGACATTAGAAAAGCTATTTTTGTCAGCAGGACATATGATTTAGTGAGTAAAGATTGAAAATATCACATTTTCATATCAATCTCAACAAGAAGATTACAGAACTGCAGAGTTCCGATTGATATGTATTGTTTAAAAAAAATTATGACTAATAAAAGAAAAAATTAGTAAACTTAGCAGGCAATGTAATATACACTATTATTGGAAAAACATGACAGTTCTGGGTAGATCTTAACCCATATTTTCATTTGACACTGGAAAATAATTTATGAATTTTTGAATTTTTAAGACATTAGAAATGCTTTTTTTGTCAGCAGGACATATGATTTAGTGAGAAAAGATTGAAAAAATCACATTTTCATTTCAATCTCAACAAGAAGATTACAGAACTGCAGAGTTCCGATTGATATGTATTGTTTAAAAAAAATTATGACTAATAAAAGAGAAGATTAGTAAACTTAGCAGGTAATGTAATATACACTTTTTTTGGAACCTGGACAAAAATCTCAAGTAATAAGCCTCAACATATTATAAGTTTTTTTTTTAATAAATTATGGTGTTATTATAATGGTTTGGTGGTGAGGCAACAAGTGACTTGATTCAGGGGGCCCGGAATGAAAATATATTCTTTTCAAGAAATGGACTGTTCCCAGACTGAAATATATATATGTTTTCAAAAGAAATAAAACTGAAACACTGAAGGAAGAAAGAAATAATTAATAGGGTAAATATTGTCTGTCTAATGTTTATTGTTTACCCAGCAATTAGCAGATAACTTTAGTGATGGAATTCAGAAGCAGGATGTTGTGACTTCAGGAATGGTTACATACCGAGGAGAAAACACTCTTCAAACAAACTTATCTAGACTGTTATAAATCATGACGGCTATGTCTCCACTGTGCAAATATCAGAGGAAATTAATATTATTTTCCCATGCAATTCCTCAATGTATATTAGCATTTATAGGAAGTTATTAGTAGTGAGGGGTTGTGTAGAAAACTAAGTCAATATTTTTCAGTATTATTATTTTCAGTATTAGTATCAATATTTTTCCAAGTCAATATTTACAGACTGTTTATTTAGAATCGTCCAGTTTGATGCATGTAGGCCTACACGTGTCCGGTAAATTGGCCTTGAGTAAACCGTATGGATAAATTCCTTTGGGGGGTCATTTTATTCCCAGTTCAATAGTTTAGCTATGACACTGTGGCGTAGCCCATGCCACCCCCCCCCCCACCGTAATTTCAGAAATAAAAAATTCTCAAATAACTAATAGATAAGGACTTATTAAAGCCGAAGGGTTCTATCTGTTTTGTAGTATTATAACCAAAAGAATACAGGAACCCTGATTGTGTAATAGAGTATAGCTACAGTTATAGTCAGATTAATATATTTTTCAAATATTTCCTCAATATTTACTCATATAGAAACTTGTAGACTCTCTATTTAGGTTTATATGATGCTCATTTCCATGAGTACAGTTGAATTTGCCCTCATAGTTCAATTTGTGGTCTGTAACTCAAGCTTGTTTAAGACATTTTCTATAAATTCTACTCGTATTATACTCAATGTTTTGCTAAAGTTTCACATGTACAAGTGAAGTTTTTTCTTTTTTTCGTATTATTAATGTGGAAGTGATGTTTCACTTGTATGATTAATGCTTTTTGTCTATGGCCCATGTAAATTTTCCTCATACTTTGTGAATAGTTGGACTTGTATTTTTATTGTTTAATTTTTAGGCTACAACTTAGGCTATATTTCAATTATTCTCCACCATTGTTATCAAGCTAATATGATGCTCATTTCCATGAGTACAGTTGAATTTGCCCTTATAGTTCAATTTGTGGGCTGTAACTCAGGCTTGTAACTCAGGCTGAACTCGAATGACTTCAAAAATTAACTGTGAAGGGCTCCAAATGATAAAATTGCCCGCATGGTAAACATACCCGACTGCCGGTTATGTTTGAAATTAGACTATTTGTTCAGAATTCAAATGAAGACATCGATGAATGCTCCTTTTTGCTTGATAAGTATTGGGCCGGTCCTCGCAAAACTTGGATGGGACCACCGCTTTATGAAGCACTTTCATTAAAAAACATTATTAACATCAGTTCAATAGTATTTGAGTAATTGATGTACAACCATATGAAACATGTCAAATTGAGAACCTTTATCTTCTAGAAGTCGGTTAAGAAGTTGTTTAGATACCATTATACAGTGGAACCTTGATAAATCGAATCTCAAGGGAAACGGCAAAAATTCGATTTATCAAGGTCCATCTTAAAATACTTCGATTTATAGAGGTTCAAAACACTTACCTTTTCAGATTCATAAATACTGTACTGTACAGTAAAACCTATAGAGACTGTATAATCAGTCTGTATAATGATTATACATTATAGATGTATTATTAATCAATAATGTATATACAGTATTATAATGTATTATTATTACTATTAATCTTTTTATTACTACTGTATTAGCATTTTGGGTGCAATGTAGATGCATTGTGAGAGCGCTGTACATTAGAAGTGGTGGCGGGTGGGGAGGAAGGATGTTTACTTTTGGCAGTGTTGACATAAAGATAAAATCAGTTACTGTATTCGTGCCACAGAATCTTATCCAATAAGCATGCAACTTCGATTTACTAAGGTTCTCTTATTACAACTTCGATTTATAAAGGTCCTAAAACTGCAAAACTTCGAATAATAAAGGGTTTTCTGCCGAACCTTCGAATTATAGAGGTTAGTATTAAAGCTCAATAGATCCAAAAACTTCGATTTATCAAGGTAATATCCATGAAATCTTCGATTTATAAAGGTAAAATAACATGGTGGTAGGATAGCAAGTTCTAGGGGAATTGGAAAAATTCGATTTATCAAGGATTTCGATTTATTGAGGTTCGATTTCAAGGTTCCACTGTAGTAGGACGTTAGTGCCCTGGGGGTTAAGCCAATATATTCCACCTCATTCATTGTAGGATAGACTGATTCAGCCTCATTATAAAGTCTAGAACGTTGTTGGTGAGAAGTAAATAATTTTTTACGGCTAATTATAGTTTTGATTGAAAAAATAAAATAAACATGTTTAAAAATGACCATTGTTGTACGATTTTTTACCAATATATGAAAATATATTCCTATTTTCCTCTTAAATCTAATGCAATAAAAATGGCTCTACTATGGTACTTCTTCCACTGTTTGTTCTAAGTAAGGATTTATGAGTCACGAATTTATGATTTTTTTTCTGATGTCTGTGATATAGATATCAAAAAATGACAAAACGGGTCCTCTCCGTTATAATGTTTTTCATGACAAGGAATTTTTTCTCAAGTATTTCTTCATTTCTAAAGTTTTTAAATGGTTTTTTGAAGAGGTAAGTTCCACAAACTAGTTGTTATTCAGTCCACTCAAAATAGGCTTGTCAACAAACTTTTCTGTTATATCCTCAGTAAGAGAGCCACTGAAAACACATTTTAAATCAAACTAAACAATTTTATATGTAGCCAGAATTTCATGAGCTCAGGTAATTTTCCAGGTTTCCCAATATCACAGTCATACAAGAAATGTATAGGAAACCGTTATTTTAGACAATAAAATTCCCTAAAACATGATAGCAGTGGCATCTTTCAATCAGGCATTAATTTTGACTTATTGTAATAAAAAATTTCAAAAATTATGAAAAACTGGAGATTTTAACCTCATGAATGATTATAACTTAGGATCTATTCATGTTACAAAATGTCCTTGGTGCTAAGTTTTGGGGATTCGTATTATCCATGAGAAAGGTATTTTGTATATTTCTTGTCCGACGCATGGTATGGCTGTAATATCGGAAAAACATGGAAAATTACCATCAAATCCCACAAAACCTTTGCTACATATAAAATTATTCAGTTTGATTAAAAATGTTTTTTCCTACAACTGCTCGTAAAGTAGTTCTTTACGTACTGAAAACTAATTGTAAAATGCCTCTTTACTGCTCAGCAAGCGGTAAAGTACTTTACGCTCGCCAGCTGTTTTCTTTACGCTTCTGTTTTGATTTTGATGTCTTCTCATTGGTGGATCGCGGAATCCGTGAATTCACATAACCTCAAAATGGCGCACGCTAACCAAATCCGCGCACGGTCTGTGATGTTACAAACTACAAGTTTTTATTGTGTTGGAATCCAGAACTGCAGTTTCAGGAAAAATATTGTATGCAATTCGCGCGTGAAGCTTCTTTATCGCTCTCGCAAAATTACTGCGCTCCGCTATGCGTCGCGCAGTAAATGTTTTGGCTCGAGCGATAAAGTCGCGCTTCACGCTCTTAATACATAAATAACTATTTCAGCTGTTCTCTTGCTAAGGATATGAAAGAAAAAGTGGCGCCTACAATCTACAATGTGCGATAAGTTTTGCAATTTGTTTTTCGGTTGTTTACGAGTTAACTATTGTAACGGTTGTAACTATTTATAATGAGAAAAAAATCATTTTACAAATATAGTATAACGGAAGCCTATACCCCTCTTTCAAGTAGAATTCCAAATTATCGGTCAAATGTGACATTTTACATATGAATTATCCCGTGAAAAATAAACTAAGGTTTATTTTTGTGTTAACAGTTTTAATTTAATTTTGTAGATTATAAGTTTTGTGGAAGATGACTACAACATCTTGGGGGGGGGGGGAGGGGGGAATGTATCCCGATATCCCCCCTGGCTACGTCCCTGCGATTGATCCCGATTGATGCAATTGAACAATGTGTATCTTTGATGTTTCAGATTATTGACGTTCTACAAAAAGTTTTAAAGTACATCCGAATGCTCAGATGATTTTTTGTGTAATATTATAATTTTTCAATAAATTAATGTTATTGCATATAAAAGTTTCTGTGGATAAAAGTGTCTCAAACAATATGTATTCGTAAAGCAACAATATGATGTATAGCTTTAGATCTTTAGATAAGGAAAGCCGGAATGTCAACATGCACCAGATAAGAGTGCAATAATCTTGTATTCCTGGGGTGGTGGATGACTCTTCGCTCTATTGTCTCTTCTCTCTTAGCACTCTCACTTCTCACACGCACACAGACAAACCTTACTCACACAAATGTCAGTGAAATAGTACTCTTTTTTTTAGTTTGAAAATAGTTCGTTCGTAACTTGACAGATTCGCTGGAAAACATTCTCGCTACAGCCGAACCTATGACAGTTGATAGCTGATTTCATGGACGACTCAACTTTCATCAGAAGTATGAGTTGATAACTTCTGGATAAAACAATTGAAATATGTCTTCAATTTTACAATAATTGGAGTTTAGAAATTGGAATTATTTGCAATTGTTCTTTTTAATTATTCAAAAAATTTAACGGACAATTCAAATCTCAGAACCTTATGAATCTCAAACAAGATATCACTGTATTTATATAACATAGGCTATTTTGGTAAAAAACTGTAATAAAGCACTTAGAATGCTCAACATAATCATGTTGGATATCAAAACATCTTTATTTTGATGGTTATAGTGTGTATTTAGTATGATCAGTGTATTATCATTATTTAAAAAACAATGCATTCTTTCTCATTTTTATTACCAAGCGAAATATTAAATACAAGAATTCTACCGAATTCTAAAATAAACAATCAAGGACCCTTCCACCATCCACAATATTCGATAAGACTCCATTAAATAATAATCAAACAAATAGAACATTCTACAAAGAAACAAGTAAACACCATAAAAGTGTCAAAATCAGAGTAATTTCAATGAATACAGATACTATAGATATAGATATACAGATATAGTATCTGTATTCATTGGTAATTTATTGCTAAGAAGTAAACATTTACATAGCAGATAACACCGAGGACCACTGTTCCTAATCTTTCTTTTCATATATCAACAACATTTTCGTTTGTCTTTTTCTTTTCGCCATTCAATTAGCATTCTTTCAGATTTAGTACTCATGAATATATGTCTAGTCAACTAATTAAATTATGCTTCCGTACTTAATTTATGTTGTATTATGTTCAGGAAAAAATAATTTAAACTGAAACGGATATGTGAATAGTTATTAGAGATAGTTATCATTCTTTTCTGTAAAAACACAACAAGGAACTAAAAATCAAGAAACAACATGCTAATAACTGGAAATAGCATTACTGTATGTAAAACACAGGATTTTTATATCAAACAGAAACAAGGCAATAAAAAATAAGTTCTGCGTAAGCTTAAAAAAATACACAAATAATGTGATTTTTCATCATAAGAATATTGGAATAGGGTAATTAACAATAACTACAATTTTCACTACAATATTATGTCCTACTAACAAAAATTGCTTTTCTATTGTCAGCAATATTGAAAAATTCATAATTTTTTTTCTAGTGGCCCAATCGACTAGAACTCAGTGTCAAATGAAAATATGGGTTAAGAACTACCCAGAACTGTCATGTTTTTTCAATAATAGAGTATATTACATTGCCTGCTGAGTTTACTAATTTTTTCTTTTATTAGTCATAATTTTTTTTAAACAATACATATCAATCGGAACTCTGCAGTTCTGTAATCTTCTTGTTGAGCTTGAAATGAAAATGTTATTTTTTCAATCTTTACTCACTAAATCATATGTCCTGCTGACAAAAATAGCTTTTCTAATGTCATAAAAATTCAAAGATTCATAAATTTTTTTCTAGTGACCCGATCGACTTGAACTCAGTGTCAAATGAAAATATGGGTTAAGAACTACCCAGAACTGTCATGTTTTTTCAATAATAGTGTATATTACATTGCCTGCTGAGTTTACTAATTTTTTCTTTTATTAGTCATAATTTTTTTTAAACAATACATATCAATCGGAACTCTGCAGTTCTGTAATCTTCTTGTTGAGCTTGAAATGAAAATGTTATTTTTTCAATCTTTACTCACTAAATCATATGTCCTGCTGACAAAAATAGCTGTTCTAATGTCATAAAAATTAAAAAATTCATAAATTTTTTTCTAGTGACCCGATCGACTAGAACTCAGTGTCAAATGAAAATATGGGTTAAGAACTACCCAGAACTGTCATGTTTTTTCAATAATAGTGTATATTACATTGCCTGCTGAGATTACTAATTTTTTCTTTTATTAGTCATAATTTTTTTTAAACAATACATATCAATTGGAACTCTGCAGTTCTGTAATCTTCTTGTTGAGCTTGAAATGAAAATGTTATTTTTTCAATCTTTACTCACTAAATCATATGTCCTGCTGACAAAAATAGCTTTTCTAATGTCATAAAAATTCAAAGATTCATAAATTTTTTTCTAGTGACCCGATCGACTTGAACTCAGTGTCAAATGAAAATATGGGTTAAGAACTACCCAGAACTGTCATGTTTTTTCAATAATAGTGTATATTACATTGCCTGCTGAGTTTACTAATTTTTTCTTTTATTAGTCATAATTTTTTTTAAACAATACATATCAATCGGAACTCTGCAGTTCAGTAATCTTCTTGTTGAGCTTGAAATGAAAATGTTATTTTTTCAATCTTTACTCACTAAATCATATGTCCTGCTGACAAAAATAGCTTTTCTAATGTCATAAAAATTCAAAGATTCATAAATTTTTTTCTAGTGACCCGATCGACTTGAACTCAGTGTCAAATGAAAATATGGGTTAAGAACTACCCAGAACTGTCATGTTTTTTCAATAATAGTGTATATTACATTGCCTGCTGAGTTTACTAATTTTTTCTTTTATTAGTCATAATTTTTTTTAAACAATACATATCAATCGGAACTCTGCAGTTCTGTAATCTTCTTGTTGAGCTTGAAATGAAAATGTGATTTTTTCAATCTTTACTCACTAAATCATATGTCCTGCTGACAAAAATAGCTGTTCTAATGTCATAAAAATTAAAAAATTCATAAATTTTTTTCTAGTGACCCGATCGACTAGAACTCAGTGTCAAATGAAAATATGGGTTAAGAACTACCCAGAACTGTCATGTTTTTTCAATAATAGTGTATATTACATTGCCTGCTGAGATTACTAATTTTTTCTTTTATTAGTCATAATTTTTTTTAAACAATACATATCAATTGGAACTCTGCAGTTCTGTAATCTTCTTGTTGAGCTTGAAATGAAAATGTTATTTTTTCAATCTTTACTCACTAAATCATATGTCCTGCTGACAAAAATAGCTTTTCTAATGTCATAAAAATTCAAAGATTCATAAATTTTTTTCTAGTGACCCGATCGACTTGAACTCAGTGTCAAATGAAAATATGGGTTAAGAACTACCCAGAACTGTCATGTTTTTTCAATAATAGTGTATATTACATTGCCTGCTGAGTTTACTAATTTTTTCTTTTATTAGTCATAATTTTTTTTAAACAATACATATCAATCGGAACTCTGCAGTTCAGTAATCTTCTTGTTGAGCTTGAAATGAAAATGTTATTTTTTCAATCTTTACTCACTAAATCATATGTCCTGCTGACAAAAATAGCTTTTCTAATGTCATAAAAATTCAAAGATTCATAAATTTTTTTCTAGTGACCCGATCGACTTGAACTCAGTGTCAAATGAAAATATGGGTTAAGAACTACCCAGAACTGTCATGTTTTTTCAATAATAGTGTATATTACATTGCCTGCTGAGTTTACTAATTTTTTCTTTTATTAGTCATAATTTTTTTTAAACAATACATATCAATCGGAACTCTGCAGTTCTGTAATCTTCTTGTTGAGCTTGAAATGAAAATGTTATTTTTTCAATCTTTACTCACTAAATCATATGTCCTGCTGACAAAAATAGCTGTTCTAATGTCATAAAAATTAAAAAATTCATAAATTTTTTTCTAGTGACCCGATCGACTAGAACTCAGGGTCAAATGAAAATATGGGTTAAGAACTACCCAGAACTGTCATGTTTTTTCAATAATAGTGAATATTACATTGCCTGCTGAGTTTACTAATTTTTTATTTTATTAGTCATAATTTTTTTTAAACAATACATATCAATTGGAACTCTGCAGTTCTGTAATCTTCTTGTTGAGCTTGAAATGAAAATGTGATTTTTTCAATCTTTTCTCACTAAATCATATGTCCTGCTGACAAAAAAAGCAATTCTAATGTCTTAAAAATTCATAAATTATTTTCCAGTGACCCGATCGACTAGAACTCAGTGTCAAATGAAAATATGGGTTAAGATCTACCCAGAACTGTCATGTTTTTTCAATAATAGAGTATATTACATTGCCTGCTGAGTTTACTAATTTTTTCTTTTATTAGTCATAATTTTTTTTAAACAATACATATCAATCGGAACTCTGCAGTTCTGTAATCTTCTTGTTGAGCTTGAAATGAAAATGTTATTTTTTCAATCTTTACTCACTAAATCATATGTCCTGCTGACAAAAATAGCTTTTCTAATGTCATAAAAATTCAAAGATTCATAAATTTTTTTCTAGTGACCCGATCGACTTGAACTCAGTGTCAAATGAAAATATGGGTTAAGAACTACCCAGAACTGTCATGTTTTTTCAATAATAGTGTATATTACATTGCCTGCTGAGTTTACTAATTTTTTCTTTTATTAGTCATAATTTTTTTTAAACAATACATATCAATTGGAACTCTGCAGTTCTGTAATCTTCTTGTTGAGCTTGAAATGAAAATGTTATTTTTTCAATCTTTACTCACTAAATCATATGTCCTGCTGACAAAAATAGCTGTTCTAATGTCATAAAAATTAAAAAATTCATAAATTTTTTTCTAGTGACCCGATCGACTAGAACTCAGTGTCAAATGAAAATATGGGTTAAGAACTACCCAGAACTGTCATGTTTTTTCAATAATAGTGAATATTACATTGCCTGCTGAGTTTACTAATTTTTTATTTTATTAGTCATAATTTTTTTTAAACAATACATATCAATTGGAACTCTGCAGTTCTGTAATCTTCTTGTTGAGCTTGAAATGAAAATGTGATTTTTTCAATCTTTTCTCACTAAATCATATGTCCTGCTGACAAAAAAAGCAATTCTAATGTCTTAAAAATTCATAAATTATTTTCCAGTGACCCGATCGACTAGAACTCAGTGTCAAATGAAAATATGGGTTAAGATCTACCCAGAACTGTCATGTTTTTTCAATAATAGAGTATATTACATTGCCTGCTGAGTTTACTAATTTTTTCTTTTATTAGTCATAATTTTTTTTAAACAATACATATCAATCGGAACTCTGCAGTTCTGTAATCTTCTTGTTGAGCTTGAAATGAAAATGTGATTTTTTCAATCTTTACTCACTAAATCATATGTCCTGCTGACAAAAATAGCTTTTCTAATGTCATAAAAATTCAAAGATTCATAAATTTTTTTCTAGTGACCCGATCGACTTGAACTCAGTGTCAAATGAAAATATGGGTTAAGAACTACCCAGAACTGTCATGTTTTTTCAATAATAGTGTATATTACATTGCCTGCTGAGTTTACTAATTTTTTCTTTTATTAGTCATAATTTTTTTTAAACAATACATATCAATCGGAACTCTGCAGTTCTGTAATCTTCTTGTTGAGCTTGAAATGAAAATGTTATTTTTTCAATCTTTACTCACTAAATCATATGTCCTGCTGACAAAAATAGCTGTTCTAATGTCATAAAAATTAAAAAATTCATAAATTTTTTTCTAGTGACCCGATCGACTAGAACTCAGTGTCAAATGAAAATATGGGTTAAGAACTACCCAGAACTGTCATGTTTTTTCAATAATAGTGAATATTACATTGCCTGCTGAGTTTACTAATTTTTTATTTTATTAGTCATAATTTTTTTTAAACAATACATATCAATTGGAACTCTGCAGTTCTGTAATCTTCTTGTTGAGCTTGAAATGAAAATGTGATTTTTTCAATCTTTTCTCACTAAATCATATGTCCTGCTGACAAAAAAAGCAATTCTAATGTCTTAAAAATTCATAAATTATTTTCCAGTGACCCGATCGACTAGAACTCAGTGTCAAATGAAAATATGGGTTAAGATCTACCCAGAACTGTCATGTTTTTTCAATAATAGAGTATATTACATTGCCTGCTGAGTTTACTAATTTTTTCTTTTATTAGTCATAATTTTTTTTAAACAATACATATCAATCGGAACTCTGCAGTTCTGTAATCTTCTTGTTGAGCTTGAAATGAAAATGTTATTTTTTCAATCTTTAATCACTAAATCATATGTCCTGCTGACAAAAATAGCTTTTCTAATGTCATAAAAATTCAAAGATTCATAAATTTTTTTCTAGTGACCCGATCGACTTGAACTCAGTGTCAAATGAAAATATGGGTTAAGAACTACCCAGAACTGTCATGTTTTTTCAATAATAGTGTATATTACATTGCCTGCTGAGTTTACTAATTTTTTCTTTTATTAGTCATAATTTTTTTTAAACAATACATATCAATCGGAACTCTGCAGTTCTGTAATCTTCTTGTTGAGCTTGAAATGAAAATGTTATTTTTTCAATCTTTACTCACTAAATCATATGTCCTGCTGACAAAAATAGCTGTTCTAATGTCATAAAAATTAAAAAATTCATAAATTTTTTTCTAGTGACCCGATCGACTAGAACTCAGTGTCAAATGAAAATATGGGTTAAGAACTACCCAGAACTGTCATGTTTTTTCAATAATAGTGAATATTACATTGCCTGCTGAGTTTACTAATTTTTTATTTTATTAGTCATAATTTTTTTTAAACAATACATATCAATTGGAACTCTGCAGTTCTGTAATCTTCTTGTTGAGCTTGAAATGAAAATGTGATTTTTTCAATCTTTTCTCACTAAATCATATGTCCTGCTGACAAAAAAAGCAATTCTAATGTCTTAAAAATTCAAAAATTCATAAATTATTTTCCAGTGACCCGATCGACTAGAACTCAGTGTCAAATGAAAATATGGGTTAAGATCTACCCAGAACTGTCATGTTTTTTCAATAATAGAGTATATTACATTGCCTGCTGAGTTTACTAATTTTTTCTTTTATTAGTCATAATTTTTTTTAAACAATACATATCAATCGGAACTCTGCAGTTCTGTAATCTTCTAGTTGAGCTTGAAATGAAAATGTTATTTTTTCAATCTTTACTCACTAAATCATATGTCCTGCTGACAAAAATAGCTTTTCTAATGTCATAAAAATTCAAAGATTCATAAATTTTTTTCTAGTGACCCGATCGACTTGAACTCAGTGTCAAATGAAAATATGGGTTAAGAACTACCCAGAACTGTCATGTTTTTTCAATAATAGTGTATATTACATTGCCTGCTGAGTTTACTAATTTTTTCTTTTATTAGTCATAATTTTTTTTAAACAATACATATCAATTGGAACTCTGCAGTTCTGTAATCTTCTTGTTGAGCTTGAAATGAAAATGTGATTTTTTCAATATTTACTCACTAAATCATATGTCCTGCTGACAAAAATAGCTTTTCTAGTGTCATAAAAATTCAAAAATTCATAAATATTTTTCTAGAGGCCCGATCGACTGGAACTCTGTGTCAAATTATTCTTGAGGTCAAAATCTACCCAGAACTCTCCCCGTTTTGTTGATTAGAGTGATATTACGTGTTCTGCTGACAAAATTATGTTTCCAGTGTAGAAGTTAGCAGCGCATTATTTCAAACTCAATTATTTTTCTTATTTTCTTGGAACTATTGTTATAAACTTTCAGGAACTGTAGAACTATTGTGTCTGCTAATAGAACTTTTGTTTTTCAGTGACCTTCTAACAAATGTCCTGCTAACTTCACACTGACACATCTTCTTCGGCGTTGAACTTGTGTCCATTAGTAATGAGGCGCTCTGCAAAATTTAAGTCTTTTTGGATTTTCCAATTTCTACCTCTATCTCTCAAGATAACCATATTAGTCTGCATACAGAGTTGTTTCCGGTGCTTGAGTCATCCCCAATTGAGTGTTCAATCAGGGTTCAATTTAGATTTGAATGGAACTCTTGTACATTATACAAAGCTTTATAAACTAAATAATTTTTCAATTATTGTGTTTTAAATATTTTGATATTTCCTAGACTCTTTAGAAACTTCGGTAGCTTGTTAAACAATTTCCTACCAATATAAGTAGGTTTTTGTTCAAATAAGCTACTATTGTCACTCACAAACTGGTAATCTCCTTGGCTTCTTATAATATAATCACGTACGTCAAGATTTTGGTTTATATCACTGTTTTCACATGATATCATATTATAATGTACATGAATATTTATGTATATTATAATAACTACATGAATCTAATCTATTCTTTCTTTCCATAACAGCTTACAACAAAAAGTTACTTCTTACATCTTACCATGTACTCTTCCTGTCACATATTATGTATGCTATCTTAGTATGGGGTAATTCATCAAAACAAAACCTTGATAGGGTGTTTAAGATCCAAAAGAAAGATATTAGGTGTATAGAATAAGTAAATAGATTAGATTCATGTAGGCCGTTGTTCAAGAGACTTGCTCTCGTAACTGTTCCATGCTTGTATGGGTATAAAACTACTTTATATTTATGTAAAAAAGAGTGACATAAGCCAAAATCTTGACATAATACACGAAGCCAAGGAGCTTATCACTTTGGTGAATTACTAAGGTGACCAGACGTTCCGTTTTCAATGGGACAGTCCCGTTTTTGAGAGGCATGTTCCATTGTCCCCACCATCCTTGCAGACGCGGATCCAGCAGCAGATTTTGGGGGGGGGGAAATACCTGAGTGGGGTATGGTTACCATGGGGGGGGGGGGGGGGGGGTGGTCCGGGATGTTAGAAAATGAGGTTTTTTTCAATTGAAATAAAGCCAACTTCACAAATTTCTATTGCCTGTAATAGGTAAGGGTTAGGGAGGGTTAGACTCTCGGTACAATAATAATTAGAGTAGTAATAATTTGTAATTTGGAGTAGTAGACCTCTAACGATAAATTGAAGCAATATACATGGCTATTTATTTCAAAACGGGGGTTCGGGGAACTCCCCGAGAAAATTTTTGAAAATTACCTCTCTAAAACTACATGTCAAGTGATTCTAGTCATTAATTCTTCTAACTTATCACTTCAACCCACGTTATGTGTCAAAGTAAATTTTGTCTAGTTCTTGTGTTACTGCCAATGGGAGATCCGGGACTTTACTTGAAACTTTCACTTTTCTATATTTGATCCCTCACTCCTCCTGATTGGGGTAATGTACAGTACCGTAGGCTACTTGACAATTTATTTTAAAATAATTGAGGGGTACTCCTTGGAAACTGTTTTAAATAAAACTTCTACAAAACCATATTTTTAATGATTCCAGACATCTTTGACTCTTGGCGAAAATTGTCTTACAATGGCCCCCCCTGGGGGGGGGAATATCCCCCTGATACCATCCCCCCCCATAGTTATGCTACTGATACAAGCTGTTAATGAAAAATGAAATTAAAAAGAAAATTTACATACATTATTCGCAATTGAAAAACTATTCTGTAATCAGCCAAAATGTCCCAACAATTTTTTGAGGATCCAGGATCTAGGCTCTAGAGCGATTATCTGAGTGAATGTGAAGTAGTGCTAATAAAACAAGTCTGCTTTTTCTGATATAGTAGTCCTCAGCCATGTATTGGTAAGCTGCAGAAATCAGAAAACCCTTTCAGAACTGGCATCATTTTCAGACAAAGTACTGAAGTACACAATATGTGCAATAGAAAATTAATTGTTGGTTAGGCATTGCTGTCTCATTTTCCTCGCTTGTCAACAACTTTGAAAAATCTCCTTCATTTTCTTCTACTTTTGATTTTATCCTTATTTTTTTACCCTTTTTCGTATTTTTTCATTTTCATTTCTATTCTCCAACCAATTTCTATTGTCATCTCTTTTCCACTTCTTCACTGTTTCCATTTCATTCCTTTCCATTCCTTTCCATCATTTCCATTCGTTCCTCTTTTCTTCTTTTTCTTCTTCTCTCTCTTTTCCTTCCTCTTCTCTTTCTTTTCCTTCTCCTTCTCCGTTGGGGGGGGGGGGGAATTTCCCCTTTTTCCCCCGTGGATCCGCCACTGCATCCTTGACGGGACACCCATTTGTCCCGTTTTGGCAATATTAGTTACTAATATTTTACTTAATGAATAGGTTTTTTGATTTATTGATAATTATTATTGATAATTATCAGGCTGACGAAGCTTCTATTCAGAAGTGAAATGCATTCCTCAAGCATCTCAAATATATGTGAGTAAAACATTATTTAAAAGTGAAATACAGTGTCAGTTTTAATACTAAATTATTATTGCTCTAAATAATCTAAATAATCTAATAATCTAAATAATCTAAAAGCTAAACTTAAGTTCTAATTACTATTGATTCTTAGCTCCAAAATCCTCCCTCGTTACTATGAGCGGACTTTTATTATTCTTCGGTCGTCTTCAGATGGTGAACTTCGATGACATTAAAAACTTCGGTCTCGTTTTAATATAACATGTGTGAGAATGACTGCAAATATATTTTTGCATAGAGAAAAATATAGTTTTTTCCCTTTTTTCTGATCAATTTTAAAACAAAGCCCTCCCCTCCGGTCAATACGTCCAGTTGTCCCGTTTTGCGTTTTGAGGTTTCAAGAATCTGGTCACCTTATGAATCACAATAGTAGCTTATTCGAAGAAAAACCTAGTTATATTGGTAGGAAACTCTACAACAAGCTACCACAGTTTTTAAAGAGTCTTGAATATTTTATAGAAAAATTAAAAAATCATTTGAAAAATATTCAGTTGATAATGCTTTTAATAGCGTACAAGAGTTCCTTCCAAATCAGAATTAGGTCTCACCCCAACTAATTATTGATATTGTACCTAATTATGGTAACTAGTGTATAAGGTTTTATCTAAGAGCGTATATTGTATGCATATATATAATTGTTGATCTGGCTTGTCTTATACTTCTCTTAAGGTTACACCTCATGAAAAGCTTTTTTTTTTTAGAATTCGGTGGCGGCGGGATGTCTTGCCCACCCCCCTGGATCCGCGCCTAACGGAGAGTGATAGTGCGATACACACTTGGAACTATAATAGACAATTGATATTGAGCCTAGGATGTATTTAGTAGTTGATTAACATTGTTGAGATGCTTGTAGAGGAGCGTAGGGCGAGTTACAACAGTCATGTCAAGGGAAAGGCCCTCGGAATTGGACAAATAGCTTGGAGCTGCTTTCTGATTGCGTGAAGCAAACAATTCGCCCTTTCCTTCTAATCCCAGAGGGGGTGGGGGTTGGTTTGAGATACCCCTTCACCCTTCCTCTCTAGACCTAACCCAACCATGATCGGCATATCGAACAGGCAGAGTCGGCTAAGATGGCTGACAGGTTCATGGTAGAAAATATTAGTTATCGAAATAATAAAAATTATAGAAGAGATAACGATAAAAGGGGAGGGGGTAAGTTTGAGACACCCCTTCACCCTTCCTCGCTACATCGAACAGTGTCAGCTAAGATGGCTGACATGGCCATGGTTACAAATGTTATTAGTAATCGAAATATTATTTATTATTATTATTAAATAGTATTTAGTGTAAATGTTTCATATTTATAGTGTAAATTATTAAAGAAGTGAAAAGTGAGACATAACCTTAATTTGGACAGTTTTATTCAAATTGGGATGAAAAGAAGTTTTGGACTTTATGTCTGTTTCTTTAACCTAATAAGTTGATTGTGATTGATGTAATGTAATGAATAAATATTGAAATAATAAAAATGATAGAAGACATAACTAACTTTCTTTTAATCTCCTTTAATTTCTAATTTATGGTGATTATATTTTATTTTTTACAATGGGTATGTCATTTGTGACATTTATGTTTAAATATCAAGTAAAGAAGTAATATGGAAATACTAAACGAATTGTTTTTTGAAGCCCTTCGTCCGAGACCCGTTGGTTAGGTAATGAGTTGAATGATGGTGATTGATGAGTTGGACCTACAGTTTCAGACGGGTTACGAACCACCAGAAAGTGATTTTTCAGCAGAGAACAGGTATGTTTTATGCTGGCCAATCGGTCACCCTTACAAATAGAGCCCAGGAGTTTATTTATTCACTATTCATTTATTTATTGATAAATAAATTGATTATTTGTCAAAATAGAACTTATTGTAAAGAAACACCAGGTGTTTAGCCCTAAACTAAATCAATTACTAAATTTTTTCAAGAGTCCAAACATTTGTAAGCGTATGTTATGTTCACGTTTTAAATAAATATAATTAACTTTTTATGGTAAATTCAATATTAACAACGCAGATCGTTATGTATAATGAAATTGAGGGAAGTGATAGCCGCGAGCCGTAGCAGGTATCTGTTCAATCAGATAGATAAGCTGCGTTCTCGTAGGTCCTGTTTGTAACGGTGACCGATTAGATTGGCCAGCAAAAAAGACACTGTTCTCTGCTGAAAATCACTTCCCGGTGGTTCGGAACCCACCTAAAACTGTAGGTCCAACTCATCAATCACCATCATCCAACTCATTACCCACGCACAGTTCTCAGACCCATGTGGGCTTCATCCTTAAAAAAAAAAAAATAAATAAAAAAAAAAAAAAATTTAAGACTAAAATATTACTTGAATCTTCTAGAAATATATATATATATATATAGAAATATATTGAATATTCTGGAAAACACAATTACCAAGTTCAATTCAAACGATGAATTACTTTAATTCTATATAAAATTCTCCAAGATATTTCTGAATTTTCAAATTGAATCACTGAAATTCAGACTACATTATTAGAAAACGTTGATTCAATTTCAATAGAAACCAATCACCAACGTAGGCTACCGTATCTTATCTGATTGATCAGAAACCTGACACGGCTCGCGACTATCACTTCCCTTCTATGCGGCTAGTACTTTTTAGTATTGAAAGCCTTGTATCGGTTTATGATGTTCAAATATCAAGTAATAATAATAATATCGTGTGACCTGGCTGGCTCAGGTCTGGTGTCAAGAGTTATCAGGTCGCACCTGAATAAGTTCAGGGCCTCTGACGTGACTTAACGACTGTTTTTAGGCGGCCGGGACCGACAGCTTAACGTGTCCTCCGAAACACGGAAGTGGCCCGAGGTAAAATCTGACTTGTCTTATACTCCTTAACTGGAGTCAACTGGAGTCTCCAAGACGTAATCTACAAAAAAAAAAAAAAAAAACTTTCGGTCAGAACTGGGATCGAACCCGGGACCTTTGGGCTAGCAAACCAGCACTTAATCCACTCGGCTATGGCCACTCCCAATATCAAGTGAAAAATTAATATGGAACAAAAACACCAACTTTAACTTTATTTTTTTCCAATATCAAAACTGACACTATATTTAATTTAAATATATGATTTTCACACTTTTTACTGGAGATACTGGAGGGATGCAATTCACTTCTGAAAAGAAGCTTCGTCAGCCTTCTCTTTAGAAGTGAAATGCATCCCTCCAGTATCTCCAGTAAAAGTGAATGAAAATCATATTTATAATTGAAATACAGTGCCAGTTTTGATATTAGATTGTTCATCAAGTATTGCGTCATGGAGAACATCACAGAGACTTAATTCATCAATACAGCACAGTTTTGAGCCGAAATCAAAATGCTTCAACCTGCATTTGAAGTAATTAGCCATGACAAAATTCATGGAAAACATCACAAATTATTTTTATTTGTAATGAATTTGTCTGTTTCAAAATCGAGATTTATCCATCAGTTTGAACATCTTACGTTTACTGGAAGCCCTGTGCCCTATTGACCAATACTATATTTGTTATTGAAGCCAGAGCAGTATTATAGTAAGCTGTGTGACAGAGCAGACCTGCGATTGGAGGAGCGGCCTATTGAATAGCCGGTCAATCCGGAGGGCGGCCGGATTATGCAAATTGTCTTTTAATCCGGATTACCACAGCCACCAGGGAAGGGGGAACTTGGGGGGGGGGGTATCCCGAGGGGGCAGATTCACTGGACAAGAGACTGGCGTCACCACATCGATTTTGAAGTGAACGGATATGAATTTGACAAGCAAATCTTGACAGTCGGCCACATGTAAAACAAAGATCTTGACAGAATTTTGATGTCTCTTTACTTTGGAAATTATCTGTTGAAAATGATTATTCCTTAAATGTTAGACCAATTTTCCCTATTTTTCGAATAACCCACTTTGAGGTACGTTGAATTAAATATTTCTTTATGGATGCTTCTTTCCGCTTCTTCCAGTACTCCTCCATTTTTTTTGTAGATTACGTCTTGGAGACTCCAGTTAAGGAGTATTAAGACAGATTAACAATATTATACAATCTTGAACACTAGTTACCATAATTACTATATCAATTAGTTGAGGTGAGGCTTAATTATGATATCATTCTCTCTGATGTCTCTATTCTCTCCTCTGAGAGCACTACCATTCCTAGCTTTAGGATGTTCTTGGAGTCTTCTATTTTCATCTTTCAACAAATTTCTTAAATGTACATTGTCCTTGAATGTATTCTCTGTAATATTAATACATTAAAATCGATTTGAAAACGATCCTACATAATTCGAAAACGTTCAGCCTGAAGAGAGTAGAATATTTATTCTCATGTAAAATTGACTGCAAGTCGTTGAATTTACCATGAAAAGTTAATATTAGCAACGCAGATCGTTATGGAACAAGTAATCCAGTAATCAAGTTGAACTTGTTTGATTTTGTCTTTTTGTTTTGAAAAAGTCGGATATTTGTTTAGTGAGTCTATTTTCATTCTGACTGTGACCGTAAAAACTCATTCTTACTTTTGATACTATCTGAGATCTCTTCAATATTATTATAAAGAGTTTTATTTGAAGTCAAATGCACTTCATTGTTTTTAAGTTTATTTAGTAATATTATCCTCAGAATTTTTCTTTCTTTTTCAAATTATCTAGTAATCCTGCGTTTGTTAAAGCTAATGTTTCTGCTATATAAAGTGCTTCTGGTCTTATAACGGGTTTATAATACTCAAATTTTGAGTTCTAAGACAGTGCTTTTTTATTATGTGTTCTTGGAGTAAAGAAAGGCAATTTCCATTTGTTTATACTGGATTGCATGGCTTTTTTCCTCCAGAATGCCAACTTATCCATTCACCTAGATATTTGAAGTGGTCTACTCTCTCAATTCTCTGATTATTAATTTTATCTTTTCAAGTGAATTCAACGACTTGCAGTCAATTTTTTTTCAAAATAAGTAGTATTTCACTTACTTCTGTAGGCCGAACGTTTTCGAGTGGTCAAACCCATCTTTAACAACTCGAAAACGTTCGGCCTACAGAAGTAAGTGAAATACTACTTATTTTAATAAAAGTTTGACTGCAAGACGTTGAATTCACTTGAAAAGATAATATTAACAACGCAGTTCGTCATGGAACAAGAAATCTCGAACAAGGATTATTAATTCTCGAAAGGTTTTGGTGAGTTTATTTTAATATTTTTTAGAATTTTAGTTTTTCAAAGGAGATGTTGAGCCCATATGTTGCTGCTCATTTTGCCAATTCTTTAATTTGTATTTCTACCCAATCTTTTGTATTAAGAACAATATACCGTCAGAAAATGCTAGGCAATTGCACTTGAGTCCTTTAGTTCCAATCTTACTGCCACTGTTTACACTCAGATTTTTATTCCACTCTCTGACTACTTTCTCTAATGTGCAGTTGAATAATAAAGGCGATAAAAATGACCCTTGTCTGACCCCTGTTTTGATAAGAATGGCTCAGAAATTCTCCTATAAATTTTATTTTAGAATAGGTATCTGTTTAATGTCATTTTAAAAAGATTTGTAGTTTTGTCATCCAGGCCAAACTCTTTCAATGTTGATATTAATGAGGATCTGTCAATGGAGTCACATGCTTTTTCGTTGTCGATGAATGATATTAAGTCAATTAATGATATTGAAGGGAAGTGATAGCCGCGAGCCGTAGCAGGTATCTGTTCAATCAGAGAGAAAAGCTGCGTTCTCGTAGGTCCTGTTCGTAACGGTGACCGATTAGATTGGCCAGCAAAAAAGACACTGTTCTCTGCTGTAAGATCACTTCCCGGTGGTTCGGAACCCACCTAAAACTGTAGGTCCAATTCATCAATCACCATAATCCAACTCATTACCCACGCACAGGTCTCAGACCTATGTGGGCTTCATCCTCCAAAAAAAGTATGGTTTGTTTGAAAGCTTACAATAATTGATGATGTTTTTAAGGTTAAAAATTTGTTCTGGATTGAAAAAACTCTTCTTAATATTGTTTCATTTAAAAAAAATTGATCAATATAATCTATTACAATAGGCTATATACAATCAATATATTACAATATAATTTATATCAGTTTAATTTATAGAAATAAACAAAAACAAACATTCTCATTTAAACAGCTTACAATTCATTCATTCATATAATAGTAAATTTACATTAAAAAAAAATGAATACATATTTTAAATTGTTACACTTTTTTCTAGGCCCTCACTAGAAAAACAAAAAGTTTGTGATCTTGGAGGGAGTTTGTGACTTTTCTATTGAAGTGCACTATAGCAGAATAGGAATTTGACAATACGGATATATAAACAAACGCAAAATCAATGTATAGTGAAGGAGTAGAATATGGGAAGTGATAGCCGAGTGCCGTAGCAGGTATCTGTTCAATCAGAGATAAGCTACGAAACTCCGGGGCCATCTTTGTAACGGTGACCGATTGGATTTGCCAGCAAAAAAGACTGTTCTCTGCTGTAAAAATCACTTCCTGGTGGTTCGGAGTAGGGGTTATTAGCCGATTGAGCCTACCCAATCACAAGACAGAGGGGCGTGGCCACCCCCCTTCCCCCCTCCCCCAGGTCAGACATTTTGTAAACGCCCACCCCTTCCCCCCTGCCCCAGACAGCCATTTTGTTTTTAAGGTCACATACCCCCTTCCCTATGTGCCCTCACTTTATTCCCAATAGATTAAAGGGGGACCCCCCGCAAGCACCAATGAGAGAGGACCTATCCCCCCTGACCCCACCTCTCACAGAAGGTTCCCAATAAATATAGAACATACAGCTTTATATCTATATATACATGCTTGCAATTGTATATCTATATATACCTGCTTGCAATTACTATATCTATATTTGCTCTTATCCGTAACCCCCCGCCCCCCCCGCCACCAGATTTAGCTATTAATTGCATCTGCACACTTGCCACCTCCTGCTGTGATTCTCAAAGCCCTCTCTTTCGCACGTGCAGTGTTAATATACCCCCCTGCCCCCCAGCCCCGGACAGTGCTTCAGATATTAATAACACTTCCGCCCCCCTGCTGTGAAAAAACTATTTCATAACGTTTAAAAGCAGAGCACGTGCACAAGTTTTTTTATGTGACTAATTAAGCTGTGGATTGTGCTCATTAACTTTTAACATGTTCTCTGCGGGAGTGAACCATCTACATCAACATGACAGAGATGAACATACATCTACTTTCTCTCTCAGGTCATTAACCTTTGCATGAATAATCCTGTCTGTGTGAGAGAGAGAGGCTTTCTCTCTCACTCTCTCTCAGCTCATTTGAAGGTCACAAACATGTTTTAACCTGTCTGTGTGTGAGAGAGAGGCTTTCTCTCTCACTCTCTCAGCTCATTCATTAGCCTCGGTTGAAAATTCAAATATGCTTTGCAATAATATTAAACTCATGTATAGCTATACCAATAAGTAAACTGAATGACCAAAACATGGCATTATTGAATCACGTGCACTACCTTTTGAATCTCGTGCACATGCACTCTCGATGTGAGGTGTGCAAGTGAAACTGGATCCTCCAATAGATTCATAGGCACCTGCTATTAGTAACATGGTTTCTAGGCAAACCCAACACACATAATCGCGTTTAGCATCATTAAATGTTGTTAGACACAAATAGGTGTAGAATGCTGGTGTACTTTTTCAGGTCATTAACCTTTGCATGAATGCACATGCCACGTTCTGTTGGTTTCCCCCTCATGATTAAAATTTTTTACATTTTTTATCTGCTAAATCATATAGAGCATCCCAAAGTTCGTTTGTATCTGAAATAATTTGTATGGGGGAATCGTTAGAACACCCATAGTGCAAATGTCCCTCCTCACTTATAACTATATCTAGGAGATCATATATTTCAGATAAAATAGGATAGCAAAAATTCTCAGTTTTTGTTGCAGACAAAGTTCCATCATCTGCCTCGGTTGAAAATTTAATATGCTTTGCAATAATATCAAACTCGCTTACTGAAATAGCCATCAGTAAACGGGATAGTTTTTTAAATTTTGTATAGCTGTAGCATCGCATCCTTCCTCTATGATAGTTAAACACATACTGAATGACCGGCGGTTTGTTAGTTAGAAAAAGCCTCCAAAGGAACGTCAACCTCACCGCCTTATTGGAGGTCACTCTTTTTTTATTTGGGTAAAAAGAGGTTCACACAGGGCTAGGTCACATAAACCTGTGCTATGGAGAAAAACCCATTGTAAAAATTTACATTTCTTTCAACTCTACTTGTCCGTTCTCATGTTCGCATATTAATACAAAATTTCTCTTGTTAAAATCTGTCAAGTTCTCATTATTTAATACGCTTTTAAATTTATCACATAGTAATAAATCGAAATAAGAGTCTCCCTCACTGTCGGGATCGTCGAGATTTAGTAACACTCTGCCTGTACCATAGACTATGGCGCTTTCAACGGTCAGATATGAACCGAGAGGTACTGATTCTAGAGGCAACACCTCACGTGCCAAAGCATTGAATGCACCCATGTTGAAACGTCTCATCTTTCCTAATGATTCAAGTTTCTCAATTTCACTCCTTTTATGCATTCTCCCCACCGCTGTTTGCGCAAGCGCAGTTTGTAGCTTCTTCCTCAATTTGTAATAATTTTTTAACGCAAAGCCTATGCGGCCTGTACCAGGATAAATAATGGTTAATATCGCTCAAATTTACAGTGTTTAAAAAAATTTGTTTCAACTGTCTCGCAAGTCCAATGTTTTCACGAGTAGAATTTCTAATGGCATCCTCACACAAATCAAACCACTGCAGATATTCTCGTAATTTGTTCTCTAATTCTTTATCCGCACACATCCACTTCTGAGGATCCATTATCTACAACTAATTATTTATACAGCGGGATTAATACCGAAAAATTGATAGGTTTCCTACCAACGCCCACGCTACAAATTCTCACTTTGTGTGATTCCAACTCATAACCACAGTAAACGCATACGACCTTTTTTCCATCATAGTAAAATCCTTGTCTCGCATAATTTCTTTTGCTTGTTCTACTATAAAAAGCGCAATTCCTCATACTTTTCATTCGATTATTTTCACAAGTATAATCCCCCTCCTCTCCTATCTTTGGAAGCGTGTTAGATGTTAATAGTTGCAAATAATGTTGTGCACTTATTAGAGCGCATCTCCCACCTTTTACATTTTTGTGTATATTACAAACCTCAAAACACCACGTATCTTTAAACTTTGTGAAATTCGGTTTCGCGTAATATTCCGGTATGCAACGTACATCATTATGATACTTTTTCAAAAATGCCGCTTTTTCTGTTCCCTTTGTAAAAATGCAATCATACGCGCCGAGATATCCTCTTATCAATGAATCTGTAAACTCCGTCTCCCCCTCATCCCATAATATTTTATGATAATGTTGTTCTAACCAGGTAGCCTCGCGAAACATTTTCCAGCTCAAAGTAGATTTCGGAAAAGGAGGTTTAAAGTGTAGTACCACATAATTACCAGCCCGATCAACCAGCGCGAATTCTTTTAAAATTATTTGATTATTATCTCCCTTAAACCAGTGTAGATCCGCAACGGCAAAATTCTTCTTCTTTTCTTCCATGTCGCACTGTATTCCCACTGTACGTGTTTTTCCGTCTTCACTAGCCTCAAAATCTCCAATCGCCTCTTGAAACACCGAAGAAGTCGACATGTTGCTCTCTCACACACGCCCACACGAATGATAAATTATTTTTTACATTTCACCTTTATATTTTAAACATCCCCCTACCGGCAATTTATTGTACTTCTCTAACTAATGAGGTTAAAGGCGTGTATTCCATTATTGAATCGCTTATAAGAATACAATATGCCGAAGTCGAGTTTGGTAGTTCTTTACTAAATTCCATATCTAATCTTATATCTGTGGATGATTTTCAAAGGATCAGATTGGTGTGAACAGTCAATCACAATTATTGGTGATTTTTCGCAAAACGCTTTAAAATCAATAGCGTTCCCATGCTCTGCATTTATAGAGCGGTTATAGTAACTCGGCGCGAAATCTAGATACATTCGGTACATTATCTGCTTATTCCCCAACAAATTATCATATGGATAATATTGACTGTTTAGAAATAATTTAACGTTATACAACTCGCACGAATCAAAATCAGACATTGATTTATTAATAGCATTTTTCCGAGCCGTTTGAAAGGCTAAAATTACATAGCGTGGAACATCTAAATGCGATGATGTTTTTATTGCCCACGAATGAATTCTCGATGTCGCCATGTTTGGAAATTCGTGAATCTCCCATCTTCTAAACGCAAGTTTTAAAGGACGATCAGAATCGAGTAATTTCAAAAATTTCAACCTTACGTGATCTTCCAAATGGATGTACGGAATTTTCCACTGTAGTTTATCAATTGTTAAAGAAACATTTGTTCCTGTAGCCGATTCAACGCAGTTTAGATCCGACGCACTTCTCAATAATACAAGCTCTTGTTTCAAGTTTAAAATTATTCGTTGAAAATCTTCGAAAAATGGTAACAAAAGTTTCAGCGGCACGCAAAAAATGAATTTATTACCTACAGTTTGTAACCTGATCTGGAGAATCCACCAAGCTGTTTTGATCAAATACACTCTTTAAAAGTAAACCTTTAACAGATGATGAAATTCCTGGAAGTCCAGTCTTTGACACCTGCTATTTCATATCTTATCTCACCAAAAAGAAATAACAATTAATAAATTGAACTCTGTGTGTATTGAGGGAGGCATATATAATACTAGCTGGGGTGATGCGCGTTGCCACGTTCACATAAAAATTCTCCTTGATTTTATTATTCGCAACCCCCCTCCGCTGAGGTTACATTTCAGATTAGGAAAGAAGTTAGTCCTACGGCTCTTCCACCTGATCATAGAAGCTTCCTTGTTTTCTTAATCGGCAGCTCTGAATGAGGACGTTATTATAATGATGATGTAGAAGCTATTACCAGTACTCAATAATTTTTATTAAACTGGAATAATTTGGGAAGACGTTACAATTTTAAACTGGCATATATAATACTAGCGTACAATTTTTAAACTGTCTAAAGTTGATAAACAAATTGAATACTCAAATTTCCTTATTTCGAATATTCAATTTTTATTTAACTGCAAAAACATGTGTTAAACATTTGTTACCACACGTTACGGCTGGGTTGCAGAAGCATTACAACCACCTAAGATGCAACTCGTATATGGAGAAATAACATAGCATAGTTATTAACGACTGTACAAGCTGTAGTTGCTTGTTGTCAGAGCGTGTTGATTTTAGTACCGCGATAATTGCTAGTATCATACTATTGCAACGCTAGTCGCTGTGGGTGTGAAACTTTTCAAGCCAATTGTAAAATCATGATTCATATTTCAAGTTTACAGAATACTATATTTTATCTGTCTCCAAACCAGAAAAGAATTGATATTGGTTAGGTCAGATCTTGAAATTTTTCTTAATTCAGCCGGCGATTCAAAAGGGAGAGTTACAATTCGGCTTTTAGACTGTGATACAAAAGTTGTACTTATTGTATCCCATGTGTTCAATAGAGAAGATCCTTGGTCGAAAAGTAGATTCAAACATTTTTAAGCATTTAACAATACGAATGGAAAACATGAAACTCCCTGTTCCAATATTTCAAATAGTCTTAAGCATGTATCATAAGAGAAGAATGATATAGTTCATCAATTGGACAGTGCTTACTAAAGAAACATTGGTTGGCAAGTGAAACAGAACCATGTGTTGAACATTATAATCATTCGTTTCTGCGGTGTTTGAGTTGACTCTACCTACTTAGTCATGGTGAGAGTTTTTTAAAAGGCTAGGTTAGCTACATGTTGAGAAATCAGTTAGAGAAGATGATAGTTTTCATAGCAACCTCAAAGATGATTCAAAATGAACTTTTTTAACTTTACAATTAATGTTACATGTTTGTCATGAAAAATTTCTACTGAAATGGGGCTAACTAAATACTTGGCTGTTGTAGCTGATGAAACAAGCGATTTATCAAAATAATTTCAACTGTCAATTATACATAAATATTTAATAATATGCATTTTGAAAGATTTTTTTGTCATTTTTAAATCCACCAAGATATGATGCTGCCGGTTTTTCTGCTTGCATTATTGAAAAAATGTATAAATTGCATGAATGTTGAGAGATGACTATCTGCTTTGGCAATGCTCTCCATTGAACTAGAGCTGATAATGAATGAGCATTCCTAATTTCAACCAGAAAAGGATAGACGAGTTTGGTTAGCTAAAAGCTGAGGATTGATTTTCTTTTCAAATCAGAACTATTAATTTGTAATATTATAATAATACAACAAATTGTTATGATTCGATTTTAGAATCCATTTTATATTCGAGTTCAATTCTCCAAGTCAACCATGCTAAGAAACAACCCAAATGTAGTATTTCAAGATCCAAGCTCAAAAATCATAGCGAATTTATGATCATACCCTCACAATGCTATTTCATTTACTGTGAAAGATTATGATTTTTTATTGATGTCTGCAACCTACAACCTCCAAACTAAATTTCCGCCAGCCACCACTGATTGGCAAACATTCGTTTTTAGAATGGTGATTATTGCAAAACACACAAACAGCTTGTGCATTGGAACAACATGAACAGCAGATCGAATAATTTCAAATTATTTAACATATGATTAAAAGATCCCACTACATTACCATATGTTAAATTAACGCAATTTGCAAGTGTTAAATAATAATTGTAAAGTAAATTCGTATGGCTTTTCGTGGTGGGGAGACCTTATGGGTAATAATAATTGTGAAAATTGCAAATTAATTCTCTCTCAACCATAAATTTGTACCAATGCACTAAGCCAATAGTAAATGAACTTGTGTAATTCACTGATTTATCAATACAACTCTTTATATTCGATAATGTTCGATTTCTTGATAAAGATTTATTTGCAAACGCATTGAAAATCCATACAGGCTTTTCAATATTTGTATCATTTCGTTTCTCGTGCAGATTGCACGAACTATCTTTATTTAAAAGTAATATTCTGTTAATGCAGTGATAAAAACGGTAAACAAAATCCCCCTCCGGACATAAATAGATTGAGCTCGCTAAGTGTTACACACATACTGATGAAAATAGAACGTTGTGTTGAGGGGGAGACTGTCGAGTGCGATGCATGAAATTAGCGGTACTTCCTTCTTCCTGCATATGTGCAGTAGGTAATAATGGATACAGCTGGGGCAACCTTGACCTTTGACCTTTGACCTTTGACCCCTGACCCCTGCAACCCCCCCTCCTCACCTCCCCGCTCCTAAGTCGGCTATTTTTGGCGTAGTCACTCCCCCCTCCTAAGTCGGCCATTAATGATCCCCCCCCCCCCCTCCAAGGTTATTTTGGGCAATGGGAGATGTGCAAGAGAAGGAGCGTGTGGAAGAGAAGGAGTAGGTGGTGAACGAAAAGGAGGAGGAGGATTACACTATTTATAGCATGTGCGTGGAGGAAGCAATCGTTTCCTCTCATGACCAAAAAAATATTTCTGCAATGCAACCGTTAAATTATTTAAAAAAAAAAAAATCCCCTACAGAGTTTTTGTGCTTACATCAGAATTGTCCTATACTATTTATAGCATGTGCATGGGGGAAGAACTCATCTTGAATTGATCGTAGGTGGACAAACTATTTCTGCAATGCAACCATCCAATGCAATCCCCTACAGAGTTTTTACACTATTATTTTATAGTATGCACATAGGGAGAACTCTTCATTGCAACGCTTGCACTTGGCTCTACTAGACGACAATTTACAGTGAGTATTTCCACTCATAGATTCTATACTAACCCACAACTTTTTTATCAATAAATATTACATAAGGACTTATTATTTCATATGCTAGTTAATTAAATATTATCCATGAACTTTTGGTTTTCTTTGCTTTATTTCATGTGTTTTGTTTGTGTAATTACTGTTCAATTCTAATATTGCAGTAAAGGTTTCATTACAATTCAATTTATCAATAAATTTATTGTCAACATAATATTATCCTTAGTATGAAAGTTGTTAAGATAGCACTCTGTTTAACATCATGTAATCACAGTATAAAATTGATATACTCATCATACATTTTTCTGTTTTCATCCATAAATTATTGGGTATCACTGTACGTTAGTACTAACAACTAATATTACATAACTATAACTTGATAAATCAAATTTATAATAATATTAAGTACACCTCGAAAAATTATTAACAGAAAAATCTTGTTACAGCTATCTTTTCATTGTCCTGCACCCCAACATCATCATCGTCCTGCTCTATCTGCTCAATCATCTACTATTATTCGGTGAGTTATCACACAAAAAAAAAAACTTCAATAATAATTGTTACATTTTACACCATTGATAAACTGAATTTATGCTAAGCAGAGCTTTATAAATTTCTATCTATTAAAATTGAAGTTTTTTAAAATGAGTAGCTACATTGCTGTTTGTCTATGCACAGATAAATCTAATTCCAACAATTGTTATGAATATGATGCTAAATAATTTTTACATCTGTCATGATGCTTATAAAGGTTACTAGATTTACCCCTGATATTTCTCTTATTGTTTGTAAAGAGGCTGGGAACATAAATAATTGCTACTCTCATTATATTAGAGATTGCAGATCAATTTTGTGAACATTGATTCAATTCAACATTCAATAATATTTCGTTTATGTAATGCTATAACTGGTTAAATCAAATTTATAATATTAACTACATCTCAAAAATTCGTAACAACAGAAAATTATTTTCGTTACAGCTATCTTATTCACGCAACATCATTCACAACCGCCTACACCACCATTGTTGCAGAATCAGCTGTTGTCCATTTATTGTGAGTATAGTAACCTTACGTTTTTCAACTAATTATTCTGTATCTGTACGGTTACCATCTATATTATTGCAATACTAAACACACATTTTATTAACAATATTAATTATACTTTCATCCTTATTGTCACCATTCACACAAAAAAGTCTACTAATCTGTAGGTACTTATAAAATTCTAATATCAATGACTGACTCACTGATCACGATTTCTGAAAAACTACTGCAATGATACTCTTCCAAATTTATATATGGTTGGACCCAGGCATGATCGCAATAAGGCACTGTAGGGTGTTGGATCCTTAAAACTTGAAGCTCAAAAAAAAAATGCCACATTTCTCACTGATTCATTTCTCATGACAAATTAAAAAATAACAAGAATTACCCCTTGCAGTGCAAAAGCGCCGCTTGCTTGCTTTGCTTATAAATATCGGGGACCGAGCTTTGCATGGGAGTAAAAAGCTATACAAATGAAAAAGCTGTGAGCTGAGAAATTCGAAAATAAAATTCTTGCTAATTTTGTAACTCCTTTTCACGTGCTTTAGTGGGTTATTGCTGGAATGAGACCCTGAGCAATAGATTTTATGTATCAAGAACCTCTAATATTCCAAATTTCATCAAAATCGTTTTCAAGATTCGTTGGATAAATTGATCGCATAATCCTTATATATAATTCTGTAAGCGATTTAAAAACGTCTGCTTTCTTTACATTATAACAGCTGTTCTCCAAAATGATATTTTCAAATATGTTTTGCTGCGGCGGCGTACCACATGCCCGAAAAACAATAGACAGATAATTTCTCAGGCTGTAAGCATACACCCTTTTGCTGTATCCTTTGTTTCAATGAATACAGTTTTCAACATAGTTTATTTCACGTAATGTATCAGTGATTGAACATTGATTAATGGCTTCAGCCCCTATGAGCCACTAGTATAATAGGATATGGTCGGTGTTTGGTCGTGACATGAACGATATAGTTACATCAGCTGCAACGATTATAAACATTTTTTTCATCCCTATATATAAAATCCAAATACCACTCACTCACTGATCACGGTCTCTCAAATACCATTGGGCCATACCATTCTTATAAGAAGAACAGAATTCCCTCCAATGAAGTCGAAATTGGCTACTGTTATCATTATATAACAGCAGCTTTGTAGGAAAGACAGATTTAGTTGTCAAGCTTTAAATTTTCCATATGACATTATTTTCCATTTTCGATTCAATTTAGATAAAAACTATACATTTGCAGATAAAAGGTGTACGATTTATTATTGATCGGTCGGCGGCGAATTGCAAAGAACTTAGATAAAACATTAAATTTAGCTGGTTTAACCATGTTGCAAGTAAGCCGACACCGTGTTTAACTTTCCTGTATTCTAACAAGAATACGTGTTTAATTGTTTCTTTTCATTTGGTCTAAATACTTATTTTGTAAATAAATTTAGGATTGTTTCCGTATTAGACATACATGTGAGAGAATGTTTGACCTCGTTTTACAGTATTGATTTTAAATACTAACTTTATTGTTGTTGGAGCGTGCAATCGCCCGCAGGCATACACGGTTGTAAGTGCACGCCACTGTATGTAGTTTTGTGGATGTGCTTTGTTATCTTATATTAAAAACCTTCGCTAAAAAAGCGAAAGATAACTAAATCTGGAGTCCTATTGGACCGATTTACATGGGGGGTTTGTGTTAAATGAAAGGTAATCCACTCTATATTTACCCTCTGGCCTTGAAAGTTCACTATTCCTTCATATTTTAATAATCTAAAAATGGAATTTAAAATATTTAAAAACTTTGTTTTTACTGATGATCAGCTGGATATGACAGCACATGTTAACACTGATACTGTAGTTTCGCAGATGACAGATTATTATCGGTCTGCACACGGATATCGTGTAAACAAAAACATATGATTTGTACTACATCGATTACTTTTTGTGATGTCATAAAACGTTTTCGTCGCGTTTTTGTTGTGTTTTTCGTTTTCGTCATTTTTTTTTATACGTTTTGTATGCATTTTTGCTGTGTTTTTCGTTTTTGTTGTGTTTTTTTTTATACGCTTTGGTTGCGTTTTCATCGTGTTTTTTTTGTCGTATTTTTGTTACATTTTTCGGCATGTTTTTGTTGCGGTTTTACGTTTCCGTCGTGTTTTTCTACGTTTTGGTTGCATTTTTATTGTGTTTTTTGTTTTAATTTTCGCCAATACAATTCTCATGGAAGAATAGAATTCAGTTATTATCAATTGTCAGCTGTTAAAAGCAGAGCAACCGGGAAATACAAATTAGATTTTTAACATATGATTCAAGTCTTATCGTATATCTCCTGTATTACAATCATGAAAATATGAAAGTTCATATTTTCATGATTGTAATACAGGAGATATACGATAAGACTTGAATCATATGTTAAAAATCTAATTTGTATTTCCCGGTTGCTCTGCTTTTAACAGCTGACAATTGATAATAACTGAATTCTATTCTTCCATGAGAATTGTATTGGCGAAAATTAAAACAAAAAACACAATAAAAATGCAACCAAAACGTAGAAAAACACGACGGAAACGTAAAACCGCAACAAAAACATGCCGAAAAATGTAACAAAAATACGACAAAAAAAACACGATGAAAACGCAACCAAAGCGTATAAAAAAAAACACAACAAAAACGAAAAACACAGCAAAAAGGCATACAAAACGTATAAAAAAAAATGACGAAAACGAAAAACACAACAAAAACGCGACGAAAACGTTTTATGACATCACAAAAAGTAATCGATGTAGTACAAATCATATGTTTTTGTTTACACGATATCCGTGTGCAGACCGATAATAATCTGTCATCTGCGAAACTACAGTATCAGTGTTAACATGTGCTGTCATATCCAGCTGATCATCAGTAAAAACAAAGTTTTTAAATATTTTAAATTCCATTTTTAGATTATTAAAATATGAAGGAATAGTGAACTTTCAAGGCCAGAGGGTAAATATAGAGTGGATTACCTTTCATTTAACACAAACCCCCCATGTAAATCGGTCCAATAGGACTCCAGATTTAGTTATCTTTCGCTTTTTTAGCGAAGGTTTTTAATATAAGATAACAAAGCACATCCACAAAACTACATACAGTGGCGTGCACTTACAACCGTGTATGCCTGCGGGCGATTGCACGCTCCAACAACAATAAAGTTAGTATTTAAAATCAATACTGTAAAACGAGGTCAAACATTCTCTCACATGTATGTCTAATACGGAAACAATCCTAAATTTATTTACAAAATAAGTATTTAGACCAAATGAAAAGAAACAATTAAACACGTATTCTTGTTAGAATACAGGAAAGTTAAACACGGTGTCGGCTTACTTGCAACATGGTTAAACCAGCTAAATTTAATGTTTTATCTAAGTTCTTTGCAATTCGCCGCCGACCGATCAATAATAAATCGTACACCTTTTATCTGCAAATGTATAGTTTTTATCTAAATTGAATCGAAAATGGAAAATAATGTCATATGGAAAATTTAAAGCTTGACAACTAAATCTGTCTTTCCTACAAAGCTGCTGTTATATAATGATAACAGTAGCCAATTTCGACTTCATTGGAGGGAATTCTGTTCTTCTTATAAGAATGGTATGGCCCAATGGTATTTGAGAGACCGTGATCAGTGAGTGAGTGGTATTTGGATTTTATATATAGGGATGAAAAAAATGTTTATAATCGTTGCAGCTGATGTAACTATATCGTTCATGTCACGACCAAACACCGACCATATCCTATTATACTAGTGGCTCATAGGGGCTGAAGCCATTAATCAATGTTCAATCACTGATACATTACGTGAAATAAACTATGTTGAAAACTGTATTCATTGAAACAAAGGATACAGCAAAAGGGTGTATGCTTACAGCCTGAGAAATTATCTGTCTATTGTTTTTCGGGCATGTGGTACGCCGCCGCAGCAAAACATATTTGAAAATATCATTTTGGAGAACAGCTGTTATAATGTAAAGAAAGCAGACGTTTTTAAATCGCTTACAGAATTATATATAAGGATTATGCGATCAATTTATCCAACGAATCTTGAAAACGATTTTGATGAAATTTGGAATATTAGAGGTTCTTGATACATAAAATCTATTGCTCAGGGTCTCATTCCAGCAATAACCCACTAAAGCACGTGAAAAGGAGTTACAAAATTAGCAAGAATTTTATTTTCGAATTTCTCAGCTCACAGCTTTTTCATTTGTATAGCTTTTTACTCCCATGCAAAGCTCGGTCCCCGATATTTATAAGCAAAGCAAGCAAGCGGCGCTTTTGCACTGCAAGGGGTAATTCTTGTTATTTTTTAATTTGTCATGAGAAATGAATCAGTGAGAAATGTGGCATTTTTTTTTTGAGCTTCAAGTTTTAAGGATCCAACACCCTACAGTGCCTTATTGCGATCATGCCTGGGTCCAACCATATATAAATTTGGAAGAGTATCATTGCAGTAGTTTTTCAGAAATCGTGATCAGTGAGTCAGTCATTGATATTAGAATTTTATAAGTACCTACAGATTAGTAGACTTTTTTGTGTGAATGGTGACAATAAGGATGAAAGTATAATTAATATTGTTAATAAAATGTGTGTTTAGTATTGCAATAATATAGATGGTAACCGTACAGATACAGAATAATTAGTTGAAAAACGTAAGGTTACTATACTCACAATAAATGGACAACAGCTGATTCTGCAACAATGGTGGTGTAGGCGGTTGTGAATGATGTTGCGTGAATAAGATAGCTGTAACGAAAATAATTTTCTGTTGTTACGAATTTTTGAGATGTAGTTAATATTATAAATTTGATTTAACCAGTTATAGCATTACATAAACGAAATATTATTGAATGTTGAATTGAATCAATGTTCACAAAATTGATCTGCAATCTCTAATATAATGAGAGTAGCAATTATTTATGTTCCCAGCCTCTTTACAAACAATAAGAGAAATATCAGGGGTAAATCTAGTAACCTTTATAAGCATCATGACAGATGTAAAAATTATTTAGCATCATATTCATAACAATTGTTGGAATTAGATTTATCTGTGCATAGACAAACAGCAATGTAGCTACTCATTTTAAAAAACTTCAATTTTAATAGATAGAAATTTATAAAGCTCTGCTTAGCATAAATTCAGTTTATCAATGGTGTAAAATGTAACAATTATTATTGAAGTTTTTTTTTTTGTGTGATAACTCACCGAATAATAGTAGATGATTGAGCAGATAGAGCAGGACGATGATGATGTTGGGGTGCAGGACAATGAAAAGATAGCTGTAACAAGATTTTTCTGTTAATAATTTTTCGAGGTGTACTTAATATTATTATAAATTTGATTTATCAAGTTATAGTTATGTAATATTAGTTGTTAGTACTAACGTACAGTGATACCCAATAATTTATGGATGAAAACAGAAAAATGTATGATGAGTATATCAATTTTATACTGTGATTACATGATGTTAAACAGAGTGCTATCTTAACAACTTTCATACTAAGGATAATATTATGTTGACAATAAATTTATTGATAAATTGAATTGTAATGAAACCTTTACTGCAATATTAGAATTGAACAGTAATTACACAAACAAAACACATGAAATAAAGCAAAGAAAACCAAAAGTTCATGGATAATATTTAATTAACTAGCATATGAAATAATAAGTCCTTATGTAATATTTATTGATAAAAAAGTTGTGGGTTAGTATAGAATCTATGAGTGGAAATACTCACTGTAAATTGTCGTCTAGTAGAGCCAAGTGCAAGCGTTGCAATGAAGAGTTCTCCCTATGTGCATACTATAAAATAATAGTGTAAAAACTCTGTAGGGGATTGCATTGGATGGTTGCATTGCAGAAATAGTTTGTCCACCTACGATCAATTCAAGATGAGTTCTTCCCCCATGCACATGCTATAAATAGTATAGGACAATTCTGATGTAAGCACAAAAACTCTGTAGGGGATTTTTTTTTTTTTAAATAATTTAACGGTTGCATTGCAGAAATATTTTTTTGGTCATGAGAGGAAACGATTGCTTCCTCCACGCACATGCTATAAATAGTGTAATCCTCCTCCTCCTTTTCGTTCACCACCTACTCCTTCTCTTCCACACGCTCCTTCTCTTGCACATCTCCCATTGCCCAAAATAACCTTGGAGGGGGGGGGGATCATTAATGGCCGACTTAGGAGGGGGGAGTGACTACGCCAAAAATAGCCGACTTAGGAGCGGGGAGGTGAGGAGGGGGGGTTGCAGGGGTCAGGGGTCAAAGGTCAAAGGTCAAAGGTCAAGGTTGCCCCAGCTGTATCCATTATTACCTACTGTTCGGAACCCACATAAATTTGTAGGTCCAACTCATCAATCACAATCTTCCACTTCATTACCCACGCACAGGTCTCTTCCCTATGAGGGTTTCATCCTCCGAAAAAATTCTAAAAACTAAACTAAATTTTTAGATATGTTATTAAATATTCTAGAAATCCAGGTTCAATTGAATTGGGCAGTCTGCTAGTTATTGTATATTTGAGAGTTGAGAGAGTGATACCGTTAGAGAAGCAAGAGAGAGATGGAGATATAATTGATGAAGAAAGAGACCCAAGAGAAATATGAAGACAGTGATAGAATGATAAAGAGCGTGATGAAATGAGTGAAAGAGAGTGACGACGCTTGTAGGCCTAGCGACGCGCGGCGTCTGAGCTTGAGCTTCTCGCGCATGTGCAATGGAACGGCGACCTGTAGCTTTGGCGTCGCGACGCTCAGCCCTCAGTGACACAGTCAGTTGGTCGCGAACCGTCGCCGTAGTGTCACTCACTCAGCGTCAGCGTAGTCGTTGTTTTGTGAGCTAGTCGAGCGTGCGCGTACAATAGTTATCCTAATACGATCACCACAACGCCTGCTGGCCAGTTTTCACGTCGCTTAACCCATCCATAGCAGACGGATTAAGGCAGAAAAGGTAACCGCATGATTTCCAGGTTTTCATCTCCAGAAACGGAATTTTGTGTTTATGTATTCCTTTATACATTCGTATAAATCAAACTTGAATTAAAGGGACTGATTAGCCGCTCACTGAGCGAGTTTCAGGGCGATTGCGATGCTCAGTCGCGGGCGCTGAGACTGTGATTGGAAGGGTGACCGGTTGCGATGACATGGTGTTAAAGTACTCGAAGGAGTACTTTGAACAGGTACTGCGTTTTAAAAGGATGACTGATTGCTATAAGTTGAGTCCCGATATAAAAGGGGAGAAATTTATATTTCAATATGACGTAATTAAATGTTTCAAGTCATGTGAATTCAGTGAAATTGACAAAATAATGAAAAGCATTGCCTATTATTGGTGGGGAGATCACCTCGTTGCTTGAGCCATGTAATGGTGAACCTACAATTTTAGGTGGGTTCCAAACCACCGGGCATCATGATAGTTTATTATCAATGTTATTTAAATACAGATCAGATTAGGTGAAAAGCTCAGGGCTCAACTATATGATACAGACTATAACATGGCGTTATGAGTTCTATTGTCACATACCCGGTTGGACACACCTTTAAGGTCCGTTAATCAAAACATCATAAAAACTCACGCATAAGTCTCGGACTCATGTGGGCTTCACAAGCAAAATAGAAATTTGAAATAGATGAAGTATTCAAGTTCTCGATCAGTATTAAAGATTTTAGTCCCGGTGCAAACAGAAACGCTTCTTCTTGATACACAGAAGTGAATCACGAAAAATCTTACGTGAGCCCTAAAAATAAATTAAATGTAAACAGTTCTAGAGTCAGCGTTATTCTGCAAGATGTTGCAATTCATCATACTTCTAAATTTTTACAAGTTATACCAATTTCGATCTCCTTTTAATGCCATGAATATTATGCTGAAGCTGACCTCCGCTACAGCGAACAATCTACTATACAAATGGAATCTGTGAATACCACAACATAAACATATTTATTCTACGCCTAGAATCGAACCATGGATCTCCTAATTACCGTTCAGGTGCCTCTATTACACTGATAAGCTCTGTGTATTGTCATTAATTTGAATTCCAAAATGAATAGTTCTCGTGTCATTTACATTTTTACATTCAAAAGTACTTTCATCAACTCGCACCACATAAATATAACTTCAATTCTTATACTGTTTATATTACTATTATCATTGAACAGTATGAGATGAAAAATGATGGGTGGTTTAAATGATGCAGCTCTGGTAACGCAGTTGGTTGGAGTGCTTGTCTGTGTTAAGATAAGGCTCTGGCTGGCTTCGTTTCCTGCAACCTTGGGTAGGAATCTCATTATTATTTTTATTTTTTTATTTTTTTGATGCCTAGAGCCACAAGTTTTGAGCAGAGCTCAAGTGGCATGCAACATGTCGAGTTCAAGGCCGGAGTCCTGTGAATGCAGTGTAGCACTCCTCCATGGTATAGGGACATGCCTCTACAGTGTCTTAGTTATCCTTGATAAAACACTTTATAGCTACCACACAACCTGATATTCTCTGGAATACAATTAAAACACTTGAGCCTGAATAATATGCTCCTTTTTCAAGGAGAGTCAGTCTATGAATCGGGAGCTGAAACAAACCTGCATTTTTATCTCGTGTTTTGTATGCATGACTGATCCGGTTAACATTAAAAATATCTGCATTCTTGAACACAAACACAACCACTTCTGGAAATAAATCGCGGGAATCGTAAGGAGATGGAGTCCTCTAAATATGGGCTTACAAGAAGAAGAAGAAGGACCCACCCCCTCAAGAATCCGTAGTGTCTTTTTTTTGCATTCTGAAGCTTGTGTTCAAGTAATTTTTTCCTGACCCTCAAAACAAAATGCTATATCTAATCAGTGATAGAAAATACCCATGGTAAACCTTTAGAGCTTTCTTGAGGTTCGAATTCAACTTGACAGTCCTCAGAGCAAAGAGAGCATGGTAGAGCCTTTTCTGGAGTTTCTCTATGTGGCTATCCCACTTCAAGTTTCCCTGCAATTCCATCCCTAAAAACCTTGTTACATCAGAAGCAGGACACTCCCATCCCATCACTAATGGTTCATTCTCATTTCCTCTCACAGAAAACTTGACAAAATTTGTCTTACTTAAATTTAGCCATTCAGCCATGGATGTTTCTCATCATTCACCCATTCACCTCATTACCCACGCACAAGTCTTCGGACTCATGTGGGCATCATCCACAATAAAAAAATATTCGAAAGCTCTATTGCGAAAATCTCCGTTCAGATGTTAGACTTTCATCTAGCAAGTGCTGGTTTTCTATACGAGACTACGAGAGTCCTCTATTGGAGTGTAGGGTTGGTTGGGCCTATTGGACTTAGGTCCAATCTATCGTCTTAAGCCGCGTCTCCACCAACCAAACATGTCTGCCAAACATTGTTGGTCAACACAAAAAATAGACAAAGATTAAACATATGGGTCACCGAACATGTTCAATTGACATATGTTCGGTCTGTGAGCGAACAGTGACGACCAACAACAGGTTCCCGCCATTACTCCCACACCGATCATAATGTTCGAGAAGGCGTCTACACCAAACCAACATGAAACAATGTTCGGCGACATCAGATGATTCCAGCGAACATTGTTTGCCGAGCATGTTCGGTTGGTAGAGACGCGGCTTTAGGTTTAAACTTATATGTTAGGTTCATGTCGGCCTCGGTGGCTCAGTCAGTTGTGGGGCGCTTGTCTCTGATTAGGTAAGACTCTGGCTGTCTGCTATTCTTCGAGGTCTTGAGTTAGAATTTTGTTCAAGCTTTGTTGTCATTTTCACCTCATTACCCACGCACAAGTCTCAATACTCACATGGGCATCATCTGTGCAAGAAAAGATCACTTCTTCACTTTATTCTATTCTTCAGCTTATTGCACTTCGTCAGCACATCATACTTCTTCAATTCATCTTTGGCTTTCGTGCTGTCGTTCTCAGGGTGAAGGTCAAATTTAAATTTCGATTAATTTTCTCTATAATGGTGATTATGATACTGTGGTAGATATCCACGAATAATAAGACCGATGTTGCCACAACCTCATTTATTATTTAAAAATGAGAATCTTCTCATCAGAAGTATCTGATGCTGTAATTAATTGTATAAATATTAGATTGTTCATCAAATAAGGTGTAAGGCTAGCTCGCCTCCTGGGTACATCTTGCGTAATTTAACACTGAATAAGCTGGCAAATATGGCGGTCACTCGGTCGGACCAGCCAATGGCTCTCCTCACCTGACTTTATTGTCATACAATAAATAAAAATCAAGTATTTTGTCATGGAAAACATCACAAAAGTAATAAAATGGATTTTTTGTAGATTACCTCTTTGAAATTTTGGTTGAGAAGTGTAAAACAATTACCATACATTCTTATACACTAGTTACCATTATTACTATATCAATTAGTTGAGATGAGGCATACATTTTGACAAGAAAGGAAATCTTGTACACTATTAAAAGCCTTATAAACTATAATATTCTTTCAAAATTTCGGTATGTTCAAGACTCTTAAAAAACTGTTACCTAGCTGTAGTTTCCTACCAATATAACTAGGTTTTTGTTTGAATAACCTACTATTGTGACTCAGCAAGTGATAATCTTCTCAGCTTTGTTCATTATAATCGTGCTCGTCAAGATTTTGATTTATATCACTCTTATTTACATAATATGAAGTAGCTTTATACTCTATGAGCAAACCGGGTGAGCGCTTAGCAAGCAACTTGGCGGGCCGCTTAGCGCAGTTGGTTGAGGCGTCACAACTTAAGCTTATTACTGTCGCTTCAGCGGTCGTGTGTTCGAATCCCGCTTCTCCGTCTGGCATCTATATGTTATACATCTATTCACCTCACTACCCACGCACAAGTTTCGGACTCATGTGGGCATCAACAGCAATTAAAAAAATTAAATTAATTTAACCATTTACCCATATTGTTGTTTACAATATGATCTCCCGACAAGACATATTTCTAAACACTATTTACTCAATTTCCAACATTATTTTAGACAGTTATTTTTCAATTTCCGTCTAAAGGTCAATTCTCACACATCAGTTACGTCGCGTCACAGTCACAGCTCCTTCTCATTTCAGTCAAAATAACAATCTGTTGCCTGACGGGTCGACGCCGGACGAGTGAAGACAGCTTAACCGGAAACTCAGATAAGAATATATTTTATGACTGTGACGAGACGGATAGCTCGGAACTGAGACGAGCCGTGACTGATGAGTGTTAATCGACCTTAATTGAAGATAGTTCGTAGAACAAACATGAACATGTTTTGTGACTGTACTCAGCACTCGTTTCAAGCTTCTGCTGTCATTCTGTTGCTCCACAGATTTCTCTTTAAAAACTCGACATCGGCCTCTCTATTTATTTATTCCTCATTCATTATTTTTTCTGCTTCCATTACTGTTAGCCATCGTGGAGGCTCCAACTAATATTAAGAAGGCAGAGCATGAAAGCTGGTGGAAATAAATAATGTCGTCGAAGGTAGGATCATTTTTTACGACGTACATTCTTGGAAGGCTTTTGCAGCTACTTGTTACATACACAGGTCAGGTATGTTTACTTCATGTACAGCATGGGGTCTCTCTACCTGTCCACTAAATTCACTCCGGATTCACTACTCATCCACTAGATTCACTACTTTTTCACTAGATTCACTACTTGTTCGCAAAGAGCCGGCCTAGCACTCATAATTGTTTGTTCATTCCATTTGTTTTCTCTACTTAGAAACGGTGTTTTACATTCTTTGTAGTGGCGAAGGTGAAATTGTGGAAGATATTCGTAAGTCTTATTATTCATTATGATATTTTACTTCATGCTTTTCCTAGATCCTTTTCGTTTATTCAATATGGGAAGTGATAGCTGAGTGCCATAGCAGGTATCTGTTCAATCAGAGATAAGCTACAAAACTCCTGGGCGCTCTTTGTTAGGGTGACCAATTGGATTAGCGAGCAAAAAGACTGTTCTCTGCTGTAAAATAATTTCTCGATGGCTCGGAACCGACCTAAAACTGTAGGTCCAACTCATCAATCACCATCATCCAATTCAGAGAAAAGCTACAAAACTCCTGGGCGCTCTTTGTTAAGGTGACCGATTGGATTGGCCAGCAAAAAAAAACTGTTTGCTGAAAATCATTTCCCGATGGTTTGGAACCCACCTAAAACTGTAGGTCCAACTCATCAATCACCATCATCTAACTCATTACCAGGAGCGGCTCCAGCAGGGAGGCGCTCGGACACTGTCCTCCCTGTCAATTTGGGAAAAATGTAATACTAAATTCAGTAATTATTCAGATATTAAATTGAATTTATAATAATTATTATCTTTTTTTGCTATTGTTATCATTTTACAATAGAAAAAGAGTGTAGAAATCAGGAATTAGAACGTCAAAATGTTATGAACGATCAGCCGCACTTTGCTGTATAGTACAAGCACGTAGCAAGTGAACTGCGGACACTGTCTGTGAGCGCCTTCAAGAGCTGTGTTGTGAAGTTGAAAGCCCTATTCGCTTGTTGCATTCTCTACGGATGAAATGGCAACATGTGACCAGCTAGTATAGCTGAATTTAGCCGTGGCTAGGCCGGCGGCCGGGGCTTGTATACGCATGCGCATCTGCCTCAAGCTAGTCTGCCGCATGCCGCTTGCCACATGGACCATTTATGTCAACCTGCCATAACCTCACTTTTCAATAGATTAATTTCTGCAGTGTGTACACGAGCGTGGAATTGTCTTACGACTTGACATTTTTAAAGCTTATTTTATCAAGTTATCGGTAACTTCAGGCTTCCATGTGAGTTGAGAGTGAGTAATGTGAGTTGTTATTGTTCAAATTGATTTGTTTGTTATGTAGTTGAACTTTTCAATAATGAATTCTGTTGAGAATTTGAAAAACAATGTAAGTGACTTTGAAACACGTTCAGCAGTTAAAAAGCTAGGCCCGCCAAGACCTTTGTTGACTATTTCACAGAAAGATAAGAATGGTAATAGGGTGTTCAATCGAAAGTTTAATGTAAAATATTATGATTTTGCTAAGTGGTTGTGTGGTTGTGAAAGAAGTAACGCATTCTATTGTTTTACTTGAAGCTAAGTTCTCCTCATATTGATGCAGCATGGACAATTAAGGGAGTAACGGATTTGAAACACCTAAAAGAAAAAGTTAAAAAGCATAATTCAAGTGAAAAGCATTTGAACTAGGAGATAGAGTTCTCTCTTTTAGGGTCCATAAACATTCAGAGCCAGTTAAGTTCAGCTTGTTGGTTAATCCAAAAAAAATTTAAATTTAAAATATTGATAGAATGCTCCTACTCAGTGTGCACTTTAACCTAGGCTATTTCAAACGTTCTATAAGTTAGTGGATTAGTGTTACTTACGTATTAACGACACCGCAGCACTTCGATTTAAAAAAAAGTGTTTTGAATATTGTGTATGAAAGTGTATAATTTATAGTGAACGAATTTAATGTCAAAGTGTGGCTGATAAGATAAAATAAGATAAGATTTATTTATTGCCAATAAACTTACAACAGTAATAGGAAAAGTCACAATGTAGTCACAATACATGAAAACAAATAATACATGAAGAAAATACAATTGCACAAGATGCTGTCATCACAATTAACCCTAAAAACCAGTCATATCACATTCAAAATATTCCTCTATTGAATAGAGGGATTTGGATGTAATCCACTTGTCAACTACAGTATTAAAACTCCTAACTGGAAGAACTCAATTTTTTTGAAGTAGCCTATTGAACAATTTTATTTGCTGTAGTTTTATAAACTACATAGTGCCAGTATTCAAGAGAGAGTACTACTCTATTAAATTGGAATTGTTATCATCAACAATCAACAATGGTAAGTGAGCCATGATATTTTCATGAATCGCATAATACTTTCGAAATTTTCTGGGACATATTCAAGTAGCCTATAACAATGTGTAGCCGTTGAATTGAATCCTTTACTCAGACCACTATGGTTCTTTATGAAAGCTAACAAATGAAAAAATTGAGGGGTAGTGTCCCTCTCAAAATTTTCAGCCAGAGCCGCCACTGCTCATTACCCACGCACAGGTCTCATACCTATGTGGGCTTCATCCTCCAAAAAAAACATGTTTTCTACATTTTCCTTATTTTACTTCATACTCTTCCTATATTTAGTTTGTTCATTTATTTTTTATCTACAGTGTTTTACTTCATATTCTTCCCACATTAAATTTGTTTTCTCTTCGTTGTGTTCCTTTTGTTTTTTTTTTACATTCAATTTGTTTTCTCTGCGGTGTTTTACTGCATGTGCTTTTTACATTCAATTTGTTTACTTCAAGTCCTCTTTGCGCCGTTTTACTTCATGTTTTTTCCACATTAACATTTTTTTTTCGTTGTGCCACTTTGTTTTTTTTACATTCAATTTGTTTACATCATGTTTTCTCTGCGATGTTTTACTGCATCCTGCTTTTGATTTTTACATTCAATTTGTTTACTTCATGTCCTCTTTGCGCTTTTTTACTTTATGCTTTTTCCACATTAAACTTGTTTTCTCTTCTTTGTGTTACTTAATGCTCTTTCTACATTCAATTTGTTTACATAATGTTTTCTCTGCGATATTTTACTGCATGCGCTTTTTAACTTCATTTTTTTTACTTCATTTCCTCTTTGCGTTGTTTTACTTTATGTTTTTCTTCATCCAATTTGTTTGTTCAGTGTTTTCTCGTACAGTATTTGAGTGGAGTACGTGCATTTTTTCATAGACTTAATCCTTAAACACACTTTGTAGGTCTTTAGTTGACCTGAGGTCTCTAACTACGCAGATTTGGACAAAACGGACAGCGGACAGGGCAGGAATCAATGCTTTTGGTACAGAAACCTATATTGAAAGCATCAATTATAGTGTACTCCTGCCCTGTCCGCTGTCCGTTTTGTCCGAAACCGTGTAATTGGTAACCGAGGTTTTAGACGTTCAATACGGATCTCAATTTTGACCTGATCCAAGAATAAATATTTTGTGTTAACACCATCAATATTTTTGGCCCTACAGTCAATATGATATCGCCTGATCCGAAAACGGGATTCCTGGTCCCAAGAGAGTGCATAAACGAACCCAACCTTGCAGAAAAATGTCACTGACTTGTAAAAAGGGAGGTCTCTAGACCTGGACGGGTCTGGGTATTGACGCAACCTCCAAACACTCTTTTTGATACTTCAAGGACACGATCATTTTCCGTACTCACATTCCACGTCAAACACATCTCTATTCAATTGAACTATACATTCACCTACACCCAGGCTGAAAACGATTAAATAAACTGGAAACAACATGCCTTTTTCTATAAACTTCTAAATTTACTGCTGTAAGACCGAATTTAATCGATTATTTTTTGAATTTCTTTGTTGTGGCGAAGGTTATATTGTGGAAGATATCCATAATGAATAATAAGACTTGACGTTGGCAAAACCACATTTATTGGAAACCGTGAGATACTTGTTTTGATTGTTACACCATTACCAATCTCAAACAAACTAAAACTAAAGTAGAGTTAATACAATATTTATATGAACTCAATCTCACCAACAAACCTTGCGGTTCATGTGAGAATTGATTCCTTATCTCATAAAAATGTATTTTATCTTAAGTATATGCTTTGTATCTGTACAATTGTATGCTTTTTGTTTTTGGAATCTAATAAAAAAAAAATTCAAATTCAAATTCAAGAGTGTAGCTTAATATATACTAAACACAGAATGATAATATTGGCTGAGGGTGAGAGTGCCTCTCATAGGCTGACCTTCACTGAAGGTCTGTGATTGGCTGAAGGCCCTAAGCCTAACAAGTCACGCCCACTGGTGGGAGGAGCAACAAGGAATAAAGAGTGTCAAACCAGGAACCAAAAAGTATCAACAAGAACACTACACAAGTAGGCTAGAATTGAACAATTAAAATAAAATAAAAAATGAAGCTGAAAGAAATGCAATCAAGGTCAACTGAGTAAAACAAGGCCGAAGAAGATGTTGAATCTCTGCATTTGATTGGCAAAGACAGACAATTGAACATTTTAGAAGCTTTGGAGACAACTAGTACTAGGATGGTAAAAAACGATTCCTATACTAGTTTAAATGATCAAATTCATTTCAAACAATTCAATACAACTAACTTGGTTTCATCATAATTCTAGCCTACATTTTAATAGCGTTCATGTTTCTCTGGGTTGACCTTCATTGCATATCAGTGAGCTTCAATTTTTCAAATAATTTGTTTCAAAATTCTAGCCTTCTTGTAAATTGTTGCTTCCTATGTGTTCACGGTTTTTGGTTCTCGATTTTGACGCTTATTTTCGCTTGTTGCTCCTCCCACCAGTGGGCGTGTCTTGTTTTGGCCTTCAGTCAATCACAGACCTTCAATGGAGGTCAGCCTACCAGAAGCAAATTCTCCCTCAGCCAATAGTATCATTCTGTGTTTAGTATATATTAAGCTACACTGTACTTTAGTTTTAGTTTGTTTGAGATTAATGATGGTGTAACAAGCGAAAGTATTTCAATAAATGTGGTTGTGACAACTTCAAGTCTTATTATTCACGTTTATTTTTTTACATTTTCAAGCAATTAAATAATAATCAAGGATAAAATTTGAAGGCTTTATTTGCGATTTATGTGAATGACATGGAAGCTGAAGATAAATTAATGAAGTGCAGAATTCAATGCAGATATTTTAAAATATATTGAGGGCATAATTTATTAATTTCAAATTCCTCAAAGTGCTATTAATTGTCAGTTCGTTCAAAATCAATATTAAGAGCCTTTGATAAATTAATATTGTTTCTCATAGCTCAGTATTCCCTGAAATTGTAGAATACATTAAGGGCCTATGATAAATTAATATTTTTTTTCATTACTTAGCCTAAGGGTAGGAACTCGCTAAGAAATTTCAAGGAACCTCTCATATTCTATTAAAGGGGAAAGCTTCTCGTCTCTCTAATAATCTTGCTGAAAATGATCTGTCACATCGCTTTGATGTCGTGAACGAATACGCCAATAGCTGTCTGTATTGCTAGATAGAACCTCTAAATTATCTTTCTTGAGTGTATTCCTTCCTTATATTGCCTCATATTCTGACACTCCAGGCTCTTCATTAATACTTGCGACGTGAAAGTATGAGAATCGTGGCGGAAATGCTTTACTGATCTTGAGTAGGCCTGCCACATTGATAAAATGAATGATTGATGTCTTAATTCCAGGACTGACCTATCTGTAGACTGAATAAATTCTGGTTCAATAGTCGCCTATTAGAACAATAATTATAACAAAGTTACAAAGAACATTTACAAGCCTTAAATACAAAAACCGAATCGACATTTGCAGACCATATAATTCAAACGACACACTTTTACTGACATCACTAACAACCTACACATTCTACATATAAAATCAAAACGACATGAACACCTTGGAACAATTTGAAATTACAAACACACCACACACAATAAACAAAACATCCTCAATGAACAATTAACAAAATCACACAAACTTTTTGTCCACATTGTAAAAAAACCACAATTCTTCTAACCAATATCGCCGATCTAGGTTGCCTGGTAGATGTTTTTCCATAGCTCGAAAACGTTCGGCCTAGAAAGTGAGTAAAATATTACTAATTCTTAATTAAAAATTGACTGCAAGTCGTTAAATTCACAAAAAAAGTTAATAATTATAAATTTTTTGAGCAAAATATACTTTTCCCACGGATTATCTATGAGTTGTTTACCCGTGCTTTGCAACGGGATGTTTAAATCAAAGATGTGATATTATATAGGATTTCAACTACCAATTTCAACACCATTCCAAAAAGGGAATTAGGAGCTGCAATATTATTATGGATCAAAAGTGTTGCTTTGGCTTGTGAATTCAAGCTTTTTGCATCATGTAACAGCTGTGCTATGAGTTTCCTACATCCAAGCACATTTTAATAGTGCCCATAAGGGAAATTTTAACATTAATTTTGTAAATTCTGAAGGGAAAATAAAAAATAGCGCTTTGAGGTGCACCGAATCCGTAAGACTGGCACACACAAACACTTACTATATCCTTACACACACTTACTATTGATATATAGATTAATCAACACAGAGAAACATAGACTTGGTTCTAACATCAGTCTTCACCCGTATTTTATATGAATTGACCTTGAGGCCTCCTTATCTCAAGGAAGACTTGAGAAACTCTTCCTCTAAAAGCCATTTAAGGTTCCCTTGAGTCCTCAAGGCCTCCTTGTTTACGAAAATGTCGATTGACCTGGGCTCCATACATTGAGAAAATATGCTGTGAAATTTCATCTGGGGTTTTTGTCCTTTTTTTTGTAGATTACGTCTTGGAGACTCCAGTTAAGGAGTATAAGACAAGTCAGATTAACACTAGTCATATACACTAGATACCATAATTACTATACCAATTAGTTGAGGTAAGGCTTAGTTTTGATGTGAAAGGAACTCTTGTACACTATAAAAAGCTTTATCAACTAAATATTTTTTCTATTGTTTTTTAAATATTTCTATATTTTCAAGACTCTTTAAAAACTGCGGTAGCTTATGTAGAATTTCCTACCAATATAACTAGGTTTTTGTTTGAATAAGCTACTATTGTGACTCAACAAGTGATAATCTCTACGGCTTCTTGTATTATAACATGGCTACCTCTAAGGAGGCATGATTATAATCATGTACGTCAAGATTTTGGTTAATCGCGACAGCTAGCTAGATTGAATGACAAAAAGCTACTTTTTACAGCTTACCACGGGGTCTTACTGTCACATATTAGGTACGCTATCTTAGTATGGGGTAATTCATCAAAACAAAACCTCGATAGGGTGTTTAAGATCCAAAAGAGAGCGGTCAGGTGTATAGAAAGAGTAAATAGATTAGATTCATGTAGGCCGTTGTTCAAGATACTTGGTCTCCTAACTGGACCCTGCTTATATGTGTATGAAGCTACTGTATATGTGAAAAAAAATGATATTAACCAAAATTTTGACATACACGATTATAATATAAGAAGCCGAGATTATCACTTTGTAAGTCACAATAGTAGCTTATTCAAACAAAACCCTAGTTATATTGGTAGGAAACTCTAAAGCAAGCTATCACAGTTTTTAAAGAGTCTTGAAAATATTGAAATATTCAAAAAAGAACTGAAAAAATATTTAGTTGATAAAGCTTTTTATAGTGTACAAAAATTCCTTTCAAATCAAATTTAAGCTTCACCCGAACGAATTAATAATTATGGTAACTAGTGTATAAGATAGTATAATTTTGTTAATCTGACTTGTCTTATACTCCATAACTGGAGTCTCCAAGACGTAATCTCCAAAAACATATAAGCCTAAATTTCACTTTTAACGCAGTGCTAAACAGATGACCTTGAAGAAGGCCCAAACTGATGACCTTGACGTTGAAGAAGTCTGAAGCTGTTATTTACATAACAATATTGGAAATATTCGCATGGAAAAGGCGAATCTAGAAATAAATAGCCCATTTGAAAGTTTTGCACATCGTCAATCAGCCTAATCTGTCGTTCAAAAGCCGGTCCTAACTCATCAATAGCAATTTTCCGTGTGCCACTCATTGGGCCTGTCAAGAAAAATTGAGGAAACGGTCGCCATCTTATCGATAAAATTGCACCAACACAGAAAAAAATTAGTCTCATATTTTATTTGAACATAGACTTTTGGATGTCATTAACAAATTCCAAGTCAGAACATACATAAGCTTTTGACAAGTTTCATGATAATAATTATGTCAATTGAGTTGACTTTGAAAGACTGTTTAAAAAAGACTGTTTTTATTAGTTCCGTAACTGATAGACCCAGCCTGTAGGCTATATGAAGGTCTCTTGTACACACATGTCAAAGTGAAAAAACTATATAGGTCACGTGTTTAAGTTGTGAACGAAAATATAATATATATAAATATATAGCTATAAAACGAAAATCGGTAAATCTAATTTTGGGCACCTGTATACAAAATAAACTCACCACTCACACAAATGTAATATGATAATATATATAAATAATTATAACGAAAAATAAATTGAAGAATATTCTAATATAGACAGATATGAGGAAAAGACGCCTTAAATTTTATGGTCACATTATGAGGCTTCCAGACAATAGACTAACAAAAAGAATTGTAAACTATGTAGCGTCACTTGAGAATGGAAGAGAATGGATACGAAATGTTAAAAAATACCTAGTACTGGCCAAAATAAGCAACAAAGAAATTTACAATAGAAAAACCTTTAGAATAAAACTTTATAAATGGGAAGTTATACCAGAGACAAAACCTCCAAGAGTTGGAACAAAATGGAGTGAAGAAAGAAAAGCTGAATTCGCACAAAAAATGAAAAGCTGGTGGGCAAACAAGGAGAACAAGTCCAAAAAATGAACCATCTTTATTCAGCGTCTTCCACTTTGGGAGTTTTACGTCTAATAATAATACAACGATAAACAAACATTTTAGCACATATTGTTATACCAAAGAAAACTCACTACAAAACTTATTTACCATTTTCATTAACATAGTTGAAGGGTAATTGAAGTATACATATATATATTATAATAGACTATAATAATGATGATGTTGAAGATTTATCTTGGTTCCACTAATATATAATAAAAACTTTAAAAAAACTTTTGAAATGAAATTCAAATTGATTTCAAAATGTTTGAATCAGCTGATGCATAACATTCATTCATTTTTATACTGTTTAAAAAAATCCTGAATTCTGATTGGTTTGACTCCTCTACTGAAAAGTGATAGTAGTGTTAAAATAACTTCATTATGGAACTAGTTTGATAATCTATGGAATGAAGTGAGCTGTATTGACATGTTCACTTTAAAATAGATTATGTATTATGTTCACTCTAAAATAGACACAGCCGTAGATAGATACATAAAAAGAGAAAAAATGTTGGAAAAAGCAAGAAAAATAAAAAGATTGTTCAAAATCTTCAACCAAAAATGAAAGCAGCGCCCTAATGATGTATTGTTGTAAATTTAAGAAAATAATTGTGTGCCTCGGTAGTAGAGTACGGTATTGTAATAAAAAGTAAACATGGTTCCTGCTTATCTCAGCTATTTAGCTACCTTGTGAGCGATGCAACGCAAACAGTGCCAGACTCAGGGCCGGTGGGAGGGGGAAGATGGAGAGAGAGAGAACGAAATAAAGAGAGAGAAAGAGATAGAGTGAGAAGAAATGATTGAGGGAGTTTGAGAGAGAAAAAGATAGTTTGAGGATGGTTGAGAGATATTTGATATTCATTTATTACATCTTATGTTGCCAGGTCTAGTAGTAAGACCTATGGCAAACACTAATAAATATATAAAAAAATATAAATTACATTACATTAAAAGTAATTATACAAAGTAATTATTTTAAGTAATTGAAAGTAATTATTTTAAGTAATTAAAAGTAATTATTTTAAGTAATTAAAAGTAATTATTTTAAGTAATTAAAAGTAAACAACAGAAAAAAGATGGTGATATCCGAAGCTGAAAGAAAAAATAGATCTGAACGCATGAAGAACTACCACGCCGCATTAAGGGCGAAAAGAACAGCCAAAAAGTGAACTTAAAATGGTCCCCGTGGCCGTACAAGCAAGAAAAAAAGTAATTATAATTGAAATAAATTATAAAGATTAATTAAAGGAGAAAAATTGCTAATGATAAATCATAACTCATGAAATTAATGTAGAAAAAAGATAAGTAAAAATAAAAATGAGTAACTGGAAAATAATTGATATAATGGGTTCATTAAATAGAAGAGAAAAAAGAGAATGATGATGAAGTTCAGATTGTTGAGATAAAAAGCATCAAAGAGCGCAATAGCAAGGAGTAAGTAATTAAATTATTAGAAAGTGGTCAAATGAAATGAGTAGAAACAAATTGGAAGAAAGAATTGGAAAGGGAGAGAAATATACGAATGAAGAAGAAAAAACGAGAATAATTATTAAAGAAAGAAAATAAATGGGAATTCCGATTCAAGCACAACCAATAGGACAGTCACTTGGTCACCCTCAAGTAGGGACTTGAACAGAGAGAGAGAGAGAGAGAGAGAGAGAGAGAGAGAGAGAGAGAGAGAGAGAGAGAGAGAGAGAGAGAGAGAGAGAGAGAGAGAGAGAATGAGAGAGTGTAAGAGAGAGTGATAGCGGTGGGAGTAGGGTGTGAGAGAGAATGAACGAAGGGGGAGAGTGAGTGTGTGTAAGAAAGAAGAGCGAGGGAGTTTGAGAAAGTGAGAGAATAATTGAAAGAGAGTGAGAAAGATAAACTGAGAGAGAGAGAATGATCGTGTAGGTGTGTGTAGAGAGAGAGAGAGAGAGTGATCGTGTGTGGGAGAGAGAAGTGAGCGGATGTTAGCAATCTTCTTGTTTCATCCATTATTTTGTCGGAAAATCCTAAAAAAACGCATTATTTGTCACTTTGTTAGGCACTGTTGATTTTCTATTAAGACATTATAATACGTAATGATGTACATTCAAATAAAATGAGCTGGTAAACAGAACATATTTATGATGAATGAACGAAGTGTAGATAGAGTACACTCCAATTATTCAATTCTCTTTCACAGTCTTACCTTTGGTATGGAATGCGGAGTCAACTTTTACTTGTATTCGTCAAGATGATCAGAGAAAAAATAGTCAAGAATCTAATTTAGCTCGCGTTTTGAAGATTCTAATTCTATATGAATATTGAGATAATGTTTAAGAGTTGATTAAGTGTTAGGATCTCTATAAAAAGCAAACGGACGAGTTGATGCATTCAAGTAGGCAGCTATAATAAAGTATAAGCCCTTTTATTAAGCGGGGCGCAAATGGGGTAACTTAGTATCGGGTAACTCATAAAAAAACTTGGATAGGGTTTTGAAAATCCTAAATGAAGCTGTTGAGTAGATGGAAGAAGCCAATAGATTAGATATTAAGATATTTATTCAAGAAACTTTGTCTCCCAACTTCACCCTTCTTGTTGTACAGAGTCGTACACATCTGGAGGTAATCCAATGGTAAAGAATTAAACCAATTGTATTAAAAAACATGAATTATTATTAGTACAATAAACATGGATTACATGAATTTTTACAAGTGCTCAAAATAGCTGCCTCGTTCAGTACTGAATGCATGAATTTCATGCTTGATTTTCTGCTCTTGAGGAAACTACTTGTTAACAAAGCAGTAAACTCAACAATACTAGACTTTATGTAGACAGGGTCCATTTAATAGTGTCTAGATTTGATGTCGGTACTACATAGGGTACTAACTTGCAGAAACCATCATATTTAAATCAACGAAACTACTTTTTACAGAAACGTTTATTTACATTTGCGCGACTTAATTGTATAATTAACTAAAATAATTGATTAATTAATTAAAATAATTGTGTAATTAATGGTCACTCCGTATAAATGTGTATGAAGTTATACAGTGCGTATCGGGAGGAATCTGCCAAACCTCTCAAGCTCATTCTTCTGGTCAAAATAAAGAAAAGATTGCATTTAGACCCAGATTAGCATTTTCTAATTTGAAATGGGACAATGAAATTAAAAGCCTTAGGAAAAAGTTATCCCTTGCGGTTTTTGCTTTGAAGACTTTAAGAAATGTTTCGAACAAAAAACAGCTTTAGCGGTCTATCATGGGTATTTTATGTCCCCGGTTCGTTATGGTGTGATATTCTGGGGTGGTAGTTAGATTAGATTGGATTTATTTATTTATTTCATTTTATGACACAGTCAAAATACAACATATTGTAAAGAAACAACAGGCTTTCAGCCCAAAACTGTCTCTATTACTAAATTTTTACAGAAGTCCAAATATTTGTAAGCATAGTTTATGTTGGATTAGATTAGATTTTATTGAATTAGATTAGATTATTTACTTTATTCATGTAGATTACAAAATGCACAGTCTTAGATTCTAGATTATGATAGTTAAAACTATATAAGTACTGTAATTATTGTTCTATGAATTTTACAAATCTAAACTAAAGAATTAATCAACGATATGAATATAAGATGCAATTTGATAACGATAATATGATTGTGATGTATCTACATGAAACGGCGAAGTTTGAACATATAAATGTCCATTCTTGGAAGAGGATATTCAAGAATATCCTTCTCATCAACACTTGACCGTACTTGACCGTAGTGAGGGAAATATCAATACAATATTCAAATTTCAGAAGAAAGCATTTCGAACAATCGAAGGATTTAGTGCAAGGCAATCATGTCGACCTATTTTCAGAAAATTAGGACTGCTTAATGATGGTGGATGATGGTGATTGATGAGATGGACCTACAGTTTTAGATGGGTTCCGAACCACCGGGAAGTGATTTTACAGCAGAGAACAGTGTCTTTTTTGCTGGCCAATCTAATCGGTCACCGTTACAAACAGGTCCTACGAGAACGCAGCTTATCTCTATCTGATTGAACAGATACCTGCTACGGCTCGCGGCTGTCACTTCCGTTTGTGCCACTTCCGCAGGCTGCGTTTCTATTTGCGCTGGTCATTAACTTTTGAAAAATCTACTCACATCATGAATGGGATAGGACACTTTGGTGACTGGAATGGTGACCTCTCTACTAAGCTCCATTAAAATCAATGCTCAATATCGAGCTGCGTAGTATAGCGACTGCTCAATGGCGATCTCGTATAATGAGAGCTTTATTGGATAATGAATTGGGTGTGATAAATCGTATAATAATATTTTAATTTATAGTACTTCGTTTTTTATATAAGTATTTAGTATTTTATACAAGTACTAGCTGGCCCGTCGCGCGTTGCTGCGTTCTCATCAAGAATTCTTGATTTTATTATTTGCCTCCTCCCACTGAGGTTACATTTCAAATTTCAACCTTCTAGGACTATTAGGGAAGAAGTTAGTCCTAGGGCTCTTCCAGCTGATCAGAGAGGCCTCCTTCGTTGTTTTCTTACACAGTAAGACCTTAAATCTCACCACCTCTAAATGAACATTTCAAATTTAAACCTTCCACGACTATTAGGGTAGAAGCTAGGTTTTTTATTTTATTATTCGCCACCTCCTACTAAGAATACATTTCAAATTTCTAGCTGCATTGGTTAACAGATGGTCATCAACCCGGCATAATTACATTTCATCAAACCCAGTCATATGTTTCCTACATACTGCAAGGCTCCGACTGCACGGTATCCTAAATGCAAAGTTTTTGCGTTCCAGACAGCGTAAATAACGCCGCTAAGGGGCCTGCCATATGATTAAAAACGGTTGACTTCTATCAGCTGTTCCTTTAAGCTGTTTGGCCGGCAAGTTCAGTATGTTAGGTGAATGATGATTTGCAAAACACACAAACAGCTTGTCCATCGAAACAGCAGATCGAAAAATTTGAAATTATTTTCCATATGATTAAAAGATCCCAGTAAGCTAGCTAGCCATGTACCCGTGCTTTGCATAGGCAAAATTTTAACCCCCTAAAAACACCCCTAAAATTGCGAATTTTGAAAAATCCTTTCTTAATGCACGGTGAAATCCTATAAGGATTGTTCATATGAAATTTCAAGTTCATAGGCCTAGTAGTTTTGGCTCTGCGTTGATGAGTGAGTCAGGGTATCATCCTTTTATAGATACAGAAGATTTAAAATTAGATGTACTCTAGTAATTTTAATCACTATTTCGTTTATTAAATCACTATTAAGCTCAATTTTTTTTCAATTACTGTATTAAAATATTTCATTTCAAGACATTCAAATAATCTCGTTTTTTATACTACTTAGTTCCAAATCCGCCTGTCATCAGGTCATTTTACACTTTTCCTTTGAATTTCCACAGTGGCTGTGGCTAAAGATCTATCTTTTCTTTTGAGAAACTCTACCTTGCCTTGCGGTAGATGGTGGGAGGGAGCTAAGTGATGATAGAAAGACTGATTTCAATCAGCAGGAGTTCTCATTTTTTACTGTATTTTAGTTTTTCACAGTATTTTCCATGATATTCTACTCTACTGTATGATGAAGTGACCGCGGTAGAAATTTGTCAAAGACTAACAGTGTCAGTGTCACCTCCATCTTACTTTCACTCACTTTTCCCATTAAATAACTGAAAAGGTTCTCTTACTTGTAATAAGCTTCTATGGAAATGGAGTTTTACATCTTTTCGAATCTTTTATTTGGTTTCTTTTTCTCCTTCTCCTTCTTCTTCGTCACCGTTCTACTCCTTCTTCTCCTCCATTCTACTTCTACTTCTTCTTCATTCGTCCTTCTTCTACTTCTTCTTTCATCTTTATTTTCTTCTTTGTCGGCCTTTTCATTCTCCTCCTTCTGCTTCCTTTCATTGATCTTCTCCTCCTCCTCCTCCTCCTCCCCCTTCCACCCCCTCTCCTCCTCCCTCTTCACATCCTCCTTTCTTTTCTACTACTTCTAATCCTTCTTCTCATCCTCATCCTTTTTCTCCATCTCATGCTCCTCCTTCTCCTCATCATTCTCTTCATTCTCATCCTTTTCCAACTCCTCCTCCTTCTCTTCCACGTCCCCTTTGTCTTCCTCCTCCTTCTCCTCCTCCTTCTTCTTCTCTTTCTTTTTTCGTCTATGTACTCCTCCTTCTTCTTTTTCTTTTTCTCCTCTTTCTTCTTCCGTCTCCTCTTTTTCCTTTTTTTTTTTGATGATGAAACCCACATAGGTCCGAGACCTGTGCGTGGGAAATGAGTTGGATGATGGTGATTGATGAGTTAGACCTACAGTTTTAGGTGGGTTCCGAACCACCAGGAAGTGATTTTACAGCAGAGAACAGTGTATTTTTTCTTTCATTCCTTTCCTTCCACCTTCTTCATGTTCGTATCATCATCATCATCATCTTTATTTTCCATCCTAACTTCTTATAGTTTTCAGTCACCTTCTACTTTTTTGTTTCTTTACTTGTTAATTTCTTCTTCTTGTCACCTCTCTTCATTTGGTTTTGGCTTCTATTCCAAATTTTTCATCTTTCTTCCTTCCGTATAACCTTCCAAACTCTTATTTTCAATTTTCATTCTCATGAGGCAACTGTAGGCAATGAATTAATATTTATTTGAAGAATCTCTTAATTTTAAAGACATTTAATTAAAAGGGTATGGATTATTATTGATGAACTCAAATAATATTATGACACTAAAAACAGCGGTTGACAGTCAATGATCAAATCCTAGTTAGAAATGTGTGCTGTTTTGAATTTTTTTGTATACTTGTAATAAGATAACATTTTCGGCTCAAAAGCTTTTATGAAAATTTAATATTATAAACTATCTTTAACTGATTTTAGTGTTTCGTTTCAAGTGAACTTTCAAATTAATAGTGGTTAATCTTTTAGCAAATCTTAAATTTTTAGTCTGTGTTAACCTCAATGTTTTGGACAATGTAACATATTCAAAATTTGTGAAGGGAGCAGTTTTGGACTTGAGTCTGTTGCACCTTCACATTCGTTGTAAATTTGTCACAATAAATAAATAAAATAAGAAGACAATAAAGCACAATTCGTAAAAAACAAACTCACAAGGAATGCCAAATCATAATTGTTCTGAATAATGTTCTAGTATTTTCTTTTTCGATTTACAAGTCAGTTTCTTGAAGATATAGAAGAGGTATCAAACTCATGGTACAGTGTGCTGTTCTGGCACATGGGCCTGAAAATATGTCAACTGTCAACGACCTTGGTGCCATGATTCACTTTTGGTCTCATTCATTTATTCATTCATTCATCCATTCATTGTTGCTGTTGTTATCTTTTGTCTCAAGACTCTTTTGTTTTATTACAATCGGAGAGATGAACTAGATATGAGCAGATAATATTGAACATGAACTAGATATATAATATATTGTTTGTGATCTTTTATAGTTATACTTTAGAAGAAAAGAACTATAATTCTACTATAACACTATAATAGCGGTCGGGCCGCTTAGCGCAGTTGGTTGGGGCGTCACAACTTCAGCTTGCTGTCGTTTCAGCGGTCGTGAGTTCGAATCCCGCTCCTCCGTCTGGCATCTATGTGTTATATCATTCACCTCATTACCCACGCACAAGTCTCTTGACTCATTTGGGCATCATCGGCAATAAAAAAGTACTATAATATTTCTGATCACCAACAATGATTTATTTATGCCTATAACAAAACTCAATCTATATGCTCAAGGTCTGTAGAATGAATCGTTTCCGCTTACTGAACGCTTTTCTCACAGCTGAAGACCACACAATCAAATTCAACACTATCAAGTGCTACTATAGATAAAACTATCAAAAACTAGATGTAAACTCTGCTGTAAAATCACTTCCCGGTGGTTCGGAACTCACCTAAAACTGTAGGTCCAACTCATCAATCACCATCATCCAATTAATTACCCACGCACAGGTCTCAGACCTATGTGGGCTTCATCCTCCGAAAAAAAGATGATCAGAATTTAGTTAAGTTCATAGTTCTGACATCTATTCAAAATTAATACAAAGCTCATTGATTTTTATTTAAGGATGAAGCCCACATAGGTTTGGGACCTGTGCGTGGGTAATGAGTTGGATGATGAATTGAATAACTGCCTTTATTTAAACCTGGGAGGGCGAAGTTAAGGAGCAGTCGGCCCTCTCCACCACTTAACCCTCATGATGGTGATTGATGTAGTCCTACAAACCACAAATGAGTAGAAGTTCAACAAATTTCCTCTCACCGCTAATAAGTAGTATTTTTTTTTAGGATGTAGCCCACATGGATCTTAGATCTGTGCGTGGGTAATGAATTGGATGATTGTGATTGATGAGTTGCACCTACAGTTTTAGGTGGGTTCCGAACTAACGGGAAGTGATTTTATAGCAGAGAACAGTGTCTTTTTTGCTGGCCAATCTAATCGGTCACCGTTACAAACATAGATTTCGAAATACTGCTGAACTTGCCGTTGATCATCTTGCTAAATCGCGGAGTATAAACAGTTAGCATTAATTTGCCTTGTTAAAAAGCAGAAAGCAGACATGTCTTGACCTTGCCTCACTCATATTGTAAGAAGCAACAACGCATCCGACTTCCACCAACAGGAATAAAAAAAGAAACACGCTTGTCTTAAAATAGGCTCGGAAACCATCAAAACGCATTCCACTGATTAATATTCGCTTGATCGCTTCCATTCGATGCTATTTGCCTGTCAGACTATTGCATATATCAAGCAGTATATCTATTGCATATATCAAGCAGCATATATCTATTGCATATATATATAGCAGTACAGCACAGATAGATGAGAGGCTTCAGCTGTATCAAGAAATTGAATTAGTAGACTACTGACCTCCGTCATGCAATTTAACTTAAATTCAATTTTATTGTCTAAATTTAGTTTACAATTATTAATTTGATTTTTTTAAATTTATTTGTGGATAGTTGAATGAGCGTAGCGAGTTCTTAGTTTTGATTCCTGACTGGAGGCTCGGGGCTTTTTTTGTATGTTTGTATGTTCGACGATAACTTTTTAACACTTCGACCAATCAACTTCAAATTCTAAACACACATTCATACAGATCAAGTTCGTTTGCCAATGAAATTGACCCATTCCTTCACACTTTTTAAGGCGAAACAAAAGGATAGATTCTCAGCCCTTCATTAATATATCTATATCTATATTACTATACATAGAAAATAGTTCTTTTCACCATATGGAATTCGCAATAGATTTCAAAATATAATATGGATATATAAACAGCGGTTTTTTATGTGGTAAATATATAGATACACTAACTCTATAGATACACCAATTCCATGGCCCTGATGTATAGGTATATGAGTACGGTTTTTTTTTGTGGAAAATTAATCTGTGAATCAGAGCAACGATGAACTAGAACTTCAAGTAATATATTTCTCGTCTTCAAAACAGCCATTTTTTGTTACTACCTTTCTCTACGATAAGCTTCCCAAATGAGTTTCTCTTTCCAAAATTAGTTGTTTGCAAGCGAGTTCTCCAGCCCGTCGGGCTCACTAGTGTATTTAAATTTCTTTCGGTAGACAAGTACAGAGGCAGTTATTAAGGAGAAGATTATAACAAAATATTTTATGTTTTGACACTCCTTGATTCAACTATACTACAGTGACTTTTTATAGACAATGTGGCCATTGAACGCCTCGATTCTGATTGAATAATTCGATCAGGTAATAATAATAATAATAATAATAATAATAATAATAATAATAATAATAATAATAATAATAATAATAATAATAATAATAATAATAATAATAATAATAATAATAATAATAATATCTTGTGAACTGGCTCAGGTCTGGTGTGGCTGGTTCAAGTCGTACCTGACCAGATAATTCAAATTCTTTCATTGTAGTGGCAAATGTGATATTTTGGAAGATATCCTTAAAGAATAATAAGACTTCAAGTTGCCACAACCACATTTATCCATTTATTCACAATCGTAAGATACTAGTTTCGGTTGTTACACCATTAACAATCTCAAACAAACTAAAACTTAAGTACAGAATAGCTTTATAGAACTATACTAAACAGGGAACGATACTATTGGCAGAGGGAGAAAGTGCCTGTGATAGGCTGACCGTCATTGAAGGTCTGTGATTGGTGGAAGGCCAAAACAAGACACGCCCACTGGTGGGAGGAGCAACAAGCAATAATAAGTGTCAAAATCTAGAACCAAAAACCGGGAACACATAGAAAGCAACAAACAAGAGCAGTAAACAAGTAGGCTAGAATTAAAAAAATTAAAAATTGAGAATTAAATTACTTCTTCTTTGAAAAAGTAAATTTTCCCTACTCCCATCTACAAATGCTCAATTTATCAATAATTCAATGTAAACAAGTAAAAATAAGTGTCAAATCCAAGAGCCAGAAACCGGGAACACATAGAAAGGAACAAACAAAACAATACACAAATAGGCTAAAACTACAAATAAAAAATTGAAGCTCACTGAAATGCAGTCATGGTCAACCGAGTAAAGCACGAAACTACCATTATTAAAATAAACGCCAGAATTATGATGAAACCAAAGTAGTTGCATTGAATTGGTTGAAATGAATTTTATCGTTTAAACTAGTATTGGAATCGTTTTTTCCCAGCCTAGTAATACCCAAAGCTTCTAAAATGTCCAATAATTGGCTGTTTTTGCCAATCAAATGCAGAAATCCAACATTTTCTTCAGCTTTGAACTTGCATCCATTAGTTATGAGATGATCAATGATATATATTATAATAATTATATTTAATAATAATTATATTTGCTTGTTGCTCCTCCCACCAGTGGGAGTGTCTTGTTTTGGCCTTCAGCCAATCACAGACCTTCAATGGAGGCCAGTCTATCAAAGGCTCTTTCTTCCTCAGCCAGTAGTATTATTCCGTATATTAAGCTGCTCTGTACTTTAGTTTTAGTTTGATTGAGATTGATAATGGTGTAACAACTGAAACTAGTATTTCACGGTTTTCAATAAATGTAGTTTTGCCAATGTCGTCTTATTATTAATTATGGATATCTTTCACAATATCATCATCGCCACTACAAATACGATTAACCTCTTCCCCCTGCATCAAATCTTTTCAATTCCAATTTAAAACCATCTCCAAAACAGAAACTCCAATAATTGGGGGGGGGGGGGGGGGTTAAATTAGGCCCCCTTAAAAAATTGATAGCAGTTTTTGAAAAATACATACATACATCGCTCGATCAATGAGTAAGGTACGCAAAATTTCATGACTATCGGTCAATGCGATTGGGCGTGATCGTGTAACTTACAGACGGATAGACGAAAAACCAAGCAGTCGAGTTGAAACTGAGACCTCACTACGCTCGGTCAACTAGGCTGGTTGTATTCTATTTGAAAAGCCATTGAATCCGAAAGAATGAAATTGATTTGATTGAAAATGTCTGATGTATGAAATATTTGATGGAAAGTGCCTGACAGGAGACCTTTGAACCGGAAATGGTATATTCGCAGTTTAATTAAGGTGAACCGTGATGAAGAAGGCAGCTCCCGCTCCTGTGATATATATATATATGGATGCGTCATCATAACCTCACATTATATACTCGTGTATACCAGTATACCACATGAATTTCATTCCTTTGCTATTGTTCTAGAGCTCTGTGATCAACCTTGCACCTGACATGTAGAAAATTAAGTCGCTCAGCAAGCCTCAGTTGTTCTCGATTGTATAACAATCAAAAATATGTCTGTTATCCTTTTTTTAAATGGAATGTTTTCGATCACAACAGAGTATTTGTTCTTTTTTGTACCACAGGAATATTTGATTTTTTCCGATTAATGTCATGGTTCTGACTTCTGACATACTGGTACGAAGTAAAAGACATTCGCTTATTCCTCTTCATGCATGTTTTCCGTGTGAAATGAACCGGATTTTAATCTGGCTACAAAGTAAATATGATATTATTTCGTTTGGTGAAGGTAGAAGAATTGAAATAAAGCCTTGAGTTTGCATCAAATGAGAGTATTAAAATGTTTTAATGTCATCTTTTTTGTAGTGGCGAAGGTGATATTGTGGAAGATATCCATAATCAATAATAAGACATGTAATTATCATTGTAATTTTTTTAGACATGTAATTTAAATTTTTAAATTTAATTTTAATTTTTTTAAAGACATGTAATTTTTTGTAGTGGCGACGGTGATATTGTGGAAGATATCCATAATCAATAATAAGACATGTAATTGTCACAACCGCATTTATTGATAATAGTGAGAAACTAGTTTTGGTTGTAATGTTACATTATTATCAATCTCAAACAAACTGAAACTTAAGCACAGCAATATTTACTAATCAGGGAACGATACTAATGGCTGAGGGAGAAAGTGCCTCAAATAGGCTGACCTTCATTGAAGGTCTGTGATTGGTTGAATGCCAAAACAAAACCCGCTCACTGGTGGGAAGAGCAAGAAGCAAAAATAAGAGTCAAAATCAAGAACCAAAAAACCGTGAACACATAGAAAGCAACAAACAAGTACAATGCAAAAGTAGGCTAGAATTAAATAAATTCAAAATTACCAAAATGAAGCTCACTGAAATGCATTCAAGGTCAACCGAAAAAAGAGGAAAGTACCGCTATTAAAATTTAGGCCAGAATTATGATGAAACCAAGTTAGTTGTATCAAAAACTAATAAATTATTCTATAGATTAATGAATTAGGATTGGCCAGCAAAAAAGACTGTTCTCTGCTGTAAATCACTTCCCGGTGGTTCGGAACCCACCTAAAACTGTAGGTCCAACTCATTAATCACCATCATCCAATTTATTACATATGCACAGGTCCCAGACCTATGTGGGCTTCATCCTCCAAAAAAAAGTTATCATAGACTAAGGTGCAGTTGGTTGGAGTGCTTGTCTGTGATAATATAAGGGGCTCTGGCCGGCTATGTTTCCTGCAGCCTTGGGTTCGAATCTCATTCAGCCAGAATGTTTCTCATCAATCATCCATTTACCTCATTACCCACGCACAAGTCTTCGGACTCATGCTCTTCTATATCCTTATATGTATTTTCCATGTTGAGATAATTATATTTTTTTAATATACGGTAATATATTTTTTTTTAATCAAATAATGAGAGACTTATGTTAGCATCTATAATTTAGTACACATACCAATAGACAATAGTTGCACAATAGCCAATTAAATAAGGAGTTTAATGTCAGTTAACTAACTGTCATAAGAAAGTGTAACGGGTTTATTTCTATTGCACAAATATCCATTAGTTACCGTAACTTTCGTTTACCGAACGGGCACAATCTGTCAACACTGTAATTTGATCAACAGCTGTTTCTGAAGTTGAGAAAAAAGATTAATTAGAATCATTTCATTGTGAGTATTTGAATAATTATTGAACTATCTCAATATTATTATGGTCTTAAAAGATTTTATTCATTTTGAAAGGTTTCTAATACCTACGACCTGATTTGCAGTTCCGTGTTCTGTTACAATAAACATAGCCTATAAAATGTAACTTAACGGGCATTAGTGAGATTTAATCATCGGTGATCGGGCGGTTAAATATATTTTACGCCGTTTAGCCTAAACGGCGTTATCGCTTGTAATTGTAATTTGCTCAACTAAATTCTATCCATTAAGCTTAATTTCCATAGAATGACGTCATTCTACTAGATTTAAATTTAATTTCCGATTATTTTAATTTCCATAGAATGACGTCATTCTACTAGATTTAAATTTAATTTCAGATTATTTTAATTTCCATAGAATGACGTCATTCTACTAGATTTAAATTTAATTTACGATTATTTTTCATTTGAGGTAAAGCACACCTGAGCTTCGAGTTTGTACATTGGCACATCCTTGTTAAAATTTGAAAAATAAAATTTACTTAATATCAAGTGAAAAATTAATGTGGAACATCGAATTAGAACATGAATTTTAGTGAGGAATTAGACAAAAAGGCGAACTTAGGACATTGAGAACTCTCAGATAGTTGAGAATGGACGAAATATGGATCTTTAGACGTTAGGGTAGTAACGTTTCAACTTGCACATTTGACCACATGATGTTAACAGCCCGATTACTAACTACTAAGAGGAATGTTCTGTTCGGCTCTGGTTGCAGAAGTAAAGTTTCCATCTGGAAAAGCGTTTTCCATTGTCATTATGCCCCTCTCCATCCCCTATAATTTGGAAAACCCCTCCTCATCCTATTAGCCCAAACTAATGCATTTCCACCTCTGGATTTGGATTTCCATTTAGTAACATGCTGCATTAGCTAGCTGACATACGTGCTTGAGTTCAAGTTTTGATATGGAACTAATGAAATGTTATGATTGATAATTGAAACGAATACTTGGTTGACAGGAGGATATTGTTGAGTTAGCTGAAGTCTAATTCATGTGCTACTCAATCTACAATGTGAAACAATGTTTAGTTTGATGTTGAACTTTGTTTGGTCTTGGGTTCACATGAACCTTCAGTTTGTATTTAAATTTTGATTTCAATTTAATTCCAAATTGCATGATGATGGGGAGTCATAGCCAAGAGCCGTAGCAGGTATCTGTTCAATCATATTAGATAAGCAACGCTCTCCTGGGCCTTCTTTGTAAGGGTGAACGATAGGATTGACCAGCAAAAAAGACACTGTTCTCTGCTGTAAAATCACTTCCCGGTGGTTCGGAACTTTCCTAAAACTGTAGGTCCAGTTCATCAATCACAATCATCCAACTCATTACCCACGCACAGGTCTCTGACCCATGTGGACTTCATCATTAAAAAAAAATGTCTTCTCTACTTAAGTCTACTTTAATTGAGTCCAGTCTTTGGAATCAATAAATTAGAAATGTTTGTTTCAGTCTATGTGATTTTGACACTTGATATATGCCCGATTGCACAAATGTCCTATCAGGGAGAAAACAATGTGTAGAACTAACTACAGTAGTTGGTAATAGTATAGTAAAGAATAAATCTAATAAATTAGAGGTGCAAGCTGGAGTGCCTCAGGGGTCAATACTAGGTCCATTGCTTTTTTTGTTATATGTCAACCGTTTACCTAAAGAATTAATTAGTGGTAGAGCCCTCTTATTTGCTGATGATACATCACTCATTTTCAGCAATTCCATTCTAGATAATTTAGAAATAAGTGCCCATATAGGTGTGCAGTCTATTGTCCAATTTTTAAACCAGTTGAAATTAACTATAAATAGTAAAAAATGCCAATACCTTCAATTCAAAAACAAACATAATTTAAATGAAGATAGGGCTATAAACGTGTTTGTAAACGATAATCAATTAGACCAGGAAGAAGAAATTGCATTTCTAGGAGTTACGTTGGATAGACGATTGACCTGGACTCCATACATTGAGAAAATATGTAGTAAAATTTCATCTGGGGTATTTGTCCTGCGACAGCTCGCTAGATTGAATGACAAAAAGTTACTTTTTACAGCTTACCATGGGCTCTTACTGTCACATATTAGGTATGCTATCTTAGTATGGGGTAATTCATCAAAACAAAATCTTGATAGGGTGTTTAAGATCCAAAAGAAAGCGGTTAGGTGTATAGAAAGAGTAAATAGATTAGATTCATGTAGGCCGTTGTTCAAGAGACTTGGTCTCCTAACTGTACCCTGCTTATATGTGTATGAAGCTACTCTATATGTAAAAACGAATGATATTAACCAAAATCTTGATGTACATGATTATAATACAAGAAGCCGAGGAGATTATCACTTGGTGAGTCACAATAGTAGCCTATTCAAACAAAAACCTAGTTATATTGGTAGGAAATTCTACAACAAGCTACCGCAGTTTTTGAAGAGTCTTGAAAATATAGAAATATTTAAAAATCAATTGAAGAAATATTTAGTTGATAAAGCTTTTTATAGTGTACAAGAGTTCCTTTCACATGAAAATCAAGCCTCACCTCAACTAATTGAAGTAATTATGGTATCTAGTGTATAATATTGTTGATCTGACTTGTCTTATACTCCTTAACTGGAGTCTCCAAGACGTAATCTACAAAAAAAAAAAAAAAAAAAATTATGATGGTTTTTCATTCGTATCACTTATATACCAAGCTTCTATTTGAAAGCATATGATTATACCTATATACATGCTAGCATTTCTATGATCTATATTATCTTGAATGGTGGAGCACATACCTAGTGTAAGTAAAATGTATAAAAGTGGTAGCATCAATCACACACATACAAACATCATCTTATTATAAATCAACATAACCTATAACAAGTCTTATATTAGATTCTTTGATTTCTTGTTCCATGACGAACTGCGTTGTTAATATTAACTTTTCATGTGAAATTTAACGACTTGCAGTCAAATATTTGTTAAGAATAAGTATAATAACTCACTTAATCTGGCCGAGCGCTTTCGAATCTATGAGATCCATCTTCAGAGGCCTCTGAAGATGGATCTCAGATTCGAAAGCGCTCGGCCAGATTAAGTGAGTTATTATACTTATTCTTAACAAATATTTGACTGCAAGTCGTTAAATTTCACATGAAAAGTTAATCTTATATTAGTTAATGATGCATGTATTTTAGAATTCTAGAAGCTAATTCACTTTCCAACCCATACAATAATATTATTTATTCACATTGTTCACTTTAAAACGAAGTATTTGAAATTGAAATTATATTTATTCTTCTTCATAAAATATTACAATTGGATAACTAATTAGATTTAACTAATCTATATAAAAAAAATTGAGTTTTGTCTGATCATTTATCAGAATTATATATTTTTTGGTTATTTTTACGTTTAATACATTAAAGAAGCCGAAACAAGTCTTATCTCAATTTGTTATCTCTGTCTGTTGGTCTGTCTGTCACGGCTCCGAAGGAATTTTACGCGGCCTTCTCCTGAAAAACGAGAGTATCGATCGGGATTTAAGTTATTTAACAGCATTGAAAACTATTTTGACAATGTCTTTAGCTATAAAAAACTAAATTAACTTTTTTTAACAGAATAATAAACGTTTAAAAACCAAGTATTGTGCGATTTTGGATACATTTCTTCTAAGTTTTATTACCACGTTTTATTATACCGAATTTATTTATTATTATTATACCGAGAGCATCGATCGGGATTTAAGTTATTTAACAGTATTGAAATTTTCAGGCATAATGTATAATAGTCCCGAGATGGCTCCTGTGGAGGTTGGTAGTTAAAAGTCCTCGCTGAAGGACACAAAAAGGAGAAATCTATCCTTAAAGGAACAGCAGTTAGAAATCAACTGTTTTTAATCATATGGTGATTCGCGGCGTTATTTACGCTGTCTGCAGACTTGTGTAGTCGGAGCATTGCAGTCATATAGGAAACATATGAGAGGCCTCCTTCGTTGTTTTCTTAAGCCGCGTCTCCACCAACCGAACATGCTCGGCGAACAGTGTTCGCTGGAATCAGCTGATGTCGCCAAACATTTTTTGGAGTTGGTTTGGTGTGGACGCCTTCTCGAACATTATGATCGGTCGTCACTGTTCGCTCACAGACCGAACATTTCAATTGAACGCACGAACATGTTCGGTGACCCATATGTTTGATGTTTGCCCGGTTTTTGAATTAGCCAAAAATGTTCGGCAGACATGTTCGGTTGGTGGAGACGCGGCTTTACACAGTAAGACCTTACTCACCACCTCTCAATGAACATTTCAAATTTAAACCTCCTTCAACTATTAGGGTAGAAGATAGGTTTTTGATTTTATTATTCGCCACCTCCTCCTGAGACTACATTTCAAATTTCTAGCTGCATTGGTTAACAGATGTCATCAACCCGGCATAATTAAATTTCCCAGTATATGGGTATGATCCCAGTCATATGTTTCCTACATACTGCAAGGCTCCAACTGCACGGTAGCCTACATGCAAAGTCTTTGCGTTCCAGACAGCGTAAATAACGCCGCTAAGGCGCCTGCCATATGATTAAAAACTGTTGACTTCTATCAGCTGTTCCTAATAATTATTAGCTCCCCAATTAAAATTTATGGTCAGAAACCATCCCCAATATTCACACAACATATTCCCAAAGTTTCATGCCGATCTGTCAAGTAATTTTGAAGTCTATAGGGAACATACATACATGCATACATACAGACATTCATTTTTATATATAAATAGATAATGGATCACTTTTATACTGAATGATGTGATGGATAGTAGCCTGGTATAAAAGTGGAATCATCACTATGAACTTCGGTTTGTGCAACCGGGAGGTATAATCCAATTTTCCCATTAATTGAAAATAATTAAAATTCAATGAAACATTTTTATACATCCATAACATTGAGTAATTTCGGGATAGGGCCTACATGACACAATTAATTGAAGTTTTTAGAGTGTTTTTTAGACTAATTTTTAGAGTGTAGACTACCGGTTTATATTAAATTGATAAAGTTTTAACCCTCTTCATTTTTGGCATATTTTGTTATAAAAAAAAGTACATTAATTACAGATTCCTAAAATTTTCCTTTGGATTTTCAGGCCATATTACGTGGATCTTGGTCAATATCAAAGTTAAATCGAGTTTTCTTCATCTTTACTCATTCATCCTATTTCTTCTTCTTTTTCTTTTTCATACGTCCTCTTTCTTCTTCTTCTTCTTTCATTCACCCTTTTTTCTTTTTGTTCTTCCTCTTCATCCTCTTCTTCTTCTCCTTCTTCTCCTTATTTTCTCTTCTCTCTTCTTTTTTTATTCCTATTTCTTCTCCTTTTTCTTCTGTAATTCACGGTTTGTATCCATGACTGGATTCCACCATCTAAGTACACAATTCGAAGACTCGTTCGTTTTCCAAGACATTTTGGAGATGGCCGAGCACCTCCAAAGATGGCGTTCGTTAGGTTTTCTCAACTTGACATTCTACATACGAACTAAGTCCCGCATTGTGAGTATGACTGACACAACGCTGCTAAAACTATGCTAATGAAAGACATTTCCTCTCATTAGAATACTAATTGTCTGTTGTCTCACTCCTTACCAACTCAAAGCCTCAAACAATTATTCTCTTGTAGCCTACTGTACATTTCAACTACGTTGACCCGCAGAGAGATTTTTTGTCTTCCTCTTTCATGCTCTCTCACCGTTGCTCACGCTCTTTCTCTTTTTATTACTCTCACACACCCTCTCTCTTACTCTCTCTACCTCTTTCTCCATCACACTCACACTTTATCACTTAAACACACACATTCTCTTTAGTTAAATGTCAATAATGGACGAAACTTTGTCCAAACTTCGTCATTTCATGAAATTGCATCACTTAGATTGTCATCACCATAGTTAACATCATTAAGATCACAGAAATATGATCATTGTTCATAATTACTCCTGTATAAAACTAAAAAAATATATTAACTATAAAAATAGCCCCAAATACACTCAAAAAACAATACAATACATGTTGAGCAACTAAAATACCGCCTTTGAAAGGCCCCCCTACTAACTTGAATTTAACTTGAAACTTGATGTTGCAGTAGTTATCAACTTTATTTAAATATATTCATAGTTTGTTGACATCAGTGGCGTACCGAGGTTTCAAGCGCCCTGGAGCATAAGTGGCTATGGCGCCCCCCCCCCCCAAAAAAAAAACCCAAACAAATCAGTCTCGTACTCAACCACCCGATTGGGCTGCTCACAGCAGTGCAAACGATTTGCTAACTTGACTTATAAACTGAATTCAAGAACATTAATTATAGTTCTACTACTAACAGTTTTCCATTACCAATCATTTTTGTTGTATGCTGCTACTATTACCACTATGACTATACCATTTTAATTTGTCATTGAACAATATATTCAATTTGGATATTGTAAATTCCCTTCAAAATTAAATAATGCTCAACTCGAGAAGCTGCTATTTCAATTAACGAGCTAGATCTACTGTTAAGAGAACAACTAGTAATATTGTTCGGCTATTGTTTTAAAGAACTATAGTAATATTGTTCGGATATTGTTTTGAAGAATGTCTTGTGAACGTGTTACTGCAGCCGGCTGAGATGTGAACAAGTTGTCAAAGTTTTCTCGGTGAATAGAGGATAGTATGTAATATAATGGAAAACGGAATATAGTAACATTTACAGTACATTACAGTAATACATTTGTTGTAAGTAAAAGGCAATTTTCTCTCAAGAACGGTGCGCCCCTCAGAGCCTTGCGCCCTGGAGCCACTGCTCCACTCGCTCCATTATCGGTACGCCACTGGTTGACATATTCCGTAACCGCTTTTACATAATATTCAATGTTAGGTTTTCTAATTATTGGATTATTCTTCTAATAATTGAATCATACACCCTTTCTTCTAAAAAAAACTAATTATCCGAATAGTGTTTAGTCCCGAATCAATCAATTATTGATGCGGTGTCTGGTCATACTTTTCCCCCAGTTTTTTGTATTGGATATAATAATATTCATTCAGCAAGAATTATATACATTACAAACATCATCATTACAATATCACAACAATATATCTACAAATAGTATATTATAAAACTGCTCAAGTGAGAGCCCCATTAGTAGTCCTTTTTGGGGTCCTTCCAAATTAATGATTCATTATAAAATATATGAAAGTAAAAGAAAATGTTCTTACCAATAAAGTTAGTTGCAAAGTAATAATGTAAATTAAAAAAGAAATTAATTATAAACTTAAAAAACACTTTTGAATGGAAATTGAATTCAAATGTGTTTTTTAAGTTTATAATACATATTAGTGGAAACAAGATGGATCTTCAACATCATAAGAAATTAATATTAATAAATAAATAAAAGCACAATAGTTCTGAACAAATGTAATTGTAGCTATTGTAATCATTCAAATAAATAACATGTTAAGCTTTCCTGTGCAGACGGCAATTATTTTAAATTGTAAATATTTTTTAAATTTCCAAGTTTTTAAGTGATCATTATTGGTGTGCTGCAAAACCTTCTGTGCACCAATATAAGTTCATATTATCGCCTTCAACCGACAAAATAAATACAATATGTTTTTATTCAATAGAGTACAGGTCAAAACAATAAACATGCACCACTATGTTTCAAAAGAATGTTTTTACGTTTTCAATTTATTGTAAATAGTTTTTCAATCTGGCTCTTACTGTGTTGATACATTTAATATATCGTATTTCTAATGGTAATTTATTGTAAATAAATATGATCAAGGTATTAGATTGTTATCCATTAATTACCATGAGAAATATTATTTTATGTAGTATGAGGGTTCAAAGTTGAATTCTCCCAGTTTTTGGGAGCAATTGATCTCCCCTACTAATTATTTTAAATTTTTGATAAATTTTTCATAGCTAAAAGACATTGAGGAATAGAATGATGAATTTTTCATTCTGATCAAACAATTAGTTTTCTCAAAATGAATTTTTGAAAATCTGTAAAAATTTTCAGTTTTTCAAAAAATAATTTTGAAAAAACCATTTGTTATATTGAAATATAAAATGTGTCATTCTATTCCTCAATGTGTCTTTCAGTTATAAAAAAAAATGTTTAAAATAACTCGTAGGTGAGTTTAATTGGCTCCAAAAACCAAACATTTCAACTTTGAACCCCAATATTTCATAAAATAATTGATGAAAAAGAAATATTCTCATATATATATATGCATATGCTTCATTGGCCATACCCAGAAGTTTGAGTTTTCATATCACAGAAAAAGATGAAAAATAAATGACAAACCATGGTTACATGAGTTTGAGTCAAGAAGTAAACATGAAAAAGCAGCAGGGTAAGTTCTTTGTCATAGAATTAAAATTAACATGAGGAAAGAAATATCTTGACAAGAAATTTCGAAAAAAATCATGACCAAAAACCCTGCGCACAGCATTAATCTTGTTTATTCTGCTCTTAATAGCAATATACAGTAGTTGGTTATATTATAATCATAATATTAATATATATGGTATATTGTATTGTGTTATAATAATATAATCTCCCCAACATATTTGATATGATTTGTAACTAACATGGACACATTGATTGAAATAATTATCACTGAGATTTATTTATTTATAATGTTTTTATTTGTATTGATTCAGATGTATAATTTTGCTTTAAAAATGTGACTCTATGGTTTTGTGATCACCAATTCATTTTATAAGTTTGTACAATGCGGATATTTATTCTTTTTTCTCTTTCATTGTATTTTGATCAAGTGGAATAAAAGATTCAATTCTATAAAACTCAAATTCTAAGCCTACTGATACGGATATATTACAGTCTTCCTAAAATTTCAGCTGTGGGTCCACCATGATCCCCATAACATGGCTAAAACGGTGAGGTGGAACAACCCGTGAGGGTCTCCTCACCAATAAAAGCCATAAGCTTATTATTATACACTGCCTCACACAAACCCGCTACCCTGCTTTCAGCTCGTTGTTCCGAAATTCTTCCAATAAGAATTGACAGTATCTCTAGTACGTATTTGCAGCAGCAGGTAGTACGTAATTCAGACAGGAGATAACCAAACGCTGAAAGTGACAGTGAAGACTCGCTTTCGCTTCCCTGCCAACAATGCACTGTCACTTTCAGCACAATGGAACCTATGAAAGCTATTGTTGATATTGATTCGTCAATCACAATAATTATTGTTCCACGTTCTGGCAATATCGCTTCAGGCATGACAGAAATCACCAAATTCAAGACACTAGACTGTTATAACTTAGCTTTGGCTTTTCACGTAAGGATTTTGTGTTCTAACATCATGAAAAAATTCAGCTTCATTTATGTATTAAGAGCGCAGTAATTTTGCGAGAGCGATAAAGAAGCGTCACGCGCGAATTGCGTACAATATCTTTTCCTACAACTGCAGTTCTGCATTCCAACACAATAAAAGTTTGTAGTTTGTAACATCACAGACCATGCGCGGATTTGGTTAGCGTGCGCCATTGTTGAGGTTATGAGAATTTCACGGATTCCGTGATCCACCAATGAGAAGACATCAGAATCAAAACAGAAGCGTAAAGAAAACATAAACTTAAAAAACACTTTTAAATGGAGATTAACTCACGTTATGGCGTGACGGCCGTTTCGCTCTGTTGTCTAGAGCGTCGTCAGACGACCCACAGTACACTGACTTAAGGTATGAGTTTGAGGGTTATGTATGTTGGAATGGTGATGGGGTGGGGGGATGAGTAGGCGGGAGGTTTGAAATTGGGATTATTTTGTCAGAGTATGTGAGAAGAAGTTAAGTTGATCATTTAAAATGTTGTCAGGTTGCTGCTTTGCATGTTTGTAAATCTCATATTGTTCTAAAACATTGAGTTTCTGGCTTTTGTGAGTGAAGTGTAGTGTGTCTAAATTAGTGTCAATGTCTGTATAACTGTGGCCTGTTGAAATTTTGTAAATTCCAAATTCCATCTGGAATTTACAAATTGAAATGTGATGACTGCAACAAGTTCTATATAGGACAAACTGGCAGGACATTCACCACTAGATTCAAAGAACACACAGGAGCCATCTCACACCCAAACACACATTCCACTTTTGCTGAACACATCATTTCAACAGGCCACAGTTATACAGACATTGACACTAATTTAGACACACTACACTTCACTCACAAAAGCCAGAAACTCAATGTTTTAGAACAATATGAGATTTACAAACATGCAAAGCAGCAACCTGACAACATTTTAAATGATCAACTTAACTTCTTCTCACATACTCTATTTGACAAAATAATCCCAATTTCAAACATCCCGCCTACTCATCCCCCCACCCCATCACCATTCCAACATACATAACCCTCAAACTCATACCTTAAGTCAGTGTACTGTGGGTCGTCTGACGATGCTCTAGACAACAGAGCGAAACGGCCGTCACGCCATAACGTGAGTTAATTTCCATTTAAAAGTGTTTTTTAAGTTTATATTACATATTAGTGGAAACAAGATGGATCTTCAACATCATGAAGAAAACAGCTGGCGAGCGTGGAGTACTTTACCGCTCGCGGAGCAGTAAAGAGGTATTTTACAATTCGTTTTCAATACATAAAGAACTACTTTACAAGCAGTTGTGGGTAATAGTTATTTATGACACAATAACTATTTTGTAGTGGCGAAGGTGATGTTGTGGAAGATATCCATAATGAATAATAAGACTTGCATTAATACTAATATTAATACTTCTTTCTATTAATAAGCAAAAAGTTTTCACAACCACATTTATTGAAAATCATGAGATACTAGTTTCGGTTGTTACACCATTATCAATCTCAAACAAACTAAAACTTAAGTACAGAGTAGCTTAATATAATAACAAACACAGAATGATACTATTGGCTGAGGGAGTTTATAGAATCTGATAGACTGACCTCCATTGAAGGCCTGTGATTGGCTGAAGGCCATAACAAGTCACGCCCACTGGTGGGAGGAGCAACAAGCAACAATAAGTGTAAATATCAAGAACCAAAAACCGTGGACACATAGAAAGCAACAAACAAGAACAATACACAATACACAAAGAAAACCTATTTTAAAGAGTTTGTTCAGGTGCAGTGAAGATGAATAAATTGTGACTCACGTTATGGCGAGACGGCCGTTTCACTCTGATGTTAAGAGCATCGTCAGACGACCCACAGAACACTGAGTTTTTATTATATATTAGTGGGAAGAAGATGGATCTTCAACGTCATAGTAAAGATAAAATTGGTATCTGGGATAAAAGCGGAGTTTATAAATTGAATGGTGGTGATTGTAATGCCTGGTATGTGACCGGTAGAAGATTCAAACGTAGAATAAATGAACATTTAGGGATTGGAAAACTGTAAAAAAGACTCAAATTTTGCAGAGCATCTTATTATTATTGGACACAAATTCAAGACCAAAGAAAATTTTCTTTGTAGTGGCGAAGATGAAATTGTGGAAGGTATCCATAATGAAAAATAAGACGAAATTGTTACAACCACATTTATTAAAAATAGTGAGAAACAAGTTTCGATTGTTATGACATTATCAAACTCAAACAAACCAACGTGTAAATTATTATTATGATTGACAAATCAATATTAACAATAGCTTTCATAGCTTCCATTGTTTGATAATGGTATAACAACCAAAACTAGTATCTCACTATTTTTAATAAATGTAGTTGTGACAATTTCGTCTTATTTTTCATTATGGATACCTTCCACAATTTCATCTTCGCCACTACAAAGAAAATTTTCTTTGGTCTTGAATTTGTGTCCAATAATAATAAGATGCTCTGCAAAATTTGAGTCTCTTTTTTCGGTTTTCCAATCCCTAAATGCTCATTTATTATTTGACAAAGAAAATGTTGAATTTCTGCATTCAATTGGCGGAGGCAGACAATTGAACATTTTTTAAGCTTTGGTGATAGCTAGGTTGGTGAAAAAATGGGGGGGGGGGGGGGTAAATGATCAGAAAGTCGAGTTCCAGGCTTCAAGAAGGTTGAAACATATAAAAATCCTCATCTTTTCAAATCACCATCACTTTCCACTCTGCTGTCAACATCATGCTCTCTTCATATTTTTTTCCTTCTTCCTCTGCTCTCATTTTATATTTCCCTCTCATTATTTCTCTTTTTTTTGGAGTTTCCTCAAAAAATTCCGCCTGTCTGCTGTGTCACCACAAATAATAATTGGCGCTGAACTCGATTTCCACAAAACCTCCTGTCAATCTCTACGGGGTAAGTTTTCATCGGGGTTTTCCTCGTAAAAAACTAGAGTTCAACGTTGGAATTTCCCGGCTGTGGAAAAATGCTTGTTATTTTTGGCTGCCGTTGGTGTGTGTATCATATTTCACACGCGCGTTAAAAATCCGCGAAAGTGAAATATGAGAGGTGGGTGATGATACCTTGCAGGCATAACAAGGATCATTATACAGAGTGTGCGTTTTTCTTCTTATTCTTCTTATCCTTGTTCTTCTTCTTCTTTTTGTTGTTGTTGTTCCTCTTCTTGTTCTCATTTTCCTTCTTATTTTCCTTTTTCTTCTTTTTGTTGTTGTTGTTCTTCTTCTTGTTCCCATTTTCCTTCTTCTTCTCGTTCTTTTCTCCATTCCCTTCTTCTTGTTCTCCTTCCACTTCTTCTTCTTCTTTTCATTTTCATCTTCCTTCTTCTTCTTCTTCTTTTTTCCCTTTTCTTCTTTCTTCTTTTCCGTCTTCTTGTTGTTCACCTTCTTTCTGCTTTCCTTTTTCTTCTTGTTCCTGTTCTTGTTCTTCTTTTTCTCTTTTTCTCCTCCTTCTTTTTCCTTTTCTTGATCTACTTCTTTCTCTTCTCTTTTTCTTTCTTCTTCTTTTTCTAGTTATTCTTCTTCTTGTTTATGTTATTCTTCTTCTTCCTCTTTCCGTTCACCTTCTTTTTCCTGTTCTTGTTCGTCTTCTTAATCTTCTCTTTTTTCTTCTTTTTTATCCTTCTTCTTGTTATTCTTCTTGTTGATCTTCTTCTTTTCCTTTCTTGTTCTTTCTCTTTGTCTTCATCTTTTCCTTTTCCTTCTTCTTCACTCCCTTTTCCTCCTTCTTTTCCTTCTTGTTCTTTTCTTCTTATCTTCTTTTTCCTCTTTACCTTCTTCTTCCTGTCCTTGTTCTTTTTCTTGTTCTTCTTCGTCTTTTTCTCTTATTTTTTCTTTCTTCTTCTGCTTCTTTTGCTTTTCTTTTTTCTTATTATTTTTCTTTGTCTTCTTTTTTCCTTCTTTTTCTTGTTCCTGTTCTGGTTCTTCTTCTTCCTCTTTTCCTTTGCGTTCTTCTTCTTGCTCTTCTTTTCTCTTTCTTCTTCATGTTCTTGATATTCATCTTCTTCTTTTCCTATTTCTTGTTATTTTTCTTTGTCTTCTTCTTCATTCTCTTTCCTCCTTCTTCTTTTCCTTCTTCATCTTGTTCCTCTTCTTGTTCTTTTCTTCTTCTTCTTCTTCCTCTTTTCCTTTACCTTCTTCTTCCTGTCCTTGTTTTTCTTCTTGTTCTTGTTTTTTCTCTTCCCTTTTTCTTTTTGTGCTTGTTCTCCTTCTTTCTGTTATTCTTTTCCTTTTCATTTTCCTTCTTGTTGTTCTTTCTCTTCTTTTAGGCATATCAAGATTCATTATACAGGGTGTGCGTATTTTCTTGTTAGTGTTTTCCACCAAGTGAAAGGTCTTTTCCCTCTTCTGGGCAAACTGGCTTCGTATTGGCTGAAACATATTCCCGCCATCTAAAGTAATATGAGTGGTGTGCTTTTTTCTCATCATCACATTATGAAAATGTGGATTGCCTGCGGATGAGAACGAATTCTTCTAAGTATGGGATGCGAAGGCCATCTTTTTGAAGAGGTCTTTCTCTCCAACCATATTGTGTTGGCGGGTGGTGGGGGGGGGGGGCAGAGGGTTAAAGAGGTCGTTGGTTAAAGTGGGTGTGGATATTTTTCAGTGAAGAACAAAGACCCTCTTTTAATAATGCTCGACTGTCCTTATCTAATCATTGCGGGATCTTTTTCTATTAAAAATAAATTCCGGCATTCATTTTTCGCTTCTCTTAAATCCGCTACTTCAAACTAAACATTTTATGTGTTTTTGTCTTATTTTTTGTCCCATTTTCCTTCCCTTTCTCTTGCGCCTATCTTTTGCTATCGTCTTCTTTACTCCATTTCTTTATTTTTCTTCGTCTGCTCCCTTCCCTCATCCTTCAATATTGCCTTTCATTATTGCTTACGTCATCTTGAAAATACAGTACAGCTCTTCCTTCTAATTGTCACTTCTTTTTATCTCTGTTCATCTATTTTGTTCCCCTATCTTCTCCTTTGTTCTGTTCTCTTCTCCGTTCTTGATAAAAAATACTCTATTTGTCTCTTTTGTTCTCATATCTACTTTTTTGTTCTCTACGCTTTATTCTCGCTCTATTATTGATAAATAAATCATAATCCTTTTACTAATAATAACCCTCGTTCTTTTTCCCTCCTCTCTTCATCCTTTCTTTATCTAATCTATCTCTTCTTCTATTTCTTTTGCCTTTCTTCCTACTCCCATTGCACCTCAATTTATTAATTTTCTTGTGTATTTTCCCTCCATCAGAGAATGCATCCTATTAACTTCCTATCCTTCTCTTCTTCTTCCCCTTCTTCTCCTTATTCTCCTTCTTCGCCTTATTCTCCTTCTTCGCCTTCTTCGCCTTCTTCTCCTTCTTCTCCTTCTTCTCCTTCTTCTCCTTCTTCTCCTTCTTCTCCTTCTTCGCCTTATTCTCCTTCTTCGCCTTCTTCGCCTTATTCTCCTTCTTCGCCTTCTTCTCCTTCTTCTCCTTCTTCCCCTTCTTCTCCTTCTTCGCCTTATTCTCCTTCTTCGCCTTCTTCGCCTTCTTCGCCTTCTTCGCCTTCTTCTCCTTCTTCTTCTTCTTCTCCTTCTTCTCCTCCTCCTCAGCTTCCTCCTCCTCCTCCTCCTCCTCCTCCTCCTCCTCCTCCTCCTCCTCCTCTTCCTCCTGCGCTTCCTCCTCCTCCCCTTCCTTTTTCTGTGCCACCTCCTTTTCTTCCTCCTCTTCTTCCTTCTTCTTCTTATTCTTTTTATACTCTTTCTTTTTCTTCCTATTCTTATTCTTCTCCTTCACTCTTTCTTTTAAAAAATTCTCACTTTTTATCCTCTGTTCTTTTTTCTCTTCCTTCCCTTTTTCTCTCGCCCCGTTCATGTTCATTTTCTGTATATTCTCCACCTTCTCCTTTTTTCTGGTTATTCTTTCCTTCTTCCCTTATTTTTTCCCTTCTCCCTTCATCTTTTTCCCTCTCCCCCTAATCATCCTCCACCTTATTAGCAGGTTTTTTCAGAAACGTTTCTCCTTCATTTTATGCTCCTGCACTTCATATTCTTCACGGTCATCACTCTCTTATCCTTTCTCCCCTTTTTCTCCTAATTTTACTTCTTATACTTAATCTCCCTCTCCTTTTTCCTCTTTTTCCCCCTAGATTAATTTCCTTTGTTTACTTTTCCATCCTCTTCTCCTTGATTTCTTCTTCTTCATTATCCTGCAGCTTCTTCTTCTCCTTCTTCATGTTAGTCTTTCTCTTCTTTCTCCTTCTTCCTCTGTCACCCCCTTTCAATGTTTCTTTTTATTCTTGTAACTTTTACTCAAATTAACTCTTTCTTGCTTTTCATGTTAGTCTTTCTCTTCTTTCTTCTTCTTCCTCTGTCACCCCCTTTCAATCTTTCTTTTTATTCTTGCAACCTTTACTCAAATTAACTCTTTCTTGCCTTTCCTCATTCCCGTTCTTCCTCACTCATCCTCACTCACTGATTCTCTCTCTCTTTTGCACTCGCTGACTCCTATAGTCACTCTTCACACTCTCTCTCACTGTTTCTTGCTCTCTGTCTCACTTCCACACTCTTTCGCACTCATTCTCTCTCACTCTATCTTGCTCCCACTCACTCTTTCACCCTCTTCCCGGCCACTTACTCTTTCTCTCTCTTACTCAACACACAATTTGATATTGTCAGCTCGTTTTTCTATTCTCATGCGCTGTTTGTCGTCTATCTTGAATCATGGGGCTTTCGTTTAACCCCCCCCCCCTCATCATCACTCCTCCCACCTCTCCCCACCATCCCTTTTAAGACCCCCGAGGGAGCCAGCAGTTGTGAAGATCACGTACATTTAAAGCAGTCAACAGCGTTCTCTCCAGCAAAGCAATTTGTTGCTTCTCTAACGAGGTTTACAGAATATTCTTATTTCCAAAGTTTTTATTAGCTGTAACAAGAGGGAGTAAATTGAAAAATATCAAATCTTGTTGCTTTGTTGAGATAAATTGTTGTAAAAGATCTTATAGCTTGATAAAGTAGATTTTGTCATGAAGTCTCGCTGATACATTCAGTCTAATAACACTAGATTTCTAAATACATTTTTTAATAAATAGATAAAAATTTAAATACCTTTTTTAATAAATAATAGCTTTGTGAACCGTAGACCTCAAGCCCAAGAATAACACCCTTATTCTTGCACAGAGGAAGTGATAGCCGCGAGCCGTAGCAGGTATCTGTTCAATCAGATAGATAAGCTGCGTTCTCGTAGGACCTGTAACGGTGTCCGATTAGATTGGCCAGCAAAAAAGACTCTGTTCTCTGCTGTAAAATCACTTCCTGGTGGTTTGGAACCCACCTAAAACTGTAGGTCCAACTCATCGGTCACCATCATCCAATTCATTACCCACGCACTGGTCTAAGACCTATGTGGGCTTCATCCTCAGAAAAAAATCCACCGAAATCCACTGGAAATCCACATACTCCATGTACTCAATGACAATCACCACCATAAAAATGAACATAATCACCGGCAATTCAATTAGCATAGTCTATTTCATGATGTCTGTTTTCACAAAATGTCACTCTAACGTCACGTAGGCTACGTTTCTATTCTCATCCAGCCTGTACTTATGTTGTGCCAGACAGCTGATTGCTCAAATCAGATAAGATTTCACATGTCTGATGAATGAATTTATATAACAATATTAATTGTAAAGAAGACCAAATATATTGCTTTCTCAAGAACCATCACTGGACATGAAGATACTAATTGTAATCTTAAATTGCATATTAACTGTAATCTGGTTGATGAGACTTCCTGTGGGTGTCCTGAGATTGAAAGGACTAGTCAAATGAAATATCTAGGCTTGATAATTGAGGAGGGCTTCAAGTGGAGGAAACATATTGAATACCTATGCAGTAGACTAAGGTTTGTGTCTTATAATTTTTTCAAATTGAGGTCGATCATTGATATATCTGGGTTAAGAATGCTTTATTTTGCAATTGTACAGTCTTTGGTGAGTTATGGCTTGGTAGTGTGGGGTGGTACTTATGACACTCTTTTGTCACCACTGTTTATTGTTCAAAAGATGATTGTCAAAACAATATTAAGTAAACCAACAATATACCCTTCAGTAGAAGCATTCAAGGAACTGAGAGTCATGTCAATCCGTCAGCTTTATGTGCTAAATTAAATATTCTTTATGTGATAAATTAATATTTATCTTTAAATATTTCAATAAATACAGAAACGAATTTTCAGAAATTAATAATGAAACATATAGAACTAGATACAATGCGCATAAATATGTAACTTATGCTTCTAATTTAACAGTCATTCGCAAGCAGCTGGTATACATTGCTCCAAGAATTATTAACTCCTTCCCAAACGAGCTTATTGAAGTACCTACAGAATCTGTTCCAATAAATGTTAAAAACTGGATACTACGGTATCATTTCTTTAAACTTAATATAGTATAGCTTTGTTCATTTTTCAGTTTCTGATGATTGTTTATCAATTATTTTCGGGATTATAGTGCACAATCAATTACAGTTCTCATTGGATATAATTGCGATATATTTTTTGATTCTTTGCATAACTTATTGTTTTCTTGACCAATTTTTAATTTTAAATGATTAGCTTGAGAATTAGAAACAGTTGATATGCTTTTACTCCTACTGGCGAACAAGTGATTCACTTATGCCAGTAGTTATTCATCTCCAGCCGTATAAATATAAGTGAGGTGACATATCTATTTAGAATAATTGCCTGATTACTGATTACTGAAATGTATTATTGTATATTTGTCTGATTACTGAAACATGTTATTGTCACAACTTTATAAGTTATTGTTTTTTTTGTATCGTTTGAGTGAATAAAAATTGAATTGAATTGAAAATTGAATTGAAATTAAGTTTGTATAACTATCGTTTACTCAATTATCACATGTTATTATTCTTACATGTATTAGAAATGAATTGTTGTTCTCAACATATTTGATTCACGCGATTAGCCATATATGCGTTACATACAGACAGTCAAATGAAAAATGGTCGAATTCACACTTGATTCAGAAATGTTGTGGAACTTCTCCGTATTATGGTGAATGAGTAAATTTTAGGTTCAACCACTGATGATGATGCCATGAGTATTGAAACTCGAGTTTGGTTTTTTAAATAATAAAAATAATTAATGTGGAATAGACAACATTTGTTTTATTCATTAATAGTCAGTAGTCTTCTTAGCAACAATAACAGCAAGGACCATAATTATACAATATTAATAAGAGTAATAAGGATACAATAAGAGTTATAATTCAATAGTCAAATTTATAAAAAATGGTGAATTCAATTCCTTTTCCATTATTTCTTTGAGGATGAAGCCCAGATAGGTCTGAAACCTGTACGTGGTTAATGAATTTGATGTTGGTTAATTGATGAGTTGGTCCTAAAGTTAAGGTGGGTTCCACACTACCGGGAAGTTATTTTACAACCGAAACAAAGTCGTTTTTGCTGGCCTTACAAAGAGGTTGATGTTACCAGTCTTATACTTCTTAACTGGAGTCTCTAAGACATATTAAAAAAGGTTGTTTCATTCCCAGTTGACAAGTATAAAACATTCAACTATCTGAATAGTGGTGTTCAAGTGATCGTGATGTTCAGTCACGACCGCTCAAGACTGCGCTTGGATGGGTGACCGTGCTTCAATGACTTGATGTTACAAGCTTTATTACCACTTACCCGGTGGTTCGGAACCCACCTAAAATAGTAGGTTCACCATGTTCCTCGTAACATGGCTCAAACGGCGAGGTGGAACTACCCGTAAGGGTCTCCCCACCATTAAAAGCCATACGCTTATTATTAACTATCTGAAATTTTCATCTGTTTTGCGTTAGATAGATAGATAAAATGTCTTTATTTCGCACTTTACAATACAAAAAGTGCGTTATCTGTTTTATCTGTTTTGCGTTAGACTGAGGAAAGAGAATGGTGAGTCATCATCAGTCCCGATCTGTTTGGCTGAAAAATATAATTTATAACTTTTTTTTTGAGGATGAAGCCCACATAGGTCTGAAACCTGAGCGTGGGTAATGAGTTGGATGATGGTGATTGATGAGTTCGACCTACAGTATTAGGTGGGTTCCGAACCACAGGGAAGTGATTTTACAACAGAGAACAGCGTCTTTTTTGCTGACCAATCTAATTGGTCACCGTTACAAACAGGACCCACGAGAACGCAGCTTTTCTGTATCTGATTGAACAGATACCTGCTACGGTTCGCGGCTATCACTTCCCTTAATTCTCGGACAGCAATTCTCGGACTAATTTCTCGGACAGCACTGAAATTCACTGACAGTGTTGTCAGTGATTTTGTCGGACAAAATTATTGTGAACAGCTTCAGTGTTTTTCTATTTGTTAAATTGTCTTATCAGCTTCCGGTTCTTTTTCATCACTGGACGTCACGGAACGGTACGTAACGTGCCGGTACGTCATGGAAAGATATGTCATTGAACGGTACATCACGTCCCGGTACAGTGGCGTACCGAGGTTTCAAGCGCCCTGGAGCGGAAGTGTCTTACGATGCCCCCCCTCCCCAAAAAAAATCGGTCTCACACTCAACCACCCGATTGGACTGTTGTTTTTAATGTAGTGGTCATTTAAAGAATCCCGCCTCTAACTACGCCGTATTTGTCAGAGATGCGAATCTCCGATGAAGGATTTTTTGCCAGGCCAGATTCTACTTCAATCAATTTCCAAACATCTTGTTTTTTTATTTTTTTTCATCTTTCTATCAATTTATTTGCAGTTATTTTTCTAGAATTTTGTCATTCCTATAAAAATTTTCTTTATTTTGGAAGTAGGATTCAAAAGTGAAGTATTTCAGTCCTGTTCTTGTTAATATAAAAACCATTGAACTTCTAGTGGATTTATTTTTTCAGAATAAATTCCGTCTTCATTCAATTACTTGAAATTGTTATACCTTTTGTCACCCAATATAAATTGTTTTGGCTTTGCTACTTTAGACTATTTACTACTTTTGATTCGTCCGTTTTGCATTCTGTCTGCGTTTGTAACGCATTTACGGCTAAACACATGAACCAATTTCTTTCATTCCTTGAACCGATTTCTTTCATTCAATGAACCGATTTCATTCATTTGACATGTATGTTCCTTTTAGTAATGCGCAGCGATGTATAGGCTACATACGGTTTATTAAAATTGTGTTGCATTTTCCCCTTTTGGCCTTCATTATAGTAATACATTTTTTGTAAGTAAAAGGCAATTTTCTCTCAAGAACGGTGCGCCCCTTAGAGCCTTGCGCCCTGGAGTGACTGCTCCACTCGCTCCATTATCGGTACGCCACTGTCCCGGTACATCAGTACGTCACTGAACGAAACGGATTGTGTAACGACCTTTACTAGTAGCCAATGAAAATCGAGACTATGTCAACCGTGACCAATACCGAGCGAGCAAACATAATCAAAAACTAAATTACTAGCTTCAATATATAGTGTTAGAAGCTATCAACCAAGTTTTAATTAGAAATTTCGTGCCTCCGATTTGTAAAAACACCAGACTACTGCAATATGACGTCACTAAACACATGTTTGCAGTTTATTTTTTGCAATTTATTCACATGAAAGAAAAAATATAATGATTCACAACACTATTTTGTTATGTGTAATCGTCATTGTAATTACATCGCTATTATTTTGATGTAGTACGTAATTTATCTTCATTGCAGCCTATTAAACCATCAACCCTAATTAAATTCAATATTGAATAGAGCTCTCCAATTTCCTACAATAGAATTTCTGAAATTACTGCTTGCTACAGAAGCCCACTGACCCGCCACAAATCAACACCTGTTTACTCAATCAACAGTTGATCAATCAACACAATAATAATTACAACGGACCAATAGCGTGCCGCAAAAACACGCACGCACCCGCATCACCGCGCACGAGCCTCACAAAGATCTTCCAAACCATAGATAACAACAACAACGTGTCCAACAATGATGTCAACAGTCCTGTATCTAACAACAACAAAGTTATAGTACTGTGTTTGGGAAGGAGGGCGGGAACAAGTATGTTTTGTCCTCTTGCCGACAGATCGCGCTATGCAATCACATTGTGCAAAACACAATTTGAATGTAAATTTTGTCAGGGAATTTTTTGGAGCTTTGTTGGGTGAGTCCAATCAATTTCTGCCGCAACGAAATTGTGATTGGCGTTGTGACCTACAATAATGAGAGGAGTCAGGGACGACAGTGGGGCTTGGATTTACAAATAAATCATTTCCCGGTGGTTCGGAATCCACCTGAAAAAATGTAGGTCCAACTCATCGATCACCATCATCCAATCCCATACACACGTCTGAGACCTATGTGGGCTTCATCCTAGGGAAGTGATAGCCGTGAGCCGTAGCAGGTATCTGTTCAATCAGATAGAGATAAGCCGCATTATCCTGGACACTCTTTGTAAGAGTGACCGGTTAGATTGGCCAGAAAAAATACACTGTCCTCTGCTGTAAAATATCACTTCCCGGTGGTTCGGAACCCACCTAAAACTGTAGGTTAAAGCTGTAGGTCCAGCTCATCAATCACCATCATGAGGGTGAAGTGGTGGAGGGGGCCGACTGCTCCTTAACTTCGCCCTCCCAGGTTTAAATAAAGGCAGTTATTCAATTCATCATCCAACTCATTACCCACGCACAGGTCTCAGACCTATGTGGGCTTTATCCTCAAAAAGAAAAAATCTATAATCCTAAACAGTACTTACGTATTATACGGAAGCCACAAGCTTAAAAAATCTATAATCTCAAACAATACTTTCGTATCATATAGAGGCCACTATTTAACAATCTCAAACTAATCTTGCTAGATCGTTTCGTCTATTTATTGAATATGTTATCTTGGAATTCACGATCTAGCGAGGTTAGGAGAAGGTTGTTAAATAGTGGCCTTCGTATAATACGTAAGTACTTCTAAAACTTTAGTGGTAAGTGTCTGGGAATTGATAGTTTTCCATCTTTCTCTTTCTCACACTCTCTCATTTTCTCTCTCACAGTTTCTCTCTTTTATTCTCACTCTTTTCTCTCCCGCACGCTCTCTCACTCACTCACTCTCTCTCGCCCCTGGCCCACACTACCTCACTCGCTCACCCTCACTCACTCTCACACACATACACGCATTCTGACTCACTTTCTCTCTCTTCCTCCCTCGCTCTCTCTTCTTCATACTCTCTCATTCTCTCTCTCTCTCTCACAGTTTTTCTCTTTCCCTTTCACTCTTTCTCTCTCCCGCACGCGCTCTCTCTCACTCTTTGTCTCTCTCTCACTCCCTCACCATCAATCACTCACAAACTCTCTCTCTCTCTAACTGGTTAAGTGTCAAGAATGGACGAATCCTTGTCCAAACTTCGCCATTTCATGTAATTGCATCACTTAGATTGTCATTACTGTAATTAATATCATACAAATGAGATCATTGTACATAATTCTTTGCACTATAAAAATAGTATCTCCTGAGTTCACTACTGTATGATGTATCTATGTGATGTTGATAGTTTTGATTTTAACCATTCATTTTCAAATTTGTAAATTTACATGAATAAAGAAATCTAATCTAATCTAATCTAATCTCACCCATCGCTCACACTACCCATCTCCTTCACTCACACATACAAACGATTTCTCACTCACTTTCTCTCTCACCCTCCCGCGCTCTCTCTTCCTCACCCTCACTCAATCAAACACTCTCCCACTCTCTCTCCCAATCGCTCTCTCTTGTTAGCTTCCAGTCGTGTCTATTTTGGGATTGTAACCCGTAGACAACAGATGTGTGCTTGATGGACTGGTGACTGGTCCGAAAACATGGCGGGTCAGTTTCTGTTGTTGTTGATGTTGATTTACATGCGAACAAATGTAGATGGCCACACAGGAGAGATACTTTTACTCCTGGAGCTTGAGTCGATTTTTTGATGAATCGAAAAAAGGATGAAAAGTTGAGAGTTGATTTCCCGAACGCGGAAAAGCAATGGGATCAAAAAAGTTCACGTAATTTTCATTCGGCTAAAAACAGTAAATTGTCAATAGAATACCCACTGCGATGCTCAAGTATTCTGAGATAGAACTTCTGATATAGATATACTATATTCATTTTTAACCGCCTTCAAACAGGAGGAGGCTCATCACTGTTTCTTTTAATATCGATTCATTTTCAAGGGATCGACGGGTCCAGTTATTAAAAATACCAAACTTTTGTAAATTGGACAGTCGACTCGCTTGCTTTTTCGTTCTTTTGTCCAGATTATGATGGTTAAAAATATATAAGTACTGTAATTGTTCTATGAATTTTAAAAAGCTCAACTAAATAATTATTTAACGATATGAATATAAGATAAGTTTGAACATATAAATGCCTATTCTTGGAAGAGGATATTAAAGAAAATCCTTCTCAACAAAATTTGACATTTATTTAGCAAGAGAGAGGAAGATAGAGAGAAAGGGAGGAGATTAAAAAAATTGTCTGTTTTTTGTAGAAAAAGTGTCTTGGAGACGTCAGTCAGATCAACAATTATACAATCTTATACACTAGTTACCATAATTACTATATCAGTTAGTTGAGGTAAGGCTTAGTTATCAATGTAAGCAGAAGTACTGTTGACGAATTGGTTAGCGCAGAAATATGTTCTTTTCTTCCTCGCGTTTTCTAACACTATTATTCAGCTACATAAATTCATCACTTGAAATACATAGATTGAGCATAGTCTGACTTGTTACAGCTTCATATTGTTATGAATGCGGAAAAAAACAATAGTCGATACTACTACTTGTGTTTGTAAACATCGCTTCCATTCATTGACAACACGTGCTTCAAAGAGATTATAAATTGACTCTTTCTCCCTGAATGTCTCTCTCACTGTCAAGTGTACGGTCAAGTGTTGATGAGAAGGATATCCTTGATTATCCTCTTCCAAGAATGGACATTTATATGTTCAAACTTCGCCGTTTCATGTGGTTACATCACAATTATAAATTGCATCTTATATTCATTTCGTTGAATAATTCTCTAGTCAGCTTTGTAAAATTCACAGAACAATTACAGTACTTATATATTTTTAACAATCCAGAATCTAAGACTTTAAGACTGTGCATTTTGTAATCTACATGAATAAAGTAAATAATCTAATCTAATCTAATCACTCCTATCTGTCAAAATGCAACTCTGACACATTCGCACATAATAAAGAATCTACAAGAACATGCTTTCTGTGTGACATTGAGAAATTTCTGGAAATTACTAGTATGAATGAAAACAGTACAAAAGGGCTCTCCTCGTCGGCGATCAGTCAGTTGTCATTTGCTCTTCAACGTTCATATCCAGTGCCAGTTGATTGACAGTGTATATTATCCAGTGCCAGTTAAGTGACAGTTTATACAGACGGTTTATTACACATATCAAGTGCTCAATTCATGTGGTAAATTCTTTGACAGTAGAATTCCTTCCTTGTGACGGAATACTCAGTGCTATTATTGTAGTCCAGTAATTTTAGATCAAAATCCAACTTGGAAGCTAGGGGGTGGTTTGGTGAGAGATAAAGTGTTGTACAATTCTAGAGTGATAAATACCTTGGTGTACCATCATAAAAATGAACTACCTATCATGTTTTATCGATTTGGTGAGAATTTTGTCATGTCAACTATTGATTTCAATGAGAAATCATGAGTCAAACTCTATGTTTGAGGAAATTTCAAAAATGGTGATTTTTAATTTTCAATTTTATGGCGTAAGGGTTAAAGATATCGAAAAAATGCAAAGGATAAACGTTGTAGATATTAATCTGAAAAACAGTTTTTATTTGAAACTTATTTGGATGCGGTAAATAGTTTTCGAGAAATGAGGAGAAACTAAAATTTGGCGCCATTTTCCAAGATGGCGGCTGAAGCACAACTTTTATCGCCGACGACTTTTAGTATGTTATTCAGCATGTCAAGTAGTACATATGTGCCAAGTTACTTGCTTGTATCATTTTTTTTTTAATTTCCTAAAATTACTGGATTATTGTATTGTGATTATCAAATACTGTAACAGACACTGTGCTACCTAAGTGTTCCATTTATTTATTGATTGTTTAACTGTTTTATTAGACATTTATTTTTACTTCATTAAACGGTTTATTGAATAGTTGTTGTAACGATACGAAATTTCTATAAATTATGAATAAGCCACTAGACAGATTTAAATCACAAATATACACTTGAGATCGCAATGTTTACGTCGCTGCTATGAGGAACATAACCTCCTGATGTGCCGGCTTTTTCCTGTCTACTCAGCCAGATATTCATAGTAGATGAATTTGTGAAATACAAAAATATATTGCCTTAAATATTGTTAATAAGTAAAAATGCAATAAAATATTCTCGAATAGCTAGTCATACTTTATATTAATAGAATCTTGTATAAAATGAAATGTTACTCACCTGATCATCCACTCAAAAGCAGTATTATGCAGCCAGCAGTATTTATTATTATGTTTGTCATATTTTATTTATGTTATTTATGTGATTGGTGTTAGTCAAATTAAATTATTTATATTTTATTAGGGGCATTAATTAGTCACGTAGGCCCATACCTCATTAGCATATTATGCTAATTAATTCGAGTAAAGAGCCAATCAGGGGAAGCCACCAAAAAAAATTACAAAAACTGAGGTGCTTCCCTTATTCAGAAAAAAAGACTCTCTCCTGGACTTCCGACCGAAGTAGTTCTAGCACCGACTTTTTGTCTTTATCGTTTAAAACTTACATTAAATTAAATTCAAAGTCGGACACTTGTGACGAACAGAACGGACCACGGATTGCTGAGCCAGACACCAGATCCAAAAAGATTCAGAGGAGATTTTCCGCCACCACACCAGGATTGAGGGGCCACGGTTCCAATCCTTAGAGGGCATCATCACTCCACCACTCTACGCCAGCAGAAGAACAAAAATTCGCGTAAGTGCAACAAATTTGCTTAAAGTGGATCCACTAGTGCGCGGAAGATCTATAATATCACTACGACCAATACAGATCGAGTATTTGGAGTGTAGAAATCTGAGCTCATAGGATTAAGCAATTAGATATAGTCTATGGAGGCATGTTACATTTGGGCCAAGCCTCGAACCCACGACCCGCTCTATTATGTATCTAAATTTACAATCAAATAACCAATGTAAAAAATATTGTATTACATAAAGACACCCAACGTAAGGGCCTTCAAATAAAAAATAAAACAGTATTATGTTACATTGTTTATTAAATTGATCGGTTTATTGGATAGTTGTTTATTATATTGATCGGTCAATTGACAGTAAGTAATTAGTTTTTCTTGTGTGACATAACTAATTTGTGCGTGTTGTAAATAATTTGTGTTCAAGTGTTGCCAGCATTATTTCAGAGATAGAACCTGTAGCAGTATTAATCACAACATGAATATAATTCGCAAAGCTGAACAAATTGACTTGAAATCGAATAATAATTGATTGAGTGGCATGCCTCATTTCCTCCCATTTTTAACTGAACTTCTCTCGCTTAAATTCAGCGTTCTAATGACAGAATCAAAGACAAGAAGAACAAACTTTAATGGAATAAGTCATCCAGAAAAGTTCGATTGGAAGTGAAATGAATAGCCTCTTAACAAGAACAGTCATTTATTCATTTTCTCTTTCATTCTTTTTCTCTTTTTCTTACTCTTACCAACTCTGTCTCTCTCTGTCAAATATTCTTCTATCTTTATCTTCGCATTGCTTCTAAAACTCGAAATTGATCAAAAGTGAATCTTGAACAAGGGAAGGAATTGGAAGAACAAATAGACAGAGAGAAGTGAAGAGAGGAAATTAAGAGTTTTGTGCTGAATGAATCAGAAAGTGGGTGCTGTGCCACAGAGAGAGAGAGAGAGAGAGAGAGAGAGTGAGTGAGAGAGAGGAGGAGTGAGAAAGATTGAGTAGTTAATTTGGTAGCGGTTAATTGAGTTGCAAGTTGAATTCGTTCTAGGTTAGCATCCGTGAAGAAAGGGGTGTTGAAGTGGAAGGGAGAAGGAAGATAATGAAAGTTAGTGAGAGAGAATGTGAGAAACAGTGAGAGAGAATGTGAGAAAAAGAGAGAGAGTGTGAGAGAGTGCGAGAGAATGTGAAAAAGAGAGAGAGTGTGAGAGAGAGTGGGAGAGAAACTTATTCCAATCTAATATCAAAACTTCTACTGTATTTCTATTGAAATTATGATTTTCACTAACTTATACTGGAGATACTGGAGAGATACTGCATATTACTTCTAAATAGAAGCTTCATCGACCTGCCGCCAGAGGTCATGTTTTGTTGAGGTTAGTCTGAGTGGCCAATACATAATTGAAAATTTCGTTGGATTTGAAATGTGTTTGGCCCTTGAGTAAGTTGGTTCTGCCTTGTTTGAGGTGTTTAAATATTTCGTATTTTTCCAGTGTATTTAGTTTGTGGCTTTTTTGAAATGCGTGAGGAATTTCTAAGTCAGTTTGGATGTTTTTGAGTGAATGCCCAGTGCTGATTAAGTGATCTACATGGAGTACTTGCTCATAGACATTTCAATTTAACTGCACATGGACAAATAGGCAGATCATTCAATAAAAGATACAATGAACACATCAAAGCACTACATACCAACACTGACTCACCATTGAGATCGACTGACTCATGATCGCAGATCACTTATTCAACACTGGACATTCACACAAAAACATCCAAACTGATTTGGAAATTTCATGCACATTTCAAAAGCCACAAACTAAATACATTGGAACAAAACGAAATATTCAAACACCATAAACAAGACAGAACAAACTTACTCAACGACCGAACGCAATAATTCAATTTTCAATATATATAATGGCCGCTCATCCTAACCTCAACAAAATATGACGTCTGGCGGCAGACTGATTAAGCTTCGATTTACAAGTGAAATGCATCCCTCCAGTATCTTCAGTATAAGTGAGTGAAAATCATAATTTAAATAGAAATAAAGTGTCAGTTTTTAAATTAGATTGTACATCAAGTATTTCGTCATGGAGAACATCACAGAGACTTATTACAACAATACAGCACAGTTTTGAGCCGAAATCAAAATGTTTCAACCTGAATTTGAAACAATTAGCCTTTAAGTAAATACTTGCTCATATTTGCGAAGCTGCAAATACCCAAATTGTATTCAATACTGGTCATTGTTTCACATGTATTTAGAGTCACGATGCCACGTGACCTCCAAAAAATTGGTTTCCCAGAACTGCTAGCTTTATTATATTAAATATAATAAATTTGTGAAAAATTTGAAAATTAAAAATATTATCGTTTCTAAAACGTCAGCGCGCACCTGATTTTCGTATCTTACATGCCAAAATATTATAATTTTTTTTTTTTTTTTTTTTTTTTTGAGGATGAAGCCCACATAGGTCTGAGACCTGTGCGTGGGTAATGAGTTGGATGATGGTGATTGATGAGTTATGTTCAAGTTAAATCAAAGCTAATTTTCCCCTTAAATTGTATTTACTATTCGGCGGCCGATACGGCTCGGCTCTTACGACTGCTACACCATACTGCTTCACATGTAAGGCAGGGTTCACACGTGCTACAATCGCGCGATTGTAGCCATAGCAATTATCAAGAGTTGCGCGATTCTAGTAGAGCACAGGTTCAGATTGTGCAGTTCCCACGAGCTACACTTTGTAGCCAGCCTCTAGCCGATTCTACTAGAATCGTGCGCTTGTAGCCGAGGTCATTACTCTTCTTTTTTTCTGAGGATGAAGCCCAAATAGGTCTGAACCCTGTGCGTGGGTAATGGGTTGGATGATGGTGATTGATGAGTTGGACCTACAGTTTTAGGTGGGTTCCGAACCACCGGGAAGTGATTTTACAGCAGAGAACAGTGTCTTTTTTGCTGGCCAATCTAATCGATCACCGTTACAAACAGGACCTACGAGAACGCAGCTTATCTATCTGATTGAACAGATACGTGCTACCTGCTACGGCTCGCGGCTATCACTTCCCTGAATAATAATTTATTACTGTGTCATTTACGAAATATATGGAATATTTATGCAATTATAATATTTGCGGAAATATTATATGTAGTTTATGGTAAATATAAAATATTAATACCAAGAGATAACGATGGCTTTTCTTCTATACGGTCTACGCTATTGTTCAATTTTCAGTGATAAGTCTCTGAGACTAGTTCTGTAATGACTTTCATCCGAAAAAGTTTTGAATCTCCTACTTTTTTCTTAGAGCTGAATAGTCAACTCTACGGATTAACAAGATGGAAACAATGTAGTTCTTGAAGTTACATCATTCACCTCATTACCCACGCACAAGTCTTCAGACTCATGTGGGCATCATCACCAATAAAAAAAAATTCTCAATAGTGGTTGAAAGATTTATGCTCAAACTCGTTTTACCCTGAATCCGTTACATAAAAGCCGTTAAAAACCATTTAATAAAAGCAAAACTTATGTGTTTAAATAACTTACTATAAGTTATTTTAGAACTTTTTTATTCATCTTTGCCGTTTATTTTACTTCATTTAAAGCCTGTATTTAGGAGGATATCTGTCTTGCTACTGTCATGTTTGCAAGGGATAGTAAAAAGTGAAACAAGCCTGTAATACAAGAAACCAAAAAAATTACTAAATTCTAGTAGGACAATAATAATTACTGAGAGTGCCATTGAAAGTAGCGCTGTGTGTAGAGGGTCAGGTGAAAAGCAATCCATAGAATTGTGCTCGCATTTGAAACAGCAATCTCGTAAATAGGGTAATGACTCATGTAGGCCGGTGTCACACCACAATGATGGTCACTTGTGAATGGAGAGAAATGAGAATTGAAAGAGAGAGTGTGAGAGAGAGTGAATGAGGATGAGTTAATGAGGAGGAGAGAGAAAGAGGAAGAGAGAGAAACACAAAGAAGGAGGAAGAAAGAGAAAGAGGAAGAGAGAGAAAGAGGAAGAGAGAGAAATACAAAGAAAGAGGAAGAAAGAGAAAGAGATGAAGAGAGAGAAATAGGAAGTGAGAAAAAGAGAGAGAGGAATAGAGAGAGAGTGAGGGAGAGAGAGGCGGAAAGATAGTACATATCTGGGAGAGCAAGAGTTAGAGGGAGTGTAGGTGTGAAATAGAGACTAAGATTAGATTAGATTAGATTATTTACTTTATTCATGTAGATTACAAAATGCACAGTCTTAGATTCTAGATTATGATAGTTAAAAATATATAAGTACTGTAATTATTGTTCTATGAATTTTACAAATCTAAACTAAAGAATTAATCAACGATATGTATACAGTATAATATGCAATTTGATAACGTGTAAAATTGAAAGAGATAGATAGATAAATTGTCTCTTTAAAGGGCAAAGTTAGGTCTTATGGCCTTTTCTGCCACTTACCCCATGAGAGAGCGAGATAGAAGTATAAGAAAAAGGGTTTGAAAGAGTGAGTGGAGAGAGAGAAAGAGAGTGTTCAAATGTGAGAGAGAAAGGAAGGATGTGTTTGTATCAGGGAGAATGAAAGAGAAAGCGAGTTAGAGGATCGGATCATTACATACGTGATAAAATTTCTGTTGAGAGAGATTAGATTAGATTAGATTATATTTAAATTTAAAAATTTGCATATGAATGGTTAAAATCAAAATTATCAACATCACATAGATACTATAGTAAACTTAGATAATGCTATTTTTGTAGTGCAGAGAATTATGTACAATGATCTCATTTGTATGATATTGATGATATTAACTTTGGTAATGACAACCTAAGTGATGCAATTACATGAAATGGCGAAGTTTGGACAAAGATTCGTCCATTCGTGACAGTTAGCAAGTGTAGTTTAAGAGAGAGTTGATCTATTTGAATTTAGTTGCTGCTATTTCTGTTACAGTATTCGTTACAGAGAGCGAGAGTGATTGAGGAATAGAAAGAGAGAGAGAATATGTGAGGGAAAAGAGAAAAAGAATAGAGAGTGAGAAAGTGAAAGGAAACGATTGAGAAATTAGGAGTGCAGCGCGGGAGGTAGAGGGAGCGATAGAACTTGGAATAGTGAATGAGAGAGTGTGTGTGAGAGACAGAATGAAGGATTGTGTGTGATAGACAGTGAAAAGGAGAAAGGAGTGTGGACCATGTCACACGAGATAACATTTCTGTTGAAAGACCTCGTTGGGTCGAGCCATTACACGAATTAAACCCGCAAAGTGCATGTGGACGTTAGACTTCACAAATGCAAACAATGTTTGGTTTGTGGGACTTGGTGACTGTGCGATAAGTACAGATGACAAGAGAGAGAGAAAGAGAAAGTATGATGATGTTGCGATAAGTGAGAGAGAAATGGGATACAGGAGGAGGAAATAGGGAAAAGTGATCTCTTTGGAGTTCTAAAGTGGGATTAGAGACCCCGTTCACACAGAGAAAAACAAAGATTGCCGATTCGACCTTTAGGCGCGGCTCACAGAAACGCGGCGATCAACTGAAGGAAAACTGTTTTTCCATCAAAGTCGGTTGATTTTCCTTTCAAGAGCAATGACCTTTTCCTCCACTCTTCTCTAAACAATAAACAAAGTGAGTGTTGACAACGTGTATTGCTTGTGGCTTTTCGGTGGTTAACACATGAAGGGCAAAGCTGGGAGAGGGGGGGGTTCCCCGGTCTGGACCCCCCACCCAAACATTGGCGAGGACTCCATCTCCAGATTGAATTCACTTTAACCCTATTTAACAGGAGGATTCGTGTCCAGAAACGCTCAAAATGCGGTTCTAAATTCAAATTATTAAGTAAATAATTCAAGTACAGTACTATAACTTAGTATCGAACGAGAAAACACGAAAGTACCAGGGTTAAACTCATAAGTTTTTTATAATCTGTAGTATCTGGGTCCTGGGTTGGGTCATGCATCAGTTACAGTTCTATACTTGCAGTTGCTTAATTTTTAGGTTAGTGGAATTTTCAATTTATTTAATACACAAAAATTATAAACATAACTAATACACATAAAATACACATAAACTAATACACATAACTTATGGGTTAAACTCATTAGTTTTTTATCATCTGTAGTATTTGGGTGCTTGGGTTAGATCATTCATCAGTTATAGTACTATTCTTGAATTTACTTCATTTTTAAGTTAGTGGAATTTTTAATTTATTTCAATTTTAATTTTTATTTATTTAATACACAAAAACAAAACAATAACGCAAATAAATAAAAATAACAGACAGACAAGAATTATAAATAGGTAGCTCCATGGTGGGGTGTGCAGGTGAGCGAAAGTTATCCAACTATATCAAGGCCATGTATTTAGGATAAGTGAAAAAAGGAGATGAGAAAGGAATACATGCACATGATATTAAATTTGCATTATAAGTAGCAAAAGTTATAAAATTAATTATTGGTTGAGTTCTTGGGAAGCAGACCATAAATTAATCTAGATTTCAACATAATTTTTGACCGAACGAAGAGAGGTGTCGGTTTCGAGTCGGCCGTTTCGCATTTGTCTGTTTGTTTCTAACACATTTACGACAGAACGCGTGAACTGATTTCTTTGAAATTTGGCATGCATGTTTCTTATATAATGCGCAGCAATGTTGAAAAAATATAAGGGTTTCAAAATGTGTTGTAAAGGATAATTAAATAATTATTAGGAAAAAAATGAAAGGCACCCTAGCCTTCTTCTATAGGAGCATATGAATTTTAAAATGAGCTTCTCCATCATATATGCAATTGGAATCAGATTTATAGATAGCCCTCGGGCCGTAACATCTAGTTATTCATCTGGTTGAGCCGTATCCATATAAATAAATGTATCATTCATATTTGTTTGTTTCATTTCTAATATCTCAATTAAGTATAATAACATTAAGTATAATGATGACAAAGAAAATGATATACTAATTCAATTAATATTGTTTCATAAACTCATTCATCAGACATCTAAAATCTAATTTGAGCAATCAGCTGTCTCGCAAATAGAAAGCACAACATGTGGCTGTGATACAGAGTGACAGTCTGAAAATCAGATATGAAATAGACTACGCAAATTGAATCAAGGTTAAGGTCTGATGTCTGTGTTCAATTTTGCGATGTTAATTATCATTGAGTATATGAAGTATGTTATTTTGTGTAAGTACTCTCTTGGGCGTGAGGTCTACTGTTCATGGAACTAATATTGGTAATAAATAATAGTTGATAGTTCAATTAACAAATTTTTTAACATTGTTAGTACTTTTTGATGAGATTGAGGGGGGGGGGGGGTGTTTTAGTGTAGTATCTGAGGTAGAATATTAGCGGTAATGTTGGAGAGGAAGGAAGTGGGTCTGGCTGACGTACCCCCCCGACCCAAAATAATTTTTTGCTACGCCTATTTACAGTGTTATTTATCATCTGCAAGGTGATAATATTGTGTTGCTCCATCTGGAACTATTATAGCGTCATATTGATCCACATTATAATTCTAGTTAAATGGATGGAGTGAAATGTGCAAATGTTGATTTTCAAATGGCACTCCATCGTACGCCTAATCCATCAACTGCAGCTGTCGTTCCAAAATCAACCCCCCCCCCCCCTACAACCGACCACTACAGGATTTTCAACCCCCCTTCAACCCCTCCCCACCACCAATAAACTAGAGATTTCGTCAGTCCACCAACACCGCAACCAAATAGCTGCTAGCTTCATCTGGGCCAACTGAAGGAAGGACTAGATCAAGTCTGCTGTGGTTAGATTTGTATGGTGGGGGGGGGGGGGAAGGGTGATGGGAGCCAGTCCACGCCATGACAGGTCAGCTCCCGAACACGGATTGGCTCCCAATCATCAATCACCGTCACGTCTGTAGGTTTATCAATCTCACGGCTGCCTAGCATCAATGCACCGCTGAACACACAGCCAATAAGTCAACTAACTGCCGGCCAAATGGAGTGGGCAGTATGCATAGCACTGCACAACCTAATAGCACTGTATTCTGCCAACTAAATTTGAAATCAACCTGCTGGCTAACGAATGAGAGAAGAAGGAAAAGAAATAGGACGAATGAAAGAAGAACAAGAAGAAAGAGGAAAAAGAACGAATGAAAGAAGAGAGAGGACGAATGAAAGAAGAAAAAGAATAAAGAGCCGCTTAGCGTCTCAAGTCGCGTCATAAGAATGATTGATTTAGGCCGGGTTCACACCTGCTACAATCGCGCGACTGTAGCCAGAGCAATTATTCTGACGGGCAACAGCCTTGCCAAAGCAGATATGAATCGCAGTATTAAGTCTCCGACCTTTTTCCTGATACAAATACAAAATAAATTTCAGATATTCAAATTTTTTAATGTTCCATGCTACTGTAATCAGCCTCCTTAATCCAAGGGAAGTGATAGCCGCGAGCCGTAGCAGGTATCTGTTCAATCAGATAGAGATTAGCTGCGTTCTCGTTGGTCCTGTTTGTAACGGTGACCGATTAGATTGGCCAGCAAAAAAGACACTGTTCTCTGCTGTAAAATCACTTCCTGGTGGTTCGGAACCCACCTAAAACAGTAGGTCCAACTCATCAATTACCATCATCCAACTCATAACCCACGCACGGGTATTAGACCTATGTGGGCTTCATCCTAAAAAAAAACAACTTATATTTTTCTCCTGTCACTAAAATTAACATTTTTATGCTATGAAATAGGCTAGATCAACCTTCATGGATCACTTGTTATAACGGCAACTTATGCGGTTCAAACAAATATTCTATAAAAATGTTATTATTCATGCTAGAAAAAAATCTCAAGTTCCAACGTGTTCACGACAGTGAGCAGAGAACGCTAGGATTTTAAAAAATCCAAAATTTCATGTTTTTGTTGCTAGCTGAGTTAAAAACAGGTGCTTCGGAGCCCACCTTAAACTGTAGGTCCAACTCATCAATCACCATCATCCAACTCATTACCCACGCACAGGTTTCAGACCTATGTGGGCTTCATCCTCAGAAAGAAAGAAGAGTAATGACCTCGTCTACAAGCGCGTGAACAATCACGCTACAAATTCACGCAAACAATTCTACTACAAAGTAGAATCGGCTACAGGCCGGCTACATCGCAGCAAAGTGTAGCTCGTGGGAACTGCACAATCTGATCCTTTGCTCTACTAGAATCGCGCAACTCTTGATAATTGCTATGGCTACAATCGCGCGATGTGAAGCAGTATGGTGTAGCAGTCGTAAGAGCCGAGCCGTATCGGCCGCCGCATAGTAAATACAATTTAAGGGGGAAATTAGCTTTGATTTAACTTGAACATAACTCCAAATTTGGAAAATTTGCGAAGAAAGCAGTCGTGGTCAATATTCTGCAACATCTTTGTTTGATTGTTTTTTTGTAATGAATAAATTTTCTCAAACTCCCCATTATTATACATTCGCATAAACTTAACATATTTACCTAAATATCCCCTTGAAACTTTTTTTCACGATGAGTTTCCTTTTAAGACAAATGTTGTTGCTGTTCCATTATTTAAAAGGGAATAAAGAGATGGTTCATTATGAATAATTTGCAGGCTGTTATTCGAAACCTAAATTTCCTCATACATTGCACAATATCTCGATTTTCCCCTGCACGGTACTATCCCGATTATTCGAATTATTACTGAATCTATTTAGTCCGGATTCAAATTCAACTAGTGAACTGTAATTTGAATATTTTCCGAGACATAGAACACCGATTCCCTCGTTCTGCCCTCAATCCCCAATATTATTTATGTTGCATGTGAAACTTACTTGTGAATTGAGCCATAAACAGATAGGGAGGACGGGAGATAGATAGATAAAATGTCTTTATTTCGCACTTTACAATACAAAAAGTGCTGTGGGCGAAGTTGAGGCATACAAGCCCCCTCTTCCACTTAACCCACAGTATCAAGAAAAAACTTCATTAACAAGTAAAACTAAAGAAATTGTACAATACAAAATATAATAGTTTAAAATTAATTTTTGTTTGAAATTGTTATAAACACATGACACGCACACGCACATACACACATACCCACCAAGAAATTCAATAATTATAATGATAACTAGGACAGGTCAAGTCCACCCTCTCTAATAAGCGCCATAACAGATAAATAGACGGAGAAATAGATGGATGGAGATAGATAGAGAGTAAGTGAGAGAGAAGAAAAGAAAGAGAGAAGGATTATAGTGGAAAGAGAAGTCAAAGAGATTGATGTTCAAATAACTTTATACATGAGAGATTTAGATTTCAGGTTTAGATGACTGTATTTGTGCAAATGTACAATACTTATAGATGATTACAGTATTATCAATAGCAACTATGATATCGTGATGTTCAGTCACGACCGCTCAAGACTGCGCTTGGATGGGTGACCGTGCTTTAATGACTTGATGTTACAAGCTTTATTATCACTTACCCGGTGGTTCGGAACCCACCTAAAATAGTAGGTCCACCATGTTCCCCGTAACATGGCACAAACGGCGAGGTGGAACTACCCGGAAGGGTCTCCCCACCATTAAAAGCCATACACTTATTATTATAATAGCAACTATCAGATCCAATAGTTATAGAAAGGGAAAGATTGATTATTACCTTCAGAGAGAGACAGAGAGAGAGAGAGAGAGAGAGAGAGAGAGAGAGAGAGAGAGAGAGAGAGAGAGAGAGAGAGAGAGAGAGAGAGGGAGTAAGAGAGAGTGACTGAGAAAGAGAGAGATATTTAGATTCAGATGCCTTTATTTGTGCAAATTCACAATGTATATGGATGATTACAGTTATATCAATATTAGCAAATCTCAGATCCCCTATGTATATTCACGGAAAATGGTTTTAGAAAAGTTGACTCAATATTTGAATAACAAAATAAAAAAGAAAAAATATTGGAGCAATAGGTAATAGAGAATGAGAGTAATGAATAATAAGACATGAAGTTGTCCCAACCACATTTATTGAAAATAGTGAGATACTAGTTTCGGTTATTACACCATTATCAATCTCAAACAAACTAAAACTAAAGTACAGAGTAGCTTAATAATATACTAAACAGGAAACGATACTATTGACCGAGGGAGAAAGTGTCTCTAATAGGCTGACCTTCATTGAAGGTCTGTGATTGGCTGAAGGCCATAACAAGTCACGCCCACTGGTGGGAGGAGCAACAAGCAAAATAAGAGTCAAAATCAAGAACCAAAAAATAGTGAACACATAGAAAGCAACAAACAAGAACAATACACAAGTGGTGATTGGTCATGCGGTGAGCGTAGTGTTCAAGTGGTCGTGATGTTCAGTCACAACCGCTCAAGACTGCGCTTGGATGGGTGACCGTGCTTCAATGACTTGATGTTACAAGCTTTATTATCACTTACCCGGTGGTTCGGAACCCACCTAAAATAGTAGGTCCACCATGTTCCCCGTAACATGGCACAAACGGCGAGGTGGAACTACCCGTAAGGGTCTCCCCACCATTAAAAGCCATACGCTTATTATTATTATTATTAATACACAAGTAGGCTGGAATTAAATAAATTGAAAATGAATAAATTGAAGATCACTGAAATGCAATTTAGGTCAACCGAGAAAAACAGGAAAGTACCGCTATTAAAATGCAGGACTGAATTATGATGAAAACAAGTTAATTATTTGGTTAAAATAAATTTGATCATTCAAACTAGTAGGCTATTACAATTCAAATCATAGCTTGGATCTGAGAGATGAATTAAACAAAAATGTGAAGTCTTGGCCATTCAGACAGGTAGATAGATAGATATAATAGATAGATAAAATAGAGAAATTAGATCATATATATTTATTCATGTAAATTTACAAACTTTGCATATGAGTAGTCAAAAATTGAATGTTCAACATCACAATGATACTATTGTATATTATATTTTTTTTATTGTAAATTATATTTTTACTATTGTAGATTCTATTTTTTATAGAGCTAGAAATTATGTACAATGATAAATATTTGCAAGATCGTAATGATACAAACTACGGTGTTGATAATCTAAGTGATGTAATTCCATGAAATGGCGAAGTTTGGACAAAGATTCGTCCATTCTTGACACTTAACCGGTGAAAAAGGGAAAGAAAGAGAAGAAGAGAAAGAGAAAACAATCGCAAAAAGGAATAGCAGATTGATGACGAGCAAGCATCCCTATTCCTATCATCGAAAAGAACTTGCAAGAGTAAAAGCAGAGCTGCGGCAGCGGTAGTGAGAAATTTACTGCTATTGATTTTATCACGGCGTTTAAACAAACAGTGTCCGTTCTAAAATAGAAACAACCCCTTTCTCCGACCCTTTCCCCCTCCCATCCCATCACTCCCATCATCCAACCCCCCCCCCAACCACAACAACCACCGGCCTAGTTAGAGACTGCAACACCATTTACATTTCCATATATATTCCGTAGACTTTCAACCACCCCCATTCTGCTTTATAAAGGTCGAGCTCAATCAAATTATAATCATATATGTGAGGCTATATCAGGCTTGTTGAGAATTCAAAGTTGTTGATACTCTGAGTGAAAACCTGTTGGTAAATTTCATTATTTTAACTCATTATTCATAAAAGGGAAGTGATAGCCGTGAGCAGGTATCAATCAGATTAGATAAGCAAGCTCTCCTGGGCCCTCTCTGTAAGGGTGACCGATTGGATTGGCTAGCAAAAAGTATGTTACATTTTCTCTGCTGTAAAATAACTTCCGCTGGTTCGGAGCCCACCTGAAACTGTAGGTCCAACTCATCAATCACCATCATCCAACTCATTACCCACGCACAGGTCTCAGACCTATTTGGGCTTCATCCTTAGAAAAAACAACTACAGCTGAGCCATGAAATAACTCTCAGTCAATTATGAAATATCAGTTATGAGATATTTTTTAATTCATCATAAATTGGCATTACTTAGAGATTCAGTCACTCAATAGAGATTAAATTAGTTGATTCATTTAATTAATTTATTCGATTTAATTGCTTCAAGTATAATAGGCTTAAATCTTTGGTTTATCCCACAGATTTCAGAACATTGCCCGGTAAAAATACCATCTTAAAATGAGTAACTACATTATTAATCAGTTATCAAATAACTTCAAATATATTATAAGCCGAATTATTCCTATGCCCAGTTTCCAGTCGTTCAGAAAATCATTCCGTAGTTATTGAGCTTAAGGCTTGTTTCACACATACCCGGCAGTCCGATAAACGGTGTTGTTTACCCAGCTCATATAAAGAGCGTGTGAAGCTTACCCAGCAGTAGAGATATTGTATCTTATGGAGGGCTTCAAACTTGACCGATTTTTGAAATCACATGATACAATGTTACGATTTTTGTTATTTATTAATTACAATGAATAATAAGACTTGTCGTTGAGTTGTTACAGCCACATTTATTGAAAAAACGTGAGATACTTGTTTCAGTTGTTACACCATTATTAATCTCAAAAAAACTAAAGTTCAGAGTAGCTTATTTATACTAAAAACAGAATGATAATATTATTGGCTGGGGGTGGAAGCGCCACTCATAGGCTAACCTTCTTTGAAGGTTTATGATTGGCTGAAAGCCCTAACAAGTCACGCCCACTGGTGGGATGAGCAACAAGAAATAAACAGTGTCAAAATCAAGAGCCGAACAGCAACAAAAATTGAATTTTAAATAAAATGAGTAGGAGACTAGCAATTAGTGCTAGCATAACTGTAACTGATACTAAAGAAAGGTCATGGATAACGGTTCCTTACCTTGGCCCAGTTTCTGATAAATTAGGAAAAGAATTGAAAAAAAAAACGGTTTTGATGTAGGTTTTAAAACAAACCCTATTTTAATGAGCTTGTTCGGGTGTAGTAAAGATAAAATTGATATCTGGGAAAGAAGTGAAATAGTGTAACAACCGATACTATTATCTCACGGTTTCCGATACGTGTGGTTCAAGACAGCTTCAATTCTTATTATTTATCATGGATAACTTTCACAATATTCGTCACTACAAAGAAAAAATTAATTACAACTTACGTTGCCAGGTCATAAGAGACTTATGGCAATCATTAGTACTCTTGAAACTAGGAAATACATCATTATGAATGATAATAATAAAAAAAAACAAAAATAAACAGCTAAAACTTCTAAAAAAATTGAAATTAAGTCAAATTTATACGATAAATAATAGAATGACTAAAAAAGGAGAACGAAGATTTATATAAAGCAACAATGCAGACAGACTATACTGTGAGAGATTAAGATCGATACATATTAATATGGAATCAAAATAAAAATATAAAAAAAGAATGAGAGCAAGAGAGGGAAAGAGAGCAAGAGAGAGAAAGAGAGAGTGATAGTGAGAGTGAGAGAGATTGAGATTCAGTGAGTGAGTGTGTGAGAGAAAGAGGGAAAAAGAGGGTTAGAAAGAGGAAGAGAGAACTCTGTCAGCAACACCAACATCAGAGACAGGCTCTCCCGTCAACTACATTTAATCGATCGTCGACTCTCAACTTTTCACTCGCTGTACTTTATTTTCTTCTCTCTCAATCTCTCTCTCTCTTTCTATTCAATGTTTAGTTTATCAAACTCTCTGTTAAAATCAACCATGGCCTCTCAAAATGTTCCATAACTTTAAGAATAATATGAAAACTCGTTTTAAAGTCCATCTCTCCAAGCACTGCCAGCCGTTATGATTTGTTGCAGAAATATATGTATATAATTATATTACATATGTTGTAATATGACATATATGTAGGTAAAGAACCTCTTCATACATCCAGCTTTGAGAACCTCCACAACTGATCATGTTCAAAACATTTTGTAACTCCATTTCAGTTGTGATATGTTTTGATACTGTAAACTGCACTCCATTCAGCATCCAGCTGATGGAATATTTTGTATGGATGAGTTAGTTTTCAACTCTATTCAAACATTTCAATTTGGTTCCCGAGTACGTGGACTCATATATCAGGCATTCATCGGGATGTATTTTCTCATAATTTGTAAAGTCAACAAATTTTAAAGGAAGTGATAGCCGTGAGCCGCAGCTGGTATCTGTTTAATCAGATAGATAAGCTACGAACTCCTGGACCCTCTTTGTAACGGTGACCGATTTGATTGGCCAGCGTAAAAGGCTCTGTTCTCTGTTATAAAATCTGTTCACGGTGGTTCGGAACCCACCTACTCAACTCATAAATCAGCATCATCCAACGCACATGTCTCAAACCTATGTAGACTTCACCCCTCCTCCCAAAAAGTACGTAATGTTGAAGTTAACTAGACTACAGTCGTGGTTCATAAAGTGAAATCTAAAAATTTTGTATCACTCTCAACATGGACGTTAGATTGGTAAAATTTATAGAAGTTATGATTGGAAGCATCCGTTACAGTGGCGTAACTATGGGGGATCAAGGGGATGGATTCCCCCTCCCCCAGAGACCCAGAAACAAAATAGATTTTGGGATTTCAACAAGCCCCAAGAGACAATAGTTATTAACTTTTTATGTGAATTTAACGACTTGCAGTCAAATATTCATTAAGAATAAGTATAATTTTAGTATAATTTTTTTTATTATTATTTTTAGTTATAATTTTTATAAGTATAATTTTAAAATTATACTTATTCTTAATGAATATTCGACTGCAAGTCGTTAAATTCAAATAAAAAGTTAATATTAACAACGCAGTTCGTCATGGAACAAGAAAACCAGGAAGACAATAATTTTTGACGAGAGTTAAAAAGGAAGTCTTGAATCGCTGAAAATGTGATTTTAAAGGAATTATTTTTCAATTTTTTTCCGGGAAGTACTCCAGACTTCTCTTTTGAACGAACAAGCTACATAAAATCTTGAATTATTGTTGGAAAACCCTCCTTAAATAAAAAAAAAATTTCAAGTACGGTACTATACTGTACCCCAATCAGATGAGGTGGGGGATCAAAAATAGCAGAGTGAAAATAGTTTAAGTAGGCCTGTTTAAATTTTGTCTATTTAAACAATGAATTCTTAGTACAAGAGTTTGGATTTATCATAGGAAATGATGCAAAAACTAGATTAAAATAACTATCTTTGAAACACAATTTGGGTTAGAATAGAATAGATAAACGAATTTGTGTCTAGAATTTCTTAAAATTTGGTATTAAAAAGATTTTGTAGTTTTTTGATTCTGGTTGTTGTGGTCCAATTATAAGTCCAATTATGGTCCAATTATTTATCTTGGCCATTGTGCCAATTCGTGCCAAGCTGGTTTATAAAAAAGAAAATAAATTTTTCATAATTTTCCTCTAAATTTTATGGTTGGTAGGTTATACCTACTCCTAAACCCCCTTTTCAATAAACTATACATTGTGTAGTCTTGAATTATTGTAAAAAGCCCCTCCTCCTCATCTCATGGTGGAATATAAATATATATTCAAAATTTGTGAAGGGAGCAGTTTTGGACCTGAGTCTGTTGCACCTTCACATTCGTTGTAAATTTGTCACAATAAATATAAATATAGTGCCTGAAGTTTACCCCCCCTCCATAGATCATTGGTCATGCCCCCCCCCCCCCCCCCCGACTGAACCTCTAATTACGCCACTGATCTACTAACCTTGAATTATTCCAGTTGAAAATTTGATATTACCGTTATGTTGAAGTGATGAACGCTTTCATTGTTAGTACTTCGAAGTACAACACTTAAGTTAGAGCTGTTCCTACATAACTTGCCTCATTGGTAGTTGGAATTCACTCTTGAGCTATGAGAGAATTCAGAGTAATAGTTGAAGCAAGTTACAATATTGTTTGAAGTTCAATACTCTTCTTGGAACTTGCCATCGTTCCTCTAAAGGCTTTGAGCTCTAGAAGCTCTTGGAATTCTTCAACTGTTTCACGAGCTTATGCAATAGTAATAGAATATTTGGAGTAGAGAAGAGTATGGGGCTCTTCCAGATAGAAGGTGAAGTGTGATTGAGATTATGGGTTATGTTTGGGTTTTGTGTTTGTGGTTTAGTATAGATATATACTGGTGAAATTGATATATATGGAACTCTTGGGGTTATATGGAATTTTTATTCTTGATTCAAAATTACCGCCTGCAGGTCTGCCAACAAGACTTTTCTACTGCTTTCAATTTGCTTATATACTTCAATAATGTATAATCATGGAATTGAGTAGGCCTATCTAATTTTAAAATAACTTAATTTGAAATATTTTCTCTCATTATTTGAAGTTTTAAATTATTAAAATTAAAAATATTGATCCATATATACCCTTTTGTCTGGTATATATGTTTTTTTTTTTTATTCTACTCCAGTATTGAAAGTGTGTAAGGTTTGAGGTGTGGGTTTGGGTTTAGATTTGGGTTGAATTTGAGGTGAAGTTAGGTGGGGTGTGATGAGAGGAGGAAGAGGGGAGGAGGAGGGGAAGGCGAGGGAGAAAGGGAGGATGATTAGTGGTGGAGAAGAGTGGGAGGAAGAAGGAGGATTGGGAGGGGTTGGAGAAGGAGGAGGAGGAGGAGGAGTGGTTGGAGGAGGAGGAGAAGAAGGAGGAGGAAGAGGAGGAGGGGGAGGAGGTGGAAGAGGAGGAGGGGGGGAGGAGGTGGAAGAGGAGGAAGAGGGGGAAGAGGAGGAGGAGGAGGAGGAAGAGAAAGAGGAGGAGGAGGAATAATAAGAAGAAAATGGACGAAGACGAAGGAAAAATAGATTAAAAAGAATAAAAGCAAAAGAACAAGAACTAGAACAAGAAGATTACGAAGAAGACGACGATGATGATGATGATAATGATGACGACGATGATGATAATGATGACGATGATGATGGTGATAATGATGACGACGATGATGATGATAATGATGGAAGAAGAACAAGAAGAAGAGGAAGATGAAGAACAAAAAGAAATTTAAGAAGAAGCTGATGATGATTATGTAACAAGAAGACGAAGAGCGAGAATAAAATTGAAAAGAATCGAATGATGATGATGATGGTGACGATCAAAAAGAAGGAGATGATGATTGTGATGATGATCAAAACGAAGGTGATAATTATAAAAAAATAAGAAGAAGCCGATGACAATGAAAAAGAAGAACAAACGAAGAAGAGTAGGAGAAAGAGAAAGAGGGAAAGTAATACTGAGAAAGGGGACGAGTATGAGTGAGAGATGAAAGAGATTCGGACTTTGCCATGAGCCTGCGGGCCAGAGGCAGCACCGCTTTGTGGTGGTCGGCTTACACTAGCACAAGTTTTGTTCATCCATCTCAAAGAGCTGCTTCACGTCGCGCTGCAGAATGCAATGTGCTCAAGCAGGCCCCACATTACGCGCAAATTCTGAAATTGTTTCACAGAACAGCGGCCAAGTACCGTATGCAAACACAGAGGTATAATATTAGTACATTGGGAAGCTTGAAACTTGAGTGCGATATGAGATTCAAAGAGATTAATTTGTATAAGATGTAGCGCACTGTAGTTAGATATAAGTATGAAACGTGTGATTTGTATAAACTGTAGCGTACTGTAGTTTTGTTGTATGAAGCGGGCAACTTGTAGAAACTGTAGCGTACTGTAGTTTTGTTGTATTAAACGGACAGCTTGTAAACGATTGGCGGAATTCGCAAACATGAGTTTCATGTCTGAATAAACTTACCGACTGGCTTTCAAGGAAATTAATTTGATGAAAGGTTGGCTGGATTCAGCTTATACTGCGTTTAAATTCATATCAAACTTGCTTTACTCAACCTTTATTTCAAACTGTGTGATAATTTACAATGCGATCGCAAACAAAATTAAAAATTATTTGTACTTTATTTAAATTAATATTCTTGTATTGAGAAGAATCGTGATTGTACCTCAAACTGAAATTTCTAGTTGGATTAACTTTTTTGGTGAATTTTATATTAACAACGCAGTTTGTCATGGAACAAAAAATCAAGGAATTTTAGTAAGACTTGGACATAATTTAAAATTTTGATCTTTTAGTAGAAAATTTGTGAAGAAAGCAGTTGTGGCCAATTGTACCTTCTGTTGACTGTGTTTTATAATGGTTAAATGAATAAATAATATTAGTTTATGCAACGATTTTATTTTGACCCTTATTAAGGCACGAGTTAGATGTAAGTTATAACATGAGCGAATGCGAGTGTTATGAATATATCTTACAAGTGCTTTAATGGCCAAATAAAATCGTTGCATACACTATACTTTATCTACGACCACTAGTATACATTTAATTAAAACAATTTCATTTTACCTGTGACTGTCAGAGATACCTAACCTCTCATCTCAAATACGAGAAGTTAGAGTAGATTGTTAGGTTAAAGCAGCTGGTGTAGCAGTTTGATCAAATCAGCTGATAGTTTCACAATATTGAATTACGATATTGATTCCATCAAAAATGCTTCTGATTGGTCCAGAACCCGTGTTATAATGTAGAACCTGTACTATAATGAGCTCATTATGCAACGGGTTTCAAAAAGCATTTCGAAAAGACAGCTGTTTTGGCATCAATTAGGAAACTGTAATGTATACATTATGACATGGTCGTAGATAAATAAATAAATAATATCTTTTGTTGTGTTCTAAGATCTTGATGTTTACTGAAGAGTGCTTAGGACTGTGCTTGGAAGGGTGTTAGGCAAAACATAACGTGACGTTATCTGCTTTATTTTCACTTTTCTGGTGGTTCGGAGCCCATTCAAAACTGTATTTTCAACATCATTAAACTCCACTTATAATCCGCACATAAGTCTCAGACCCACCTTGAACTGTTGATCTACTCATAACATTATTATCCACTCATTGCGTTTTTGTTATGAATCACTCACACACAAGTCTCGGACACATCAGCAAAAAAAAAGGAAAAAAATGGGCTCACAAAAAGTTCTATATCTAATAAAATAATATATCTCTCCAATATGAATCTCCCAATACATCTCTATAAATGTATATCCAATAGATTTTTTTTTCAAATCAAAATCAAATTTTATTCATCTTTCATAACAAAGAAACACATCAACATCAGAAACATAAAAAATACATCTGAAATATGCAAAATTGAATACTTCAGACTAATATTTTATTTTACACTGAAAAAATGTAACTTTGTGGGAATGATTGACGAATTTTAATGCTATTCGTTCAAATCCTTTGATCAAATTCAATCCCAATAGTTGTTGTTAGGTTAGATTGAGAATTTTCGACAGTTATCCGATATTACTAAATACCTATCATAGTTATAATCTACGTACATTATTCGTCCTATATTCTATATAAACAATTAATGAATATATTGGATATAATTAATTATCAAAGAGGAATTCTTTAGCTTGTAAAGCTGGTTGCCTACCTTCGCCTGTTACCGTGTTAGCTGAAATTTTAATACTGTATCCACTACGTAAATTCTGCCTTGCTTCCAAAGCTTCATGTCTGAATAAATAAAATGTATTTATTTATATAATTTAATACAACCAATTTTTTGTCCTTAATTGAAATGTGAATTATGCGGTACATTGGCTTATTATCTAACATAGTTTGTAATTATTAACATTCATCAATGTGTGTTAAGTGCAAGAGGGGCTCTTAAGCATCAACTAAAACGTATTACACTTGAAGAGAATTGAGAAAGAGGAGAGCGAGAAGAGAGGGAAAGAGAGAGACAGAGTGAAAGAGTGGGAGAAAGAGAGAGCGAGTGGGAGAGAAAGAGAGAGGAGAGATAGCGAGCGAGAGAGAGAGAGACAGATTCAGTTAGCTTTATTTCAGTAACAGTTTGTCTATATGTCTAATGACATATATCATTAATATAGTAATTAGTAGTAATATTATATTAGTAGTAGATATTATTAGTAATATCTATATGTCTAATGACTATAAACTTACAATGAATGAAATCACCTAGATTGATCGAAAAGATGTATAAAAATATATACAAAGACAATACGTCTACACTGTTTTGCAAATTTGATTACTGACATTAAAAAGACTGTTTGCATAATAAATGAAAAGTATAATGTCCAGGTGATGCATTTACACAAAAAGGCGGAGTTAGGGCAGAATAGCCCTATCTTACACTCAACCCATCTGAGAGAGGGAGATAGAGAGAGCAAAGGAAAGAAGAGAGAGAGCAAAGTAAAAGAGAGAGAGTGTGAGAGAGAGGAGAAGAGATTTTTGGAAAAACGCCTTTCTTCATTTTGTGGGAGTGAGAAAGATGAATTAAAAAAAGAAAGATGGGAAAAGATGAAGAGAAAATCTAGGAATGAGTCAATGAGTGAAAAATGGAGTATTGAGGGAGAATTTGCAAAATGAGCAAAATGAGCAAAATGAAATACTACACAATGTGATGAGGAAATGAAAGGTTAATTATTAAAAGTGGGCGTGGCCTAAATCAAGCAGCACTTCTGATTGGTGCAAAAAGTGGGAGGCCTACAAAGACAAAGAGCTGAGCAATTAGACGTGCAGCAGAAAAGTCCTTTTCCACGAAAAGGAGGAAGGACTGGATCAACACAGGATGAAACACTCCTCGAACTTCTGTTTAATTTTTTTTCTCCTATCAACCTCTCTCGCTCACTCACAAAGTTCTAATTCGCTTTGTGAGCGCAACTTTTATAATTTCATGTTCAGGCTCTGATTAACTACACTCTACGACTGATCTTGTTGAAAAAAAAGGTGGGGGAAGTACGGGGGGGGGGGGGCAAAAAAGGGGGCTATCCGATTCTCAAACGTAGAAGGGTTTAATTGTTTGAAAATGCTGCTCTTGGTTTCAAATTAAACACCTCGTTTTTTTCAACTCAACAACGACTGAGCGGCGCTTTTGATGTTGAAAAACTCTTTTCAACGTTGTTGAGGGGGGGGGGGAAAGGAAAATAGGGGGTATTTAACTTTTTAGACGATAAAATGTTGAGAGTGTTGAGGAATCAAGTATAGGATACTTGAAACCCCCAATTATATGTTAAGTCAGTGATAATGTAGTCCCTATTATCTACTCTGAACAATGCGAGTGTAGGCTAATCCGTTTGAGAGTTTTTCAAACTTTGTAACTGTGTAGGGCTTAATTGAACGAACATTATTAGAGAGTTTCAGTATTACACCTGATAACGCTGAATTCAAATCTGATCTGCGCATGTGCTGACTACTGCCAATTCGAAAAAAAAATAGTGCACAAACTGATTTTGTCATCATATTCCAGAGTTTTTCAAACTTTGTAGCTGTGAACGAACATTATTATTAGAGAGTTTTAGCATTCCGCCCGCTAACGCTCATCTCAAGGCAGTTCTACGCATGCGCCGACTACTGTCAATTTGAAAAAAACATGGTGTACAAACCGCCATACATATTTCAACAACATTGTAGTAAGCTAATAAATACATGATTTCGATTACATATTTTAACAATGTTATAATAAGCTTTGAAATACAGTCATGTAATATAATAAATTAGAACTGAAACTGACACTGTATTTCACTTTCAAATAATGTTTTGCTCACATATATTGGAGATGTTTGAAGAATGCATTTCACTTCTGAAAAGAAGCTTCGTCAGCCTTTTCGTCATGGAAAACATCGCAGAATAAATTATAAGTAAAGAAAATACTATGAGCTAGCTTTTTCATGGAATTGTTGCTGAGATGTTCCTTAAAGTAATCAGATAAAAATGCGTGAGAAAGTGGTCTCACTAAAAATTTTTTTTTTTTTTTTTTTTTTTTGAGGATGAAGCCCACATAGGTCTGAGACCTGTGCGTGGGTAATGTGTTGGATGATGGTGATTTATGAGTTGGACCTACAGTTTTAGGTGGGTTCCGAACCACCGGGAAGTGATTTTCAGCAGAGAACAGTGTCTTTTTTGCTGGCCAATCCAATCGGTCACCGTTACAAACAGGACCTACGAGAACGCAGCTTATCTATCTGATTGAACAGATATCTGCTACGGCTCGCGGCTCCAAATTTTTAAGTTTATTGTTGATCAGATGAGTACTGTGTGATTTCATGATTGAATTGAAAAAGGTGATTCTAGTAAATCAGTATTTATTGGTTTTAGATTAACTATGAGCTAAAATAAACACATTTTATCAATACTTCAATCGCTAAATATTGATAATATATATATGTACGTAGCAGGAGATAATTATATAACTATTGTGAGTGAATGAAGAAAAGAGATTGAGTATAAATCGCTTACAAATTCCATTTGACGTTATTTTTATACGAGTATAATTATATTTTCATGCATCTTTCTATATATATATATATATATATATATCTGCTCATTAATTAATTACAAATTACTCATTATACATGTTACCCATATTATACACATCTGTCCATGTATTATAATAATAACAATATTCTTATATAAAATATTCAATAATATTATATAAATATATATAAAATATAACAAGATAATAGTAAGCGTATGGCCTTTATTGGTGGAGAGACTCTTAAGGGTTGCTTTCCAACTCACCGGTAGTGCCATGCTATGAAGAAAATGATGGGCCTACAGTTTTAGATGGGTTCCGAACCACGGGATAAGAGATAATTATGCTTATAACATCAAGTCATAGAAGCTCGGTCACCCTTATAATATCAAATTCGTGAACGAAGTTAGTGTGTATTTAGTTAGCGTTAGCGTTTAGTTCGTTTAGACAGCGCTCGGCGAAACCATATGCAGAAACTATATTATGAAAACTTGATGTAAAATACGGCTCAAATTATTAAGATTGTGTGTTTTAGTAGTTTGTTATTTGATTGTGTGAAGTTTTTAGTAGTTTGTCGACGTGTCAGGAACTGCGAAACCTTGCAAATATTAACGAAAAATTGGTGACGTGACAAAGGGTGACATTTTGTGAAGCAAAGGAATGAATTAGACTGCGCAAGCAGAATTTTGAAAGGCAGAACAGATATTACTATTGAGTGAGGTCAAACTTGGCAACATAACGCGTAGTGACTTTCATGAAATACAGGAATTGATTGAAGTGTGCTTATATAATTTTGAGGATTGGTTCATGTGTATGCTTCACAAAAATCACTATTATTAACCCAAATCAATATGTATTTTGTACAACTAAGTTATACAGATAAGTTCAAAGTACACCAAAATGGCCAAAAGTGTTATAAAAACAGTGTGAACCCAAAACCACGATAATCTAAAATTGTTCTGATAGATTATTTATTATTTCACAAAAAATCACTGAGCCATGAGAATATAAGTAACCTGAACCATTATAATCAGAAATGGTTCTTAACTTCGTGATAGATTATTAATTATAAAAGAATGAAGTTTCAAGGTTAGTTCTGTTTGTTAGATTCGAACAAAACTGCTCCAAACGATTGAGAAGTTGTTTTACAAACCCGACAACGTCAATCAAAATGGATTCCCTATTTTCTCAGTCATGGAAGGCTATCGTGAAAATTTTCCAATAAGGATGTGAGCTGTCTGCAAATCATCACGTTATTGCATGAGGTCAAGGATGACTTCCAGAATAGACAAGGTTCTTCAAAAAATAAACGTTCTGAAGTTCATGTGGAATGAAACTCTCCTATTTGCAGACGATAGATCACTCATTTTCAGCAATAATTCCGTTCTACATTATTTAGAAATAAATTCCCATATAAGTGAACAGTCCCTTGTCCAATTCTTAAATCTGTTGAAATCAAATAATTAAATAATCAATTTATTTCTTTTACAGCATATCTATACAAATAAGAGTAAACAACCTAATTTAAGAAGCATAGATCAGTTGAAATTAACGATGAATATTGAAAAATTTCATCACATTCGATTCAAAAACAAATATAATTAAAATGAAATTCAATGAAGGTCAGTCTATCAAGTCACTTTCTCCCTCACCCAATAGTATCATTCTGTGTATAGTATACATTAAGCTACTCTGTACTTTAGTTTTAGTCTGAGATTGATAATGGTGTAAAAACCAAAACTAGTATCTCACGGTTTTTAATAAATGTAGTTGTGACAACTTCAAGTCTTATTATTCATTATGAAAAGAACTGTCGTATTTTTGTGACCTAATAAATGTGCCGTTAACTTTACACTGATGGGAACCGTTGGATAATACTGTTATAATACACAAGATATACCGTTCCTCTTTAATCAACATCGTTCATTAAAGTTCATGCAGCGCATATTGATTATAAATCCCTAATAAATGCTCAACTTTCAACATTCTTGATTTATTCATGGAGCATTGGCCAACTTCGCCCAGAATATCGCAAAGTTTCCATCAACTTTTGAAAGCTCAAATCAATGTTCAGTGAATCTGGGAAACTTTGGACTGGATAGAACCAAACAGTTCAGTGTGCAGTGAGTAAGTATCTGATTAAACTGTTTAAAAGTTTCATTCTCATACAAACCGCCTAATTATTGCTACTCAGTTATGTTCTTGCAGAGTTGGATAAAATTTCACTTGAATCAACTTGATACTTACTTACTTACTTACTTCGCAACACAATCGGAGCTAGAAATTTAAGCTGACTTTTAAGAATGGAAGTTTTGCCATGAAAGATGAAAAAGAAGAGAAAATGAAATTGATAGAGAGATCAACAGAGAGAAATTAATGAGAGATTCATTGATGAGAGATCATGTATTTCTATTTGTATATCCTAAAGAGTAGTTACAAAAGGACGACTTTTGAGGTGGAGGTAATTTTTGGGGCGGGGGTAATTTTTGGGGTGAGAGGTAATTTTTGCGGTAAGGGGTAATTTTTGGGGTGTTGGTGAATGGGAGGTTACTTCCGGTCTCTTATCTTACTTCCTGTCTCTTATCTTACTTCCTGTCTCTTATCTTACTTCCGGTCTCTTATCTTACTTCCGGTTTTATTTCCGGTCTGTTATCTTACTTCCGGTCTGAAGGGATCAAGGTCAAAGGTCAAGGTTATCCCAGGTCAGTGTCCCAAAGTCGTCCTTTTGTAATTACTCTAAAGGTTTAGTGAAATTCATTCACAAAAAGAGGGTTGAAGTGAATGTGACCTCCAAAATTCTCAGACAATTATTACAAAAACTACCAAGTGGTACGACAGCAAAAGATCTGTGACAAGCTGAGTTTCATCTCAAGTTTTATCTAAGGTATTTCCTTACTCTTCCTATTTCAATCTCCGTGACTCTTATTTGTTGATAATATCAGAATAACTTTGCGAATAATATCAAATAAATCTTATTTGTGACGGTCGCCATCTTGCTTGGCTATGGCTAATCTTCAGCATAACTTGTCAGACTTTATGCTTCCTCCACTGACTTCAAAATCATTTATTATTAAAACAAAACAGTTTTTATTTTTCTCCTTTTTCTTCTCCTTCTTTTCCATCCTCTCCTCCTTCTTCCATCTCTCTTTTATTCTTCTCCTCCTTCTTTATCCTCACATTATCCCTATGCAATTACTGTCTTGTATTCAGGTTTGTTTTCATATTTATTGCCAAAATTCTCACATTCCCTCTTTGCAATTACTGTCAAATGAGGTTTGTTTTTATATTTATTTGTTGGTGATATGTGATGGTTAACTTGTAATTTTTTCCCGGAGGATGAAGTCCACTTAGGCCTAAGACCTGTGCGTGGTCAATAAATTAGATGATGGTGATTGATGAGTTGGACCTAAAGTTTTAGGTGGGTTTCAAACTTTCTCATACCTCACTGCTTAGTACCAACAGATGTGGTACCTCAAATATCATATGAACAAATTTGAAATAATTGTAAAGGAAACTCATCAATTTTAATAAAAGATATAAACAGAGGAGTTGAAAGTTGCTTTGTTATTAATTCTGTCAGACCTTGTGATAGGGCTCATGAATGTGCAATCTACTACCCTGACCTATTATTTGTACATCTGCATGCTAGGCCATGTTTATGACTTATGTCGCCGCTAAAACTTTATGACGGCGTAGTGATATTGACATACCGTGAAGTTTGTGGATGGTGGGGTGAGGTAGGGTTCACACATTACTTGCTCAATGATGTACACCGTGTATAGGCGGCCTATTAATCTGTTTTTATGGACAATGAATACACTGTCGCCATCCCGTACTACTTTTAGAGTCGACGATAACACTGTCTGCTTGTAACGGAGCACATTCAGAATGGCTGTAACAGACGCAGAGTATCAACGTAACAATTTGAAAGAGAGGATAGCTTTGTATCTAGAATGTACAAGTCCATGAAAGGAGGCGCATGTTGGTGAGTGGGAGAGGCAGAGCATTAACGTAACAAGTTGTACAGAAAGATTGTGTCTACAGCATGAAACGTGGTGCATATTGGAGCGAAATAGAGAAAGAGCATTAACGTAACAGTTTGGGTGACAAATTGACAGGTATCTGTTCAATCAGAGATAAGCTACGAAACCCCAGGCGCTCTTTGTAACGGTGAACGTTTGGATTGGCCAGCAATAAAGACTGCTCTATGCTGTAAAATCACTTTCTGGTGGTTCGGAACCCACCTAAAACTGTAGGTCCAACTCTTCAATCATCATCATCCAATTCATTACGCACACACAGGTCTAAGACCTATGTGGGCTACATCCTCCGAAAAAAAAATTATGCAAAGCGTAAAAGGTGCCGCATATTGTAGCGAGGTAGAGACAGAGCATCACCGTAACAATTTGTACGGAAGGATGACATTGTGACCAGAAAAGTTACATTGTATTTGAAGCATGAAAGGTGGTGCATATTGGAGCGAGGTAGAGTGCTTTAACGTAACAATTTGCATAGAAGGGTTACATTGTATCTAAAGGTGGCGCATATTGGAGCGAGGCGACGAACAAACGACGGCGAGATGAATTTCTATTACTATGTAAACTGTCGGCTTTTTATATGAAGGATAACATTGCGAATCCATAGCATTGCGGTTTGAAAGGTGACACATATTGGAACGAAGCAGAAACAGAGCATTAACGTAACAGTTTGTATGACAAAATTTCATTTTATGCAAATCTTAGAATGTGGCACATTTTGGAACGAGGCCGAGACAGAGCATCAATGTAACAATTTGTACGGAAGGGTGACATAGTAGACTGTCTAGAGCATAGAGGCTGGCGCATATTGAAGTGAGGGATCGACGACGTGAGGTTCTATTCGAATGTGTTCATTACAACGAAAAATTCTACTCTGTTCCAGTTCTGTTACGTTTGATGTACGCTTATGTTACAGTGTTTGTATGAAGCACACGGAAAGTCATTTTTGAGTATTGGAAAGCACTGGGAATGTGCTTCCACTGTCAATATACTCTGTTTAGCACCACTTCAGATTGTGTCCTACATTTAGCCAGTATAGTGGAGACGATTTTGTACCATTATAGACAGCTTAAAATAGAGAAAATGTGAAATACTATCAAAATGCTGCTGTCATACAGCTTGTGCAACAGCTATGCAAATTTTGTTCAACTTGCAATGTTTCAACTTTTTTGCTGCCACCTTTGCCTGAAAAGTTTAGCAAAGTTGATGTTGTATTCTGTCAAGGTCCATAAATACTTTATCTATTAGCTTTGGTATTCTAGCACATAACTATAATATTTTATAGTTTGTCAAGTTAAATCAACTTTATTCCAAAACATTGATACATTTTTTGTTACAACATGATATTACAAAGTAATGTACAAGCATTATTTTGTTAACTAAGTTACATACAACTTCATAACACATTTTTTGTAGATTAATTAATTAAAATAATAACCAAAATTACATAGTTAACTTAAAAAATTATTAAGTTCCACATTTTTTTTAATAAAATATAAAAAAGAAGGTTTCTTCAACCAATTTACGGTAAATTAAAAAATACCCTTAATGGAGAAGTTAGTTTAATTAAAACATATTCCTATTTTAATTATTTTTTATTATTTTATTTATTTCACGTCTTGGAGACTCCAGTTCAGGAGTATAAAGCTGGGCATTCACGTTCCGATTTGCAGTACCACTTGCAGTCCAACCTTCAAGGTTGGATCCGAAAACGGAACGTGAATGGGCTTGTTGGATGGTTGGAATTGTAGATGGACGACTAGATGGACCACTAGAGGGACGACTTACGAATGTCGACGGTGTTGGAGCGTGTGTGGGGCAGTCGGATCAAAGTCGTCCATCTTATCTCAGTCAGTGCATGACCTTCGGGTAAGTTCGGGCAACATCGGGCAACTTCGGTTACATTTTTCGGCTCAAGAGCGACGTTCACAGCTGATTAAGAATAAAGTTGGATTGTAAGTAGGAGCGTGAGTGGAGTCGACTATCCATCTAGCAGTACTACTAGCAGTACTGCAAGTGGTACTGCAAGTTGGAACGTGAATGCCCAGCTTAAGTGAGATCAACAATCTTATACAATCTTATACACTAGTACCATAATCACTATATTAGTTAGTTGAGGTGAGGCTCAATTTTGATGATAAAGGAATTCTTGTTTGAATAAGCTACTATTGTGACTCACCAAGTGATAATCTCCTCGGCTTCTTGTATTATAATCGTGTGTACGTCACTAGAAATGTAACAAAAAAATTATTATTTATTATAAAAAATTGGTCCTAATAAGGAATCTGCAAACATAGGCTAGAACTGCCTGTGAGTTTGCAGAGTTGCAATTGAAAAGAAATATCTTCGGACCTGATGCAGTGTGATTCATACTAATGAAATGTTATTATATTGAGAAAAAAGAAGAAAAAAAACAATACTTAAACAGTAAATTGAGTTGAGAAAAATATTGAAATTCACGATTATATTTTTTAATATTTTTGAAACTATCTTATAACAGTAATGCTATGACGGCTGGTTATTCGAAGTAAGAAGTGATGGTGAAGGGGTGAAGGGAACTTAGTCAGTCGGTCAGTGGGCTATCAGTCAGTTGGTCAATCAGCCATTTATAAAGTGGGGAATTGGTTAGTTAGTCAGTGCAGCATCTATAAAACTATAGTTCAACTTGATTCTTTCCTCGCCACATTTGCCTTCAGAAGTATTGAAATATTTCATTTTCTGATGTTGAAGATCCATCTTGTTTCCACTAATATGTAATATAAACTTTAAAAAACTTTTAAGTGGAAATTAACGAGTGTACTTTGGGTCGTCTGACGATGCTCTTGACAACAGAGTGAAACGACCGTCACGCCATAACGTGAGTTAATTTCCACTTAAAAGTGTTTTTTATATTTATATTATATATTTAATTTTCATAAATTTACTCCTAATTCAACTACATATTAGTATGAAAATTGGGAAAAGAGTTGAAAGTTGAATTTTCTCCAACCTCTCCAACCACAAAAATTATTTGACAATTCGAATCTAGATAGCGCAGTATGTTTAAAAAGTATCGTGCTCCATGATGAGGCATACTAAAACCTGTCAACACTAAACTTTATAAACCAACTTAACTTCAATTTTTATTTAAATTTGTTGAATTCTAATATTCTGGTGAGCTAATTCATTATTTTCTTGGTTTTCAGGTGAGCATTCCACGAGTATTCTAGACTGTGGGGATGGAAACAGCTTTAGTCCTACAAACCACAAATGAGTAGAAGTTCAACAAATTTCCTCTCACCGCTAATAAGTAGTATTTTTTTTTTAGGATGAAGCCCACATAGATCTTAGATCTGTGCGTGGGTAATGAGTTGGATGATGGTGATTGATGAGTTGAAGTGATTTTACAGCAGAGAACAATGTCCTTTTGCTGGCCAATCTAATTGGTCACCGTTACAAACAGGTCCTATTAGAACGCAGCTTATCTCTATCTGATTGAACAGATACCTGCTACGGCTATTATAAGTGAATATAAGTAATTCAAGCTATGAGATCTGTTGATAAAATTTGTTTATTTAAACGGCAAATAAGGTTCTATTTTAATGGTCTATTTTAACGGTAAATAACGGTAAAACAGCATTAAGGCTACTCTCACATTATACGGGTTACACCGTTCGGAAGAATTTCGAATGACGACATAACAATACTTTCTCTCCTTTTTAAGTTAATTCACCCGACTTGCAGTCAAATTTTCATTAAGAATAAGTTCTTAAGAATAAGAATCTTATTCTTAATGAAGAATAAGTGAATTCAACGACTTGCAGACAAATTTTATTCTTAAGAACTTACCCTTAATAAAAATTTGACTGCAAGTCGTTGAATTCACTTAAAAAGTTAATATTAACAACGCAGTTTTTCATGGAACAAGAAATCTATGACTTTTTCTACGTTCGATGCGAGAGGGTCACTTTCTTTTTCACTCCACTAAAAAGAATGTCACCGGTCGATTTTTTCGAACGGTCAAATTCGTAAAATGTGAAAGAAGTATTTATTAACTTTGCTTCAGTTTCTCTTGACTTAAAGAAGTCAAGTATTCATATTTTAAGAGTCCCTCATGTCAAGAAACACTCAAGGAACGTCTACAAATATGGGAATAATATCTTCTGAAGGAACTCGAGAACATGCACTTCAATTTTCACGTTTTTGGACACCATTTTGTCAGGTTATATTTGTGGAAATCGTTGTAAATGAACCTTGAAATTTGAATATTACTCATAAGTTCCTTAGAATCTCATTAATGTCCAAGCTGGTCAAATTTATTGACCTCTGATGGTCGTTGGAAAGTTGAAAAAGCAAGATTTGAATGCGGCTATCTATCAACGTTTTTCTACTTATTTTCTATTTTCGTCGACTTTCAACTCCCATTGGTTAGCTCCTCGCAAGTGGACGTGACAAGTTCTAGCACTCAACCAATCACAGACAGCGGTACCGAACAATAAGAAGAATTTATTTTTTCAGTCAACAGTATCACTTCCCTTCAAAAATGCAACTGTTGAAGATTTTTTTAAGTTAGATTGTGCTAATCAAGTTTTTCAAGTTAGATTGTGCTAAACAATGTGATTTGATAACCGGAGTTCTAATATTTCACTTTTTATAATAAATGTGCTTGTAACAACATGACAACATGACGTATTTTAATTTTTTTTTGAGGATGAAGCCCACATAGGTTTCAGACCTGTGCGTGGGTAATGAGTTGGATGATGGTGATTGATGAGTTGGACCTGTAGTTTTAGTGGGTTCCGAACAACCGGGAAGTGATTTTACAGCAGAGAACAGTGTCTTGTTCACTTCTATCACGACAGCAATATATAACCAATACAAAGAAGTATAATATTTTAATGTAAGTATTGTATAGTTCAATAATTAATAAGAGGATATCATAATAGTACATAATTAATATCAAATAGATTGAAAGCTACTATTCTTTATAATCTAATATAAAAACCAACACAGTATTTCTATTTAAATTATGATTTTCACTTACTTATACTGGAGGGATACATTCCACTTCTAACAAGAAGCTTCATCAGCAACTTCTCTTTAGAAGCGAAATGCATCTCTTCAGTATAAGTGAGTACAAACTATAGTTTAAATAGAAATACAGTCAGTTTTGATATTATTTTTATTTCTTTATTTCTCAATTGCTGTCTTACATTCATGGGCAGTTTTGAGAAAATATCAATGCATGACAAATTGAATAGATTTATCAATTATATTAGATTGCTCAATATCTTTAGAAGTGAAATGCATCCCTCTAAATATCTCCAGTATAAGTGAGTTGAAATCGAAATACAGTGTAAATTTTGATATTAGATTGTTCATACAGTATTTCGTCATAAAATCATAATTTAAATCGAAATACAGTGTCAATTTTGATATTAGATTGTTCATACAGTATTTCGTCATAAAATCATAATTTAAATCGAAATACAGTGTCAATTTTGATATTAGATTGTTCATCACGTATCTCGTCATGGAAAACATCACATTTTTTCCTATACATCCGTGTCTAGGCTATCCTCAGTTCGGTTATTGCCTACTTGACTGTACTGTACAATGTGGCAAAAAACTATAAAAAAATTAAACATTATTCCAATATTCTCATCTATTTATGGTGTAAATTATTTCTTAAATTACTATACTTTTCAACTAATGAACGTAGACTGGCAGCTCATTGTGAGTGACAAGGAAAGAAGATGGAGGGTTGTCAACACTCAAATTAGAAGTCTAAGTAAGGAGCTTCTTAATAATTACTGGCGCCTTTGTTGGAATCCTATATCTATTATTCAGCTGCAAATTCATTAAGTAGTTGTTTAACAAACGACCTGGCAATTAGGAGCAAAGCATCAGTCAAGTAGTCTGAAAGAAGTACTTGATCCTATTGAAGAAGTTCAAACGTACTTCGTTTAATACCACTCAAGTTGTTGCTCTCTGTTCAGTATTTCGTCTCACGGACTTGGGAAAGTCGGTGTTTTTTTTCTTCAAAGCTTACTATATTAAATCACACTCACCTTTGGCTTTTGGAGTTTTGACTTTTTTGGCCTTTGGCTTTTAACTTTTGGAGTTCACATCAATTGAACTACGAGAATAATTATTGCTCCAAATAATCAGTAATGAAAATTATAAAAATATATGACTAAACAATACAAAGCCAGAACTGTAAGTGTAATTTTCATTGTATTGGTAACAGTGAGTTACTAGAGCTTAACTACTAGAAGCAAATCAATTTGAAAAATCACAATGATATGGCGTGCCGCTTAGCGCAGTTGGTTAGGGCGTCGCAACTTCAGCTTGCTGTCGTTTAAGCGGTCGTGAGTTCGAGTCCCGCTCCACCGTCATGCATTTATGTCCAATCATTCACCTCATTACCCACGCACAAGTCTCGGACTCATGTGGGCATCATCAGCAATAAAAAAAATACTTATCTTCGAATTACTTTGATAGGGAGGTTGAAGTTTCTATTCGAAATCAAAAGTTTTCAGGAAAAAACACAGATCTTTGCCTAGAAACCTGCAAGAATTTTCTTGAAACAACTTGCAAAATTATAAAAATGATATAATTTTCTAAATTTCTTGAAATATTTTGGTTCGAATATAAGTTTTCTAATAATATGAAAAAAAGTATTATAAAAAGTATGAAAAAAAGTATTAGTATTATAACAAACGTCTCTTTTTGATCATATTATTTCCTCATTGTGCAGCTGGAATTTTCCGTTACCTCCCTGAAACATTATTTCCTCTCCTATCTCTATCTCTCTCTCTCACTCTCTCCCTCTCGCACTGTCCCTCCCTCTGTCGCTATCCCCGTTATTTCATTTGCACTGCGACGGAATTTCGATGAACTAGTCAGAGCTTCGGTGGTTAACTTTGTAAAAGCTTGTTATCACTGGCTGCAAAATTTCCTAATTAGTTGGAACTCAAGAGCTGACCTGTTTCCAGGAATCACTCGCTGAATGCAATTAATTTATACGGAAATTTAAATTCAAACTTCCTCGATAACGAAACCTTTTCTGCTGAAGTTCTTTCTTGGTTGCTTCAGCTGAAGTACTGTCAGTGCTCCAGATTCTTGGAAGCTGTTAAGAACTCTTAACTGAATAAGTTGGTATCATGTATCAAGTTCTTTGGCTGTGAAATATTGAAAAGAATAATTCATTTTTTCATTTTCATCGCAAATAATAATGATTTGTTCAATTTCCCCACATTAATAATTAATAGAAAAATTATCGAACAATATCGTTATCGAATAATATCGTTATCGAACAATATCGATAGCTAATAATTGCTCTTGTCTTTTGATTTTAAATACTAGTAAAGTACCGTACATAATTAGGTATTCTTTCATACAAAGCGGCAATCTATTTCAAGGACGTTCCTATGGAACATGCAGTTTGTTCAATTTCCCCACATTAACTGGAAAAATTAATTATCGAACGATATCGATGGCTGTATGCAATAGCGAATTGCTCTTGTCTTTTGAATTAAAATAGTAGTGAAGTATCATACATACAGTACTTTGGATTTTTTTTCAATGCATCTATGGTATAATAGAATTTATTGTTTCGGTGTTTTCGAACATTATCTGTGCCTGTTGAAGCAGTTCATCCGTACTGTTAACTTCTGATGATTATTGTGCATCTTTGTTCACTCTCCGACCCCTGCTATCCTTCTCTGTCATTCCTTCTCCTTCTAATTGTGTTCCTCTCTCTCCATCCCTAGCATGGCCAACAGTGTAGTGGGAGCTTCTTCTGGCAGTCTCAATGCAGAAATCACCACGGACGCTAAATCTGAACTCTGTTGATTTTGGGGTTTTTTTAATTCTATTTTCATAAACTACAAGACTTACAGGGAGAATGTACCTAATGAAAAATTAACCAATTAGATTATTACCCTTGAATCTTATCAATTTATCACACAAATGAAGGCCTAGAGATTTTTGCATAATTTGGATGATTTGAAGATATAATATCAGTAAATCAAATGCCACTAAATAACTCAACTAAATACGGTTTGAAGCTTCTATATTAATAAAACAAATTGAAATAATATTAATTGGAATAAGAAATAAAATATCATTTTAGGTGCCCCTAGAGACCTGTATCTTAGGTTACCATCTTAATAAGTTAAAAAAAAATGATGAAAAAAATGTTTATATTAAAGGGCCTGTAGTTTGTTGATAGGATTCGCTGAAAGTACTGTCATTAGCAGTATTTTCTAGTAGATCGACTTCTAGTTAAAACTGGTATTTAGTAGTATATTGTTCTTTTATATTATATTAGTAGTATTTAGAGGAAATGTTCACAAAATGTTACTTTCACTCCTAGCACAAGCGCAGCGTTGTGTGTGCGGTCATTGACCTCTTCCACCCGTCCCGTACAGTAGGAAAAATTAGTCTGGGCGCGTGGCTCTGGTTTCACTACTAGCCGTCCTGTTAAAAGTTGACTAGTTGACCTTGAAGACATCTGCAGCGTCGCACGGGCAACATGTTTGTTGAAATGAGCGATAAACACTCCCCTCGCCATGGCTGACTACCAAACGGCCGTGCGCCCAGACTAATTGTTTCTACTGTACAGCTAACGGTACCACTACCGCACTCCCAGCCGTCGCTTTCACTGGGTCACCAATGCCAAGGTCAAACAGCTGACTAGAGCCTCTACTTTGTATCTCCATTTACAAACCTGCTAAACAGTGCTACCTGCGCTCTCGTTTTTTTAACTTGCTAGACTCAAGATGACTGCCCTAACTGATTACAAAACTGCGGCTGCCAAAACTAAACACCTGATAATAATGTTTTTTTCAATTCAACTGTTTTTTTTTAATTTTACTCTGAACATTTTCCTAATATTTTGAAGAGTTTATTCATAATAGTTATACTATAATGCAGGTTATAAATCACAGGATAATCCTCTAATACTATTTAGCAAAACGAGAATACCCACTATAAAAAATTTATGTGTTGGGGTGGAAAGTCATTAACTGAAAAAAACTATTATCTGAAATCAATACTACTATTATAACTCATAGTACTACAATAATGAGTCTGCTATAAAGTTGAACTATTTGTAAAGGAATCCTACTAAATAAAATATTAACATAGTATGTAATAACTCAATATCACAAAAAAATAATCTATATGCAAAGCCCAAGTGTTATTTAAAATTAGTAATTTTTTTAATACTTATTCATTTTTATATAGATACATTAGACATCTCTTATTTACAGGAACCTCCTCCATCAGCAATCATCCACATTCTCAGATTCTTTTTGAAGGCCACGTCTAGTTTCCTCTTTTATAAAAATGGAAGAAGTTTATTAAACATTTTTGGCCCAACATACGTATAAGATCTTTGAACCAATATTCATTCTTGGAGTTACAAGAATGTATTGTCTTTAACTATTAAATTATTAGTTACAATTGGTATTCAACTTCTTTTTAGACTGTAGCTTGACAAATTGACCTAAATTCTCTGTAATTCTCTCTCTACAATTTAAACTATTTGATAATACAATACTTACAATAATATAAAACTATTAATTTGAATTGTAAATAGATACCACAGTACAACATTATCTATTGAATATAATCACCTACAAAATTCTTGCATTTTTTTTGCATGGACTTTAAAAAATGCACATTTTTATTCTTGAAACGAGACGTTTCCTCACTTATATAGGTGGTATTAAAAGGCTAGTTTTGACTAATTTTGTAAAAAAATACAATTTTTATTTTTTGTACATCGATTTTTGAAAAAAAAAACAATTTTCTATTCTTGAAACGAAACGATTTTGGACTTATTTTCATATAAAAATTTCCCATTGTTTCTGATGATAAAAACAAGCTTGATAATTATGGAAGATTACTCTGTGTAATACCGTCTATTATCTTTCGCCGAGCCTCACATGAGATATACCTTAATAATATACCTTTAGATACCATAAAATATACCTTTATTCTCAGTGGGCGAGCGTTGAGCATTTTTAAAAACTCCTGGAGAAAAAAGAAATCTCAGATTACCACAAATGAATCTCAAGACAGGTAAATAAACGTAAACAAGTGGCCACTTTATAATAATTATATGATCGTCGACAATATTTCTCCCGGCTCAAAAAAAATAAATAAAATAAAATAAAAATATCACAGCCACTCAAGAGATAGACAGAGAGGGGAAGATAAGATTGAGCAGAGCCTTGATAAGATCCCAGCAGGTGCTACGATTAATAGAGCCGACAATTATTATCTTCTCCAGAAGAGTTCCAGCTGGAGAATTCCAGTGAGCTCTTGACAGCGATGGAGAGAGTTCAACTATAGCAAGTGAAAACTGCACCGCTGGTGATTTATCAAGTGCCGACTCAGCAATTGCTTGACGCACGGGAAAAAGTGGACTGGTCTCATTTTTTCATGTTTTTCATTTTTACAAATTCTCTAGTGTTGTTCTGTTTGTGGTAGAGGCCTCATTTACGAAGGCTCGACTACACGGAGACTGTAAATGTAGGTTAGTGTTTACATTTCACGTTAACGTTACGGTAGTTCAGTGTTTACGACTGAACGTAAATGAATGAGCATAAATTGTGAAGATTATTTCATTGCTTATGAGTCTGTGTTCGCAAGGGGGTATAAGATGAATGAAGACAAAAAAATGGCTGTCGTTGATCGGGAATCGAACACAAGACCACCAAAGTAGATAAGATTAGATTGGTTGCTTTTATTTTTATTGGGATGGCTTTTGAATCCGCACGTGGGACGTAATTTCTAAATTGTGTTCACACATCTCAGGGACCGATAAAGATTGGAGGACATGATAACATTTTTTTTAATTTTTTTTTGTAGATTACGTCTTGGAGACTCCAGTTAAGGAGTATAAGACAAGTCAGATCAACAATATTATACACTAGATACCATAATTACTATATCAATTAGTTGAGGTGAGGCTTAATTTTGATGTGAAAGGAGCTCTTGTACACTATAAAAAGCTTTATCAACTAAATATTTCTTCAATTGTTTTTTAAATATTTCTATATTTTCAAGACTCTTCAAAAACTGCGGTAGCTTGTTGTAGAGTTTCCTACCAATATAACTAGGTTTTTGTTTGAATAAGCTACTATTGTGACTCACCAAGTGATAATCTCCTCGGCTTCTTGTATTATAATCATGTACATGAAGATTTTGGTTAATATCATTCCTTTTTACATATAAAGTAGCTTCATACACATAAAAGCAGGGTACAGTTAGGAGACCAAGTCTCTTGAACAACGGCCTACATGAATCTAATCTATTTACTCTTTCTATACACCTAACCGCTTTCTTTTGGATCTTAAACACCCTATCAAGATTTTGTTTTGATGAATTACCCCATACTAAGATAGCATACCTAATATGTGACAGTAAGAGCCCATGGTAAGCTGTAAGAAGTTACTTTATGTCATTCAATCTAGAGAGCTGTCGCAGGACAAATAACCCAGATGAAATTTTACAACATATTTTCTCAATGTAAACATGGTTGAAGAACTTGAGTTTAATGATGAGAGGTTGTGATATAAAAGGTAAATATAGATGAAGTGGATGATGACGAAGGTAAATGAAGAGGGAGTGAAGAAGAAAAGGGAGAAGGAATGGAAGAAGGAAAGGAAGAAGGAAAGGAAGAAGCAAAAAATGAAAAGGAAGACCGTTAAAGTGAACAATATGAGTGAGAATCATTGCCGTAGGGTACAGTGTTTAATATTGCTGTATGGATTAAATATTGAAGCGAAGGATTTCAAGTAGTGACTTCCCCGTGTAATCCGACCACACGGCTTTGAAGGTAAACCCACTAAACCACGTTTAACCGTCAGCCCAACAGACAAATCCCTTTTCAATTCAATTCAATTTATTCATTCACACACATAAACACACAAAATTAATACAAAATTGAAGTTTCACATAGACATAAAAACAAGACTACAATATCAAAAGAAAAAACCGACAACCAAACAGCAATTAACTGAGAAGTTTTTCTGGTTAATTGACTTATCGCTCAATCAGTCTTGAATATTGTACGTCAAAGAAAAACACCACTTTTGAAAAAACAAATCAAATCTGTTTCTGGAGTGAGTTTACTATTGGAAATTATCTAGAGTTGATTTTTGTTAGTGAGGAGGATATAATGGGACAATATTTGAAAAATTAATATATTTCTTAAACGTTAAACATAAAACATTCTCACAAAAATGGATGACATTTCAATTCAGTTCACAACTGAGGTTACTTCAAGTAATAAATTAATAAAAAATGTCGGAAGTATTTAATACATTTTTAAAGGAGAGTAACGCTTGGCATGTAAAACGTGTTTCAAGTAGTACTCTAATCTTACGAGAAAAGGTGTAACTATCAAAATAAATTTAGAATTATGTCAGAGAAACTATTTCAATTTATTTGATAATCAAATAACAAAAATAATAAAACTACAAGTAGTAATAAGCTTATCAATTCTAAAAGAATCTATCATTTTTTAACAAATATATGTATATAATATATTCCCACAAAATTACTCCCAAACGGTCAGTCACTCGCTCAGCAGGGAAGAGTGGGACGAGTCAACATATGCCGCAGATGTAACCAGCTCCCGTACTTGACGCAGACTGCCACTCGTTTTTTAGCACAATTTTGATTGATAATCTTTCTTTTCACAGCGGAGAACAGAGTCGTTTCTGCTGGCTAATCCAATCGGTCACCCTTACAAAGAGCGCCCAGTAGTTTCGTAGCTTAACCCTGATTGAACAGATACCTGCTACGGCACTCGGCTATCACTATCACTTCCCTAGCACTTTGACTGCCGCGTGAGTCCACAGTGGACTCACAGGGTATTAGGCCATACCAGCCATGTGTATCGAATGTGGACTCACAGGCACTTCCCTCAAATATAGCCGTATGGTGCCAATGTGGCTTCACATTTCCCATATGTTTCAATGCTATTCCAAAGTACATGGCCAGTAGGTCCTGCAACCGCCATGGCCAGGTCAAATAAGAGTTCGTTCTATTTTTTTTGCATACGAAAAAAGTTTACTAAAATGCTATTTAGCCTGTTCAATTTATTTTCTTTCACATTTATTTGCAAACATAGAACTTCTTTTATGAAATCAGCTGTTTTTGAGGTGTTTCAATAACATATGTTCGTTATTTTCGATACAGTTGGTATCATTGAGCTAGTACAGTCTGGAGGTATGAAAGCAAGGGAAGTCCATTTATTACCAGTCTATGTGAAGGCTGTGAAAAGCACTACTGTTTTGAATGTTTTTTTTTATGTAAATTCCTGTAATATTAAGTAGGTGAGTAAGATGTTATGTAATTTTTCATTATTATAATTCTTTGCTGAAGAATAATTCCCCCAAAACACTTGGATAGCATTGACACTAATATTACTATATTATAGAAAAAAAAATAGTTATATCGAATAGATGAGTAAGTTATTATAAGAATATTGTAATTTTTCATTTTTATTATTTTTTGCTGAAGAATACTCCTCCAAAAACATTTTAACAAAAGACATTGATATTTTTATATTATAGAGATAGATAGTTATATCGAATAGGTAAGTTGTTATAAAAATGTTGTAATTTTTAATTTTTATTATTTTTTTGCTAAAGAATACTTCCCCAAAAACATTTTATGTTATAGAAATGAATAGTTATATTTGACAAATGATTCATATTGATTACAAGACCTGAAACGTGGTTGAAAAAACGTGGTGACACATTGGCTTCACACGGCTCATATGGTCTCCAACACCATTTATGGCCGCGTGAGACCAATGTGTCACCACACTTAAAAAATCAAATTTGAGCTTCAATTTTAGTCTAAAGTTGTTTTACACTAAATAGTCATTGATTACAAATATAATTACAAATATAATTACAAATATAATTACAAATATAATTACAAAGTAATATAGAAAAAATAGGGGTTGGCCACAATGGACATTATTTCTCAAGTATAGGTGGCAGTCAAAGTTCTAGAAGTGAAAATATTATGTTACATTAGGTATTATTTCTACAATCGAGTTTTGAAATTAAAATCTTCGAATTTTAATAAGAATTCTATCGCATTGTTCAGTAATGTATATGCCTAAGGCAGTGGCTAGCCACTGGATGACGTCACAAACAGGGGTTGCGTGCTGATTGCGTACACCGAGGATTGCGTACATGGGCGTGTCAGCGAGGATTGCGTACATCTTTTACCTGTGAAAGATGACAAGGGTCGGCCATGCATCAAGAACATTTTGACAGGCGAGGATTGCGTACAAATCAATATGGCATTAAATGCTGGTTTTTTTTCACTGAATTTTGTTGTCTACAAAAATTTGAGTTTGAGTTGGCCTTTCTATCTCGAGTACCTATCAAATTGTATCTAGCTAGTAGCATATTTAGGTGAGGTTAGGTTAGGTTAGGTTAGGTTAGGTTAGGTTAGGTTAGGTTAGGCTAGGTTAGGTTAATACGCTATAAGTGAGGACTATAAGTGAAAAAACCAGCAATTAATGCCATATCGATTTATACAATAAACGGAAAGGAGCAAACTTATTAAGGACGGACGTTGTGATTGAATCTGTTAGGTGAGAAAAGAACAATTACTGTCATAGCGAAAAGGAGAAAATTCTAATCAAGGACAGACATTAGGAAACACGAGAAAGCTGTACGCAATCCTCGCCTGTCAAAATGTTCTTGATGCATGGCCGACCCTTGTCATCTTTCACAGGTAAAAGATGTACGCAATCCTCGCTGACACGCCCATGTACGCAATCCTCGGTGTACGCAATCAACACGTAATCCAAACAGGTGCAAGGACTTGACAAAGTCGACCCCAAAATAAGTTTAATTCATCCACCTTTCTATCTACTAATCTTGTATCTACCATTCCATCATCCTCTATTGATTTCTTCATCTATCTATGTCTTCCATTCCTTCTCTCTCTATCACAGATGTGCAGTTTCTACAACTTCCTACAAGAGCAATCAGACGATGATGTTAGTGATAATGATGATGACGATTATGATGATGATGATGCCGACGATGATCAGCCCACAGTAACTGTAGCAGGTGAAGTACTTGTTGATGAGATCATCACGTGACACTGGATCAGCTTGGTTGGGGGAGGGGAGGAGGTGTCAAGAAACTCCCGCCAACAATGCTGCCAACTTTTGGCGCCAAAACTTTGCCGCGCTCTTTAATAGCGATTGCTGTCGATTGACACTCTTGAGACACACTCGAAACCTGCGAGTGAGAGGAGAAGAAAGTGAGAGTGAGTGGAGTAATGAGTGGGAGAGAGTGAGAAAGGGAGAGAAAGGGAGAGAGAGTGAGAGTGAGAGACAGATAAGATAAAGATAAGATAATATAAAATTACTTTATTTACGTAAATTTACAAGTGAGATAGTAGAAAAAGAGTGAGAGAGAATGAGAAAGAAAGAGGGAGGGAGAGTGAGAGAGAGATAGATAGATAGATAGATAGATGAAGTAATTTATTCAGGCTCGGGCGAGGCTGTAAATATCCCCATATCCAAACCCATTACATAAAATTAACAAAATACAAGAGATAAAAATATCGAGATAAGAGATAAAGAGAGAGAGAGAGAGTGAGAAGAAGAGAGAGAGAAAAGGACAAAGAGTGAGAGTGAGGGAGGTGGTGAAAGAGAGAAAGTAAGTGACAGACAGTGTGAAAGAAGTTAAGAGAGAGGAAAAAGAGTGAGAGAGGAGTGTAATATTGTGAAGAGAAACGCAGAGACACGTAGTTTGAAGTTAGTATCGTTTTGACACCCCAAAGATCGTCAAGATTGATTTCTTCATCCCACAAGAGTGAGAGGGCTGAAGGAAGAGAGAGTGAAAGAGTAAGAGAAAGTAAGGAGCGACAGTTTGTACCAAAATTAATTTAATATTTTATTTTTTAATCCTCATCCAGTAATTCAACAGTTAATTTATCTTTATTAACTTAATTCAGTTTGAATATCTAAGTATTAGTGTACTCTACTGTACTTTATTTTATGTAAGGTTGGCTACTCTGTCGGTAATTGTCAGTGAAACAGCCGGGCTGAGTGTCCTTTTTTCTTTTCTAATCAAGCTACAATGGCGAAAGCATACTTAAAGAAAACTTGAAGAAATTTAAATCATAATGATTTAAATTATTATTTATCTATTTTCATAATGACTGAGATAGCGTAAAACCCAGTTTAGGGTAAGTTTGAATCATTACTTTGTGAAATGTATTCTATTATATGAACGGTATTTTGGTCTTCACTCATTTGATGAACGAGGTCTCATTAGCTTCTGGATTTCAATGTGTGGATCCCAAATAATTAATTCATGTTTTAGATATGCATTTTTCTCTCATTATATTTGTTCTTGAAATGTTATTGCCTAATTTTTCTTTCACTCTGTTCATATCTTGTAAACTCTTGTTATAACCTATAAGTTAACGCCTTTCCAAATTTTACTACTTTAAAACTATAATTATCTTCCATTACTATTATAATTATATTACTTTGTTTTATTCTGATATTTTAACTTCCTTTTAACTTCATTTGCTGTAATTTTCACCTTTCTAATTAAGCTCTTCAAGCATGCTCTAAGCCTTCCTCAACTTGTCGTTATCAAACCTTTTCTTGTATCTTCGATGACGTAGTCTGTTTTCGAAAACTGAAAATCCTCTTCTAGTGATTTAAACTAACTTATGTAAGTAATAATTTCGATGTATTAATTGTTGTTAATTATTTTCAACAGGTTTTTGTTCCTGATTTATTTTATATTTTAAAAATGTAAGGATACATTCATGGATCATTAAAAGGATACATTCAAGGATACACTAAAAGGATTATGTGATTATAATTTTACGGAATAATCTACATACAGTACTGGTATGTGATAAACTATTATCAACACTTCGGTAAGCTGAACATTTTTTATATCTTCTGATCGATCTGCGAAAGGGTACCCTTTATTGAACTTTTTCTTAACAACGAACTTAACGAAAATTAAACAGCGAATCATGATACAACGTAAATCAACAAAAATCAACGTAAATCAACTTTAATAATTTTTCCACGTAATTTAAAACAACGAATATTCAATCAATTTATATTCTACAATGTAACCTTTTAGACTTTATTTTATTTTATTATAATTGCTTCTCAGTCACTAAATTTGTTTTTCTTAATTAATTCTCCAGTCTCTTATAACTGTTGCATGATATCTTTAGTATTTGCTCTTTTATGATCACTGGCCCTCTGGCCCAGTCATTCTTCAAATTTTACGTGGGAAGCCCTGAACCGACTTTAAGTCAGTTCAGAGCTTCGTCACAAGTGTAACGTGTACAAGAGTGTAAGTGAAGATTGATCAAAATGAGACTTGTTTTTGAACCCCAAAGATCGTTAAGATTGTTTTCTATCTCTCTCACAAGAGTGAGAGGAGTCGAGGAAGAGAGATTGTGTGAAAGGAACGACAGTGTAAAGTGTACAAGAGTGTAAGTGAGGATTGATCAAAATGAGACTTGTTCAGGAACCCCAAAGATCGTTAAGAATGTTTTCTCTCTCTCACAAGAGTGAGATGATTAGAGCAAGAGGAAGTTGGAGAGAGTGAAAGAGTGTGAAAGTGAGGAGAGAGTGTGAGAGAAAGTGAGGAGAGAGTGTCACACGTGAGAGGAGTGTAAGTGAGGATTGATCAAAATGAAACTTGCTCTGAAAACGATAGAATCTTCTCAAGTTGAGTTTCTGGTAGTTGTGGTAGAGGGAGGTGAGGAGATTCAACACAGCTTGGAGAACTATGACAATCAGCCAACTCATCTGCGAAATTAATCATCATTGAGCTTCGCTGTAAACTTGTGAAGTTTTAGATGCTACAGCCTTCTGATTGACTCTGAATAATTATTTTGAAGGAGTATGATAGGAGATTCACTAGGTATTGTTTGCGTTATACTGTAATTTCGTCACACAGTTACATTAAGGTTAATATATATCATTAACTTAGTGACAAAAAATGGATTTCAAGAAGAAAATTTGCAAAATCAATTAAAAAAAAAAAATGATTTGGGAGTTATGTATTTTGTCACACGGCTACATTAAAAGGGTGTCACTCAGTTAGTGGAACTCGTGTGACAGAAAATAGATTTTGAGAAAAAATCTGCAGTATTAATTCTCAAAAAGATGTTTTTGGAATTATGAATTCAATTTGATGTTAGTTGATCTTAATCTTTTAGTCAAATTAATCTTTCTATTGTGGTTGACTTCCACTAATGTGTGATAAAGAGTTGTGGATTGTACTTAAGCATGGATAATAAGTGAGTGACTTACTTTATATAGGAACTGTTGTTCTTTGAGTCCTAATTCAAAGTCCCAATTCAAAGTCCATAGTTCAAAGCCCATGGCACAAAATTCAAATTACAAAACCCATAGTCCAAAGTTCAATATACACAGTTCATAGCTCCAATTCCTAAGTTTGATGTTCAAAGTCCAAAAGTCAAAGTTCAAAGGTGAAAGTCCTAAATCTGGAGGTCGAAGTCCAAACTACAAGGTTCAGAGTACAAAGGATAAAGCTCACAGGCTGAAGTATAAAGAACAAAGAAGAAAGGTTAAAGTCCAAAAGTCAAAGTCCAAAGTCTTCTAGGGTACAAAGTTCAAAAAACAAAGTTTGACGACCAAAGTGCAATTTCCAAAGTCCAAAATCTAAAGCAGAAAGTTTTTAAAATAATTTCGATAGTGTTTCACATTTTATCATTAAAATAATGATGGCAACACTTAATTATGTGAATAAATTTTGAGTGTTACCTTTAAGTGTTGCCAGCATTATTTTAATGATAGCAACTTTTTAACTTGAAACACACACTAATCAGTAATTATTATCATTCAAGGAAATAAATAAAGAATCAAACAGTTCAATAACTTTCAACTAATAATGGATATTTTTATAACAAGACAAAACTTACAAATCACTGTACAAAACTTATTAGCAACTGTCAATAGTTCGGTCTTCAATTTAATAATAAGTGTCCAATTAACAGTTTAATTACTCAATAAGAAATGTCTAATGAACGGTTAATAAGCTCAATAATGAACTAAGCACTCATGACGCACAATGTCTTTCACAGCACTTGATGTGCAGAATCAAAATAACACTGTGTATACTGTCACAAAATGAAGAATATTTACTGTCACAGAAGAAACTACTACATAAACTTATCACAAGTCTTGCACAATTGAAACTGACTAACTCTGACCAGTAGCCCCTTTTATATCAGTTTTTACCATTCCAAAAAGATCGTGACCTTTCTATTGGAACAGATAAGATCATCTAGCATATGCTCGAAAATGCTAGAAGCTTGTTTGATATATGAGAGTAAAAGAGAGCGTGGAGACAAAGATAGGGAAACATCCACCCATCATCAATGTAACCGGAAGCACTGTTGACATAATGAAGGATGTTATCTTCTTTCTTGCATTTCCTAGCAATGGAAATGGTAGACACAATAGTAGGCGGGCCGCTTAGCGCAGTTGGTTGAGGCGTCACAACTTCAGCTTACTATCGCTTCAGCGGTCGTGGGTTCGAATCCTACTCCTGCGTCTTGCATCTATGTGTTATCATTAACGTCATGTCCCACACACAAGTCTCAGACTCATGTGTGTATCATCAGCAATAAAAAATCAAGAAAAAAATTGATCCAATATTCTTTGAGCACACACTAATGGCACATCATGCAAAAACCTGCAATCACTAACTTTGCATGAAAATTAACCCACAAAGGCTCTGCCCACAGGGAGTGATATAGTCCCCCCCACCCATGGAAATTTCCCCCCTCCGCCCTAGGAACAGCTAAGTACTGCCCACCCTATCAAAGAGCAATCAGGCGACTTTCAAGGGTCTGGCAATTTTCAGCCATGGATCCACTCTCTGAGCCTTTGATATCAACGTCGTCATTGATGTATTGAATATTGAATATCAATAGTGTCATCGCAAAATGGTTCAATAACCTAGTAGTAGTTCAGCTGACCCCCCCATTATAATCATTACTGTGTGCCAGTGTTGAAGCCTGACCTCCCCACAATAATCATTAAAGTGTGACATAGAAGAGGCGGTGTTGAAGCATGAATTATTGTTTGGGGAACTCTAGTGATGTTGCAAGTAATATCAGTATTGCAAGCTATGATGTCGGTACACAAAGCAGCAATACTTGTTTTGGGAGTAGGTATACTAAAATTGGGCTGAAATATAAAAGATGAGTATGATCCTGCATGAGGTTGACGTAGAAAATATAGTCAGTGCATACACAAAGTAATGTATTATGTTAGTACCCTGGATACTTTGATCTTTGAGATTGGAGCATGGCGCACATGGTGAGACATTATATTGCAATGAGCTATCATATTATTGAAGGCACCAGTTCATTATTGACCGAACAAAGAGAGGCCTTTGTTCCAAGTTGACCGTTTCGAATTTGTCTGTCTATCTGTCTGTATGTCTGTTTGTATGTCTGTCTGTATGTCTGCTGTATCAATTTAAAACTGTAGTTCCAACTAACTCATCAATCACCATCATCAAACTCATTACCCAAGTACAGGTGTCAGACCTATGTAGGCTTCATAAGAAAAATAATAAAAAAATACTACAGTAGTATATTACTTAACAAAGGTGGTAAGACGGTGTTTACCATATGGGTATGATAGTTTATGAATGAGACAAAGTTGAGTGCAGAATTATCATGAGTACAGTAAACACCTTACCAGACATGCTATGTACATTATTTTTCATCATACAATTCTAAAATAGCAGAGTTGAAATAAGAAACTATAAATCATTGTTATACAATCATAACCTCAACACACCAAATCACAGTAATTCTAGGTGAAATGGGCAATAATGGTCCTAGATCAGCTAATCTAGCTTTCGGTCAAATGGTTTTGCAGTGAAATAGTAGCCAGCAGCCACCCATAAGTGTGCGATAATAATCATTTAATGTTATTTACCACACAGTGTGCGGTAATAATCATCAAATGACATCAGATGTTTTTGATTTCTGTAAACAGCTGTTTACCACATTGATTGCTTCACTGGTAAACTGTCCATAACCTACAAGTATGATGAAATAGTATATTATGTTACAAGTGCAGGAAATGGTGTTTTCATTATACTTGTAGGTTATGGACAGTTTACCAGTCAAGGAATCAATTTGGTAAACAGCTGTTTACAAAAATCAAAAACAGCTGATGTCATTTGATGATTATTACCATTACCACACACTGTGTGGAAAAGATCATCAATGATTATTACCGCATGCTTATGGGTGGCTACTGGCAACCATTTCACTGAAAAACCATTTGTCCAAAAGCTAGATCAGCTGATCTAGGACCATTATTGCTCATTTCACCTTGAGTTGTTGTGATTTGGTGTGTTGAGGTTATGTTTGAATAACAATCATTTTATAGTTTCTTATTTCAACTTATTTGCTATTTTAGACTTTTATGACGAAAAATATCATACAAAAGTCGTCCAAGAAGATGTTTACCACACTCGTATGATAATCGACTTGGTTTCATGCATCAACTTAACATACTTGTATGGTAAACACCATTTCCCGCACTTGTAACGTAATATACTATTTCCTACAGTGACCCAAAAAAGTGCCTATTTTTGCACTAACTATAGCATGCAAAATAGTCTATTCCTGCACCAGTGCGGGAAAGTAAATTCCAGTGCGGGAAAGTACTTTTCCGCACTCCAAATTTGCAACCTAACAACACAAAATAGTGAGCATGTAATACGCTGGTCCCTATTCTGCATTCAAAAATAGGTTGGCTATTCTGCTTCAGCTTTGAAATAATTGTTGTTGAAATCGATTTGATTCGAAGATAGGTTATGTGAGGAATTATCAGGTTATGTATGTCTTTTTTTGTTCTGTTTAAATTACTTTGTACATTACTGTAGGAAAAATTTAATGTGTAATACGAGTGCAAAGTATTGTTTCTGCACTCGAGAAACTTTTTTCACTCACCTTCGGCTTGTGAGAAAAACTGTTTCTCTCGATGCAGAAAAACGCTATTTTGCACTCTAGTTACACAAATAGCTATAACCACACAGTGTGCGGTAATAATCATCAAATGACATCAGCTGTTTTTGATTTTTGTAAACAGCTGTTCACCACATTGATTCCTTCTGTGGTGAACTGTCCATAACCTACAAGTATGACGAAAAGATCATCACGAATTACTTTCAACATTGTATTTTCCAACCTTACAATCAGTTTTTTTGTCACAGAAAAAACGTCTTCTACAATGTTGTCGCTCAACACAAAAGCAAGAAATACATTGAGAGTGTTTGACAGGTCTTCAATATTTCCACTTCGTCCGTCCGTCCCGTGGAATACTGATAACAGAACAAAGAAACAACAAAAATGAAAGAAAAAACTTCTTTAGAATATTTTCCCCCCACTGCACCATTGCCAGTGGTGCTTGAGTACTTTGCGGAGCTCTCAGCGGCACTTAATGTCAGACATTTATTAAAAGCGTCTTACTTAACGCTGTTCTGCCTAATTCCTCTTTTCACGGATAGCCGGAGTGATTCTTTCCTCCACTCATTCTTCTTCGTCACACTCATTTTTTTCCGTCTTTTCGGTCTTCTTCTTCAACTTCTTCCACTCTTCTTCTTCTTTTTTTCCTTCTTCTTCATCGTCTTTCATCTTCTCCCATCCTTTTCTTCTTGTTCCTTTTTATTTCTCTTCTGCTTCTTCTCGTTCTTGTTTTTCAACTTCTTCCACTCCTATTCTTCTTCTTCCTCTTCTTCTTCCTCTTCCTCTTCCTCTTCCTCTTCCTCTTCCTCTTTCTCTTCCTCTTCCTCTTCCCCTTCCTTTTCCTCTTCCTCTTCTTCTTCTTCTTCCTCTTCCTCTTCCTCTTCCTATTTCTCTTCCTCTTCCTCTTCCTCTTCCTCTTCCTCTTCCTCTTCCCCTTCCCCTTCCTCTTCCTCTTCCTCTTCCTCTTCCTCTTCCTCTTCCTCTTCCCCTTCCCCTTCCTCTTCCTTTTCCTCTTCCTCTTCCTCTTCCTCTTCCCCTTCCTCTTCCTCATCCTCCTCTTCCTCTTCCTCTTCCTCCTCTTCTTCCTCCTCTTCTTCCTCCTCTTCTTCTTCTTCTTCTTCTCCTTCTTTTCCATCTTCATCTTCATCTTCTCCATTTTCATCTTCATCATCTTTTATTTTCTCGCATCTTCTTTTTCTTGTTCTTTTTTCTTTCTCTTCTCCTTCTTCTCCCAACCTTTTCCTCTTGTTCTTTGATCATTCTCTTCTTCTTTTTCGTCTCCTCCAAAATGTTCATCAACATCTTAGTCTCCTTCTTCTTATTATTCTTTTCCCCTACTTTTTCTTCTTTTTCTTTTTCTTCTTTTTCTTTTTTCTTTTTCTTCTTATTCTTCCTCTTCTTTTTCCCCTTCTTTTTTCTCTTTTCCCCTACTTTTTCTTCTTTTTCTCCTTCTTGTTTTCCTCTTTTTTTCGTCATTTTATTCCCCTTCTTTTTCCCTTACTTTCTCTTCTTTTTCCTCTTCATCTTCATCTTCCTCTTCTTTTTCGTCTTCTTTTAGCCCTAGTTTTTTTTCTTCTTCTTCTTCTTCTTATTTTTATCATCTTCTTCTAACTTTTTCCATCCCATTTTACTTCTCTCTCTTCATCTCATATTTTTTCTCCATCTCTGCCAATTCTTCACATTCATTTCTCTCATCTATTTCTCTTCAAGCTCTTCAACATCATCTTCATTTTTTCCTACTTCTTCTCCATTCTCTTCATCTTCTTGTTCTTCTGCTAGTTCCTCTTCTCATTCTTCTTATTCTTCACCATTTCAAAATTTCTTCTTCATTTTCTTTTTTCTTCTCTCTTTTCATCCCTCTTTTTGTTATCTTTCTTCCTCTTTCTCTTCCGTTTCTGCTTCCTCTTCCACTTCCGTTTCCTCTTTCTCATCCTCTTCCTCTTCCACTTCCTCTCCCATTCTTCTCCTCCTTCTTTTCTTTTTCAATTTCCCTAGTATTACAGTATTTCCTTGATACGGTGACTTGGGGTGCTTTCCATGTGCTCCTCCTCCTCTTCTCATCCTCACGGCATACTCCTCCTTCTCCACCACTTCTCCTCATCATCCTCCTCTTCCTCTTTTTCCCCTACGTCCTCCTTTCCCCTCTAGTTCTCCTCACCCTTTACATCCTACGTCATCATCACTTCATGATTCCTAGGTGCCAATCTCTACAAAGGAGATATACTCATCCTCACTCGCTCTATCTCGCTCTCCGGCCCGAAATGCAAGTGACATCAGTGAACAGACAACATCTCACTTTTGTTTTCTTTTCTTTTTCCCTATTTTTCCGACATCCGAAAATGGAACAAAACAGACAGCTCTATCTTGTTTGCCACTCTATCTCACCAAAAATATTCCTATATCGATTTTGTTTGCCTTTCTTAGCTGTCCCTACTGCTTTATTCCTCATCTTGATCTTGTTCTATTTATTTTTGCACTTTATTTCTTCATATTATAACGTCATCACTCCTCCTCCTTCTTCTTCCTCTTGCTCTTCCTCTTCCTCATTTTCTTTCACTTTCTCTTTCTCTTTCACTTTCACTTTCACTTTCTCTTTCTCTTCCTCTTGGTCTTTCTCTCTTTCTTTCTCTTATTGTTCCTCTGCTTGTCCTCTTTCTCTTGCTCTTTCTCTTCCTGTTCCTTTTGCTTTTCCTCTGCTATCACTCCTTCTCTTTCTTTTCCTCTCTCTCTTTCTCTTTCTCGTTCTCATTTATATTAAGGTTAGTAAAATTATTTTTAATAGTGAATTTCTTAAAAATGAAATAAAAATAGTGATTGATCCAATAATTGACATTGTGTGATCGCGATAGAAAATTAATTGTTCTATTGTAGTGCTGGCTCCATCAGGGAAATAAAATTTAATTAGACCGATCAAAACGCGGGATTTCTTAAAACAGTGTCGAAATAAATATTATGCAAGTCACATCAGCTGATTTCGAAATAAAACTTCATTTCATACTCGGCACTGTTGAAAACAATCACGCAATGTGGACTATGTTATATTTTGGGCAAGATATTGGATTCAATTAATCGTAAACCTAAACATAAATTGAACATAATTTATTGGAGGTTGGAGATAAAGTATTGTTTGTAGCGATTGTATTTTGACTTTCTTTGTAGTGGCGAAGGTGATATTGTGAAGATATCCGTAATAAATAATAAGACTTATGCCCGGTTTCTAGGTCGTTCATTAAGTTTAATGGATCATTAACTCACAGCTGGAGCAATGGGTTAACATTGCTCCAGCTGTGAGTTAATGATCCATTAAACTTAATGAACGACCTAGAAACCGGGCATTAAAGTTGTCACAACCACATTCATTCATTGAAAACCGTGAGATACTAGTTTCGGTTGTTATACTATTATCTATCTCAAACAAACTGAGTTCAATCAAAATAGTTTGTTTGAGATTGATAATGGTGTAGCAACCAAAACCAGTTTCTCACTGTTTTCAATGAATGTGTCTGTGACCACATTTATTGAAAACGCGTGATACTAGTTTCGGTTGTTACACCATATCAATCGCAAACAAACTGAGTTGGAACAAAATGATGATGGTGTTGCAATTAAAACTAGTCACTCAATAAATTTGCTTATGACAACTTCAAGTCTTATTATTCATGATTGTAGTTTGCCTTTTTTGCCACATGTAAGTTGTTCAAAACACTCGCTTCGCTTGTGTTCCAACTTACATCTCACTAGTTGCTTAAAGACAGTCGTAATACAATCGTTGCTTAAGCAACACTATTTTTCCATATTTTGTTTGAATCTTTAATTGTACTTGAAGGGTTGGATGTAGGGTTACTGACATCCTCGCTTGAACCTCGATGAAGTACTTCATTTTTCCGTTCATCTCTATTGGGGAGAACCTTATTTGAACAAGCACCATCACTTAAAAACTCAGAATACATATTGAAACATCATCAATGAACAGAAAATGTTCTCATCCTAATATAATGTTGAAGGGAAGCCTGAAGGGAAGATCTCATCAAGATAATCGCTCACCGAAAGAATTCAAATCTAAAGAAGCGGATGACAGCCTTCTTGATAATTATTATTATTATTACAATCAAAAACTTTACGTCCGAAATGATAATAATCGCAAAAATCATAATAATAATGATCCAACTTGCCTTAGGCCTTTCAGGCATGGAATCAATGCTTCTTGCATTATCGATAGGCTGCACAATTATTCGGGGGAAATTACTTATCCTTAGGCAAATTTTACCGAAAGCACGCTTTTTAAACTCTTTTCTTATCCTGTTTTACCTCCTCCTAAGTCCCTTCTCCTTCTGGTTTTTCTTCTTTTGTCTTTTTCGTATTTTTTATTTCTTTTTGAATTTTTCCTCTTCATTTTACTTCTTATACAACTCACCTTTTTTTGGCCAAAAGGGAATTTTAAAACATAATGCAGGTTTATGTTGATAAAATAGAAATACAGAAAACGTCAATAATCCTAAATCTTTCTTCATTCTCATAGACTTCACTGCTTTACATCCTGAATTAGCTTGTTCATGTGTGTCACCATTCTTACTCATGTATACATGCTTTCATAAAAATATTCATCTCTCTCTCGCTCTCTCTCTCTCTCTCTCTCTCTCTCTCTCTCTCTCTATCTCCACCTACTGGTTAAGTGTCAAGAATGGACGAATCTTTGTCCAAACTTCGCCATTTCATGTAATTGCATTACTCAGATTGTCATTACCATAGTTAATATCGTAAAAATGAGATCATTGTATATAATATCTTGCACTATAAAAAAAAAAACATTATCTGAGTTCACTATAGTATCTATGTGATGTTGATAATCTTGTTTATAACCATTCATATGCATAATTTGTAAATTTACATGAATAAAGAAAGATAATCTAATCTAATCTAATCTCCATCTCTCTCTCTCTTTCTATCTCCATCTCTCTCTCTCTCTCTAGGTTGAGTGTAAGAGAGGGACATCTTCCCTAACTTCGCCTTTTCATGCAAACGTATCATAAACTTTCTATAATCTCATTTTCAGTCGTAATTTCATGTTTTTATAATAAGTGACTAATAATAATATTTGATATAAT